>JAJFAS010000048.1:0-332434 GCA_021223625.1 Fusarium sp. HKF-74
CTCATCGTCTTCAGCTGCTCAGACCTCTAGCTCTGCCGCTGCTGCCTCATCGTCTTCAGCTGCTCAGACCTCTAGCTCTGCCGCTGCTACCTCCAGCACCTCTGCAGCTGAGACCTCTAGCTCTGTTGCCGTCTCATCGTCTTCAGCTGCTCAGACCTCTAGCTCTGCCGCTGCTGCCTCATCGTCTTCAGCTGCTCAGACCTCTAGCTCTGCCGCTGCTACCTCCAGCACCTCTGCAGCTGAGACCTCTAGCTCTGTTGCCGTCTCATCGTCTTCAGCTGCTCAGACCTCTAGCTCTGCCGCTGCTGCCTCATCGTCTTCAGCTGCTCAGACCTCTAGCTCTGCCGCTGCTACCTCCAGCACCTCTGCAGCTGAGACCTCTAGCTCTGTTGCCGCCTCATCGTCTTCCGCTGCTCAGACCTCTAGCTCTGCTGCTGCCTCATCGTCTTCAGCTGCTCAGACCTCTAGCTCTGCTGCTGCCTCATCGTCTTCAGCTGCTCAGACCTCTAGCTCTGCTGCTGCCTCATCGTCTTCAGCTGCTCAGACCTCTAGCTCTGCTGCTGAGACCTCCTCCTCCTCTGCCGCCGCCTCTAGCACCTCTGCTGCTGCTACCTCTAGCACCTCTGCTGCTGCCTCATCGTCTTCAGCTGCTCAGGCCTCTAGCACCTCTGCTGCTGCTACCTCTAGCACCTCTGCTGCTGCTACCTCTAGCTCTGCTGCTGCCTCATCGTCTTCAGCTGCTCAGGCCTCTAGCTCTGCTGCCCAGACCTCTTCTTCAGCCGCTGAGACTTCCTCCTCTTCTGCGGCTGCCTCTAGCACTTCTGCTGCCCAGACCTCTTCTTCCTCTGCTGCTGCCTCCAGCACCTCTGCTGCCCAGACCTCTTCTTCCTCTGCTGCCGCCTCTTCTTCATCAGCTTCTGAAACCTCTAGCTCTGCTGCCCAGACCTCTTCCTCTTCTGCGGCTGCCTCTAGCACTTCTGCTGCCCAGACCTCTTCTTCCTCTGCTGCCGCCTCTTCTTCATCAGCTTCTGAAACCTCTAGCTCTGCTGCCCAGACCTCTTCCTCCTCTGCTGCTGCCTCCAGCACCTCTGCTGCCCAGACTTCCTCTTCTGCCGCTGCTACCTCCAGCACCTCTTCAGCTGGAGCTACATCTACTTCAGCTTCTGAGACATCCTCCTCAGCTGCGCAGACCTCCAGCTCCGCTGCCTCCACCTCCTCTACTTCCGAGACGTCCAGCCAGCCCACGACCTTTGCCACAAGCACACGAACATCGTCGGAGTCCTCTACATCTCAGGCTGCTACCACCACTACTGCCTAGATCTAGACAGCGGGGTCTTAGACGCGATGTCTTGACACGATTGCACATTGCGATGGTGACAGGTCTCTAGAGAGGCCAACCTAATACACATGATAATCTACTTACTATTAGAGACTGTGATATAGTTTAGATTAGCTTGAATCTCATTATTGTTTCATCCTTTACTTGCTTGACTCCTTTGGTGACTTGTCCACTGTCTTGTTTTCGCGCCTTAGCAATGCTTCACTTACCTGAGTTGGCATGGCTCCATGACCCAGCAAAAGTCACTGAGTTTCGTCGATCTCGTACTTCCACCAATCAAGAGCTCGACAAGCGACGCGTCTTCATTCCAGTCTCACTAGCATCGGTCAGAGCGACTACGGAGTAGAACACAAATGAATGGTCAGACGCGTCATATTCAGAATTTGCCTCTTTATTCAGCATAAATTTGGAATCAGAGCCCCTTTCAATTTAAGAACAATAGAGAGCGTGCATCATCACTTGCGACCCACCCTGACTGTCTCGTCAAGTGTCATACCCTGGACCTGCGTGACTTTCAAACGATACGTTTTACTTCATGCAAGTTATAATCATCTGAGTGTCCGACTTGGAGATACGAAGTGATCAGATGATATGGAAAGACGTTGGTAATTAGCCAAAGTCAAACGAAATGGATTTTGTTGATCATTTTATCGATTGATGTTAATGTCAAGAACCGTTTTCAGGCTAATCACTTGTACGCACGAGCTGTTCAAAACAGCTCTGTGTTGCTTAAGGTACTCCGTGCAAGACTTCCAAGTGCGATCAAATATTCTACGCTCTGTGCTCAATAAGTACGGAGTACAGAGGTCTTTTTGGTACTCAATATGGGGTGCTTGCTTCTGACCTCAATTTTATCACAGATTTCAGTCTGTTACGTCCCACGGTGTCTGCTCCCATAGTCGGCTAAGATACGGCTAACGTGCATTGATCTTGAACATGCCGTCTGGATCACACATGTGCCCATCATTTCCTTGCCTGGATCCTGCATTGGGCCAGATGCATTATCTGCATGATTCAGTACTCCGTAATCAAGCATTAATTCTTCCACCCAGGAGCGGTGTTAATCGGTTGATCTTCGCGGCCGGTTTATCCACTCATTGACCCCCCCAAAGATTCCTGTCGCATAGCTCACCAAGTCATTTCTCCTTTCTGTCCCGCGCCAGGACAAAACACCCAACTGCGGCTCCCGCACCAACGGCAGCACCAGTGTGCTTTGCTGTTCTAACTCGGTCTGGTGGTCTAGTGGTATGATTCTCGCTTAGGGAAAACCCTATAGCTTAGCTTGCGAGAGGTCCCGGGTTCAATCCCCGGCCAGACCCTTCTTTTTTTGTATTTTTTTGCTCTCTTCTTCTAATCGTTGTTGAGTGTTAAGGGAGAATAGATAGTTTCCCTTTGTCAGGTCTTTACTTTTCTACGTAGCCTATACATACGCATGCTCGAGTAAGACGTCTCGAAGGTCTGGAGATATGACCGGATACATCGAACAACGCCGGGGTTTGAGAACCTCAGAGCCCCTCCGTCTTTTGCCGCGCATCAAAGGCATGATGCGATGCTTATTCTTGGCTCGATTTTAGTTGAGAATTTCTGCGCGTTCAATCCCCCCCTGAAGATTCTGTCATCTAGAAAGCCTTGTTGCGCCAGAGTGAGAGGCCTCGAAATGACGGCGAGGTGATGCGCAGACGCGTCTCATCCATACAATCGCTGCATTCATTCTCACCACTACTGTGATGCGGCAAAACCCTTACTGAATATGCCGCCACGAAGATACACATCACTCGCCAGAACGATCTCAGAATTCGACATGGCGTCAATCTCAACGATGCCGGACAGTGACAGTCTTCCGACCCTTTGAGACCACGTTAAGAGAAGCTTCTGCGATGCAACTGAGGACGCTGGAGCGGCCCTACGCAAGGTCCCTTCGCATAGACGATATTAAGGTAAGTTCAAACGGGTTTGAAAGACAGAAAATGACTGACGTTTGCAAAGTGAACAGGCAGACCACCAAGATATGCCCACATCGCAACCAACGCACGATCTGTACCTTGCCACACGCCGAATGAACACCTCGAGACTGGCACCAGACGCACCCAGATTGCATACCGATAGCGTATGGCCGCCGAAACCTTACGCGAAAGGTCGCCGTCAAACATATTCGGATCGATTGCGTCGTGCAATTCGATCGGCTCCAATAGAAGCATTTCACAGCACCCAAGAAACAACCCGACATAGGCACTTGGGCAGTTACGATGGCGGCTTTGCCGACTGCCGACTTCCGAGTACAATGCCACCCAGGTCAGCTCCTTCCTCAAAGACGGAACATCGGCATGACGACACCTGGCGGCCACGTCAGACTCAGAATTTCTTCCTCCAGCACACACACACACAAGCTCAGTTTGCGTTACTCAGTTAATTCACACATACACACACTCCTTCACGATCATCATATTTCGACGTCAACATGCCCCGGGGCCTTCGGGCGCAGGCCGACGTAAGTTCCAATTATCGCAACGACCAAGTCACAGCACCAATCCCTGTTCTCAGTTGCTAACGTTTGACAGGAACTCGAAACATGGTGGAATGTAAGTACATCATTTCCCATATTATACAAGTACAGTCACTAACATTTCCTACAGAAAGACACCAAGGAAGCCGCTGTAAGTGACAACAAGCATATCAGAACACAGAACTGGTCTGACGATTACGACACTTCAGCGCCACAATATCGAGGGCAAAGCAAGTCAGCGTCCAATAACTCCGAATCTTTTACTGTACTGATAACAAGTATAGAAACTCGCGCAGAAGGAGGGTGGCGCCTCCACCATCGACGTAAGTCAATCCCTTATTGTATTAAGTTCCACATGCTAACTGGGAATAGGAACTCTTCCAGAAAACATGCGTGAGTGACATCATTTTCAGTTAAGTCCAGGATCAATCACTAATAGCGCTGCGCTTTGTAGGGAGAGATGGAGGCCGAAGCCGCCGAGGCCTACCAGCCTCAGTCTGGTGAGACTGCCGACCCTGAGTCTCCCATTCATATACTCGCGTGTCGGTCGCCGGCCATTTCCGATTAGGGTTTGATGCTTGGGGTTGTTGTAACATACAAACTCAGCCCGCGTTATCCAGTCGGCTCAAACGTACACACACTGCTATGACGCTCATTACATTTCAAGTCAAGGTAGGAAACATCCCAACACCATCGTTGACCTAACTGACGCATGCATCAGTTCCAAGTCATCGAACAAGAACATGGGTTCAACTACTCGTGCAGCCCTCAAGCGTACACGCTCTACAGCGAGCTTGAACGATGCCGCCAAAATCCTCTTGCGGTTCCCTTCCCCGCTGCAAGCCTGCAACAACACTTTTCTTGTAAGTCCCCCTTGTCCATGAGTTCTACCGGAATACTGGATCCAGAATCGCTCAAGACTAATTGACAATTGCAGTTTCGTCAGTACGTCCTTGACCTCCATCCTGCGAAACCCGACCATGTCACCAACACGCAGTTTCCCACACGCACAGCACTTCAAAATTTCTCAACTGTAAGCTCTGACTCCATGCGAATTTGTCTCGCAACTAACATATCTGCCTTTACGCATAGCTTCTACGTACACCAGCAGTAAGTTTCCCTTTGTGTGGTACTCAGGTATCACCAGTCCAAGGAACTCTCAATTGACCTGTCGTGTAGCAAACAACTCAACAGTAAGGCCTCTTGCCAACAAATCAGCTACCTCTCTAGCTGTCTGCAGGGTTACTAATATCCCTGACAGATGGCAAACAAGAAAACAGTAAGTCGACACTTCACTGCCCTGGCTCACAGCACATGCGAACATATTCACCAGCCCACAAGCATGATTGCTAACTGGTTTATTAGAACCTCAAGCCCGGAAAGGCTGGAAAGGCTGTAAGTCACTCTCTCATTGCACTTAAGACCTGAAGCTAATATGTTTACAGAAGACCTCGCGCAACATCTCTTCGGAGATGAAGGTATGCCCCCAGTCTCTTGCCCCAGACCGCTACAAATCTTACACGTCCTCTTCTCATTCATTCGCTACCGTCTTTACGATTCAAATACTGATCATACACTTGCAGTTCCGAAACGTCGTATGTTTGATCCTCTATCGACCGATCCCACGCCAAGACCTCCGCGGCTTGGTCAAAACGTTTCATTCCATTGAGCGCCATGCTTTATTCGTTTGGGCATACCTTACCACCTACTTCTGTGCCATGTCGGGATAGATGGAGTGGATTCTTGAAGTACAAAATGCTACAAGGTCGACGGAAACTCCCTTCAAGGGGTTCGCGGTCCGGCCCGGGTTATCGTGGATTAGGGCTTGTATCAAGGGATTCTAAGATAAGGAGAGCAAAGTCACTCATGAATTGTTCAAAAGAATTCATTTGGATCAGCCAGCCCCTAGATGGACCCCCCTGAAGATTCTGTCATCCAGAAAGCCTTGTTGCGCCAGAGTGAGAGTCTTCGAAATGAATTGACATGGCGATGAGCTTAGCTAGGTGAGGAAAGCAAACTTAGGCCTCTGATCCTAAATGACAAAAAGACTTAGCTAAATGAGCATAAGTTTAGGATATCTTTACTAAGTTTAGAATATGTTTTGCTAACATTATTCTAACATCCTGCGCTGCAGATACGGGGTAGTACACAGGACCAAATTGCACCTAGCCCTCTACGGAATGGTCATCACCACATATTATTTTAGCATTTGCACCGGAAAAGCTAAGCAATAAAATTTGACAACAGGCTTTGCCAATGGCAATCTACAGAGTGAGTCATGCTTAACCAGAAGAGAGGGCTGCCTGGTTCCGGTACACCGCTGGGTACAGCCTACAGGCGATATTCTAATTGAGCTCTAAGTCAAATAAGCTTGGACTTTCTGATTTTATAGGCCGATCTGTGTCGTCGATGTACGTGAGGCATATTTAACCTTTGAAGCATGAATATGGTACATGGTCGAAATACAAAATGATGTGCGATGATAAGGTTTTGGTGGCGAGTTTCATAGCAAATGGTATTGCAATATCAAGAGAGTGATGGCTCACACCGGAAAGTATAATCGGGCGAGAATGTAAATATGCGTCCTCCTGCAGTTTCTGGTATCCCAAACTCATCTCTTTATTTATCCTGATCATTTATTCACAACAGCAAGAGTCGAGGCACACTAGGGACTTATCGTTACCTCATTCTCCAATTATCTCTCTATTCTAAACCACATCTTTGTGTAACTATGACTACTTTCGAAAGATTTAAAGAGCTTCCTCGAGAACTTCGAGATCAAATTTGGAGTCTTGCCATCCGAGATGATCACCAAGGAGCACATATCTTCGGACAATATGTGACTGGAAGCCGTCGTGTCCGATCTCAAGACGGTTGGTATGTTGATTTGGCCGAGCCTTCATGGAGACGGTACTTTGAGAGCTCGAATCAATATCGCAGCGATGAGAATATTTCGACATATCTAATAGACGGCGGCTTATGGGCCGCCTGTCACGAGTCACGATGCATTATGGAAAAGCACTTCAAACAGTCAAAACGACAATTAGCTCCACGTAGTCTTCATGACCGTCGAAACAGTTTCAGTCAACAAGACCTTTTCAAAAAGGCCTCGTCAGGCTACTTCGAAGGTACTCCTATGGAAAGAGTCACAGTTTTCCCTCTCAGAGATCTTTTTATCTTGCAGCATGAAGACTTGGATGAGATCGACTGGAATAACATTGACTACGAACTTGCTCTGGCATCATTAACAGAAGGGTTTTATGGTGTGAACCATATCGCAATAGAGTACGATCGGGCGTGGGCGGATGAATCTCGCCAAAAGGATATTCTCTATACGTTTTCACAAGCCTGTGTTGGTGTGACCTATACTCTTTGGTTCGTCGACCGCTCTCTGAAACGGAAAAGTCAAGCTCCCGTATTTGAAGAAGAATCCGAAACTGCCTGGAAGATCAATGCTTTTTATGCCAGCGATAGGAAATTCTTGGAGATCGAAGACGATGGTACGCTAATGGACAACTGGGAATATGTTGGGCCCATGGAAACCAAATGGTACGATCATATCTATGATTCGCTTGAATTTGTCCGCGAATTAGATGCCAAACTCGATGAAGACAAAGTTACTGCTGGCACTGAAGCCGAGGACCACTGTGTCGTCAAGCTTCTCGGATGGGCCCCTCTCTGATCTACCAGGGGTGAATAGGGGATGACCCCAATCATATGATGGAAACAAAAAGGAGACAATCTTAGTAACAAATAACCACGAGCTATATTTAATACTACGCCCCCAAGATGTGTTTGTTAATGCTGCTAGTGCTAATACTGTCGTGTTTGACGAAGGAATGAGTTTGCCCAACAATACCAGATACGAGTTCCGTCGCCCTTCCCCGAGGCCGATCAAAAGATATGACCTTGACTTCTCCCAAACTACTGGCCAAGTAGCGCTGTAGATGACTTTCCGGCAACCGGATGTCAATCGGTTCCACATCGGGGGTCATCCGGCCTCTGAAAGCTTGTCTAGGCTTCGCAGTGGGCGATCAGCATTGCACTCACCCTGCACAAGCTTCTCCAGTCCATTTCAAATTGAGGCAGCGATGATGATAGGAGGGAAGCTTTCACGTGACGCCGTGCCAAAATCCGCATTACTCGTTGGAAGATCATCTGGGCGTATGGTTAGCGTTTTGGTCTGGGCAGTCTGTGTGATTTGAACTCTGTGTCCGCAGCGATTCGCAGCCCAATTAATTGACGATGTTTGGACCTATTCGAAAAGACTTTGTGTCTTACGATCAGTGGTGTAGTGGCTTTCGTGTTTCTCATGTCATCGCCGCGACTCGTGGTTGATCTGCTGGGGCCGCGGATGCTATGGGCTCTGTCATCTAAGAATAGCCTTATACTTCATCAAAGGTATTTCTCGTGAGCGGCGACAAGCCTTCGATCAAGGTTTTTCTCGTCTACGTAAACTACAGCCAGTAGCTGGTAGATGCAGCGCGAGATCCGGGTGACACGTCAACATCCCAAATATAGGTCCCCGTTTACACGACGCCTGTGGTAACGGTTGATGCCATCTGGAGCGAGGTAATGGATTATTCATCGAGGGGCGAGGACGGATTTGGGGGAGAGTTTCGTCGAAAAGTCGCAATCATTCGAATTGTCGGAGTTGGATGTGGTTGCCATGGTTTTTCGGTCGCAACTCCATCGTTGTTCCTAATAAAGATCCTGTCATCATGATTAGAAAGTCTCAGGATCCAAAATAAGTGAGTACAAGCGACGTGTCGTACCTTCGATGTGTTACAAAAGCAGTACGAGAGCCGGCAGCATTTCTCAGTGATCAAAGGCCGTTCCGTAGCACGACTGACAGTTGAGTTCAAGAAGCTACTTGCGTTGCTCACGGTGCCATGATGTCTTCTCTGTGACGAGTTTGCGACTCTTGCTCAAAGCGTAGTTTTCGACCAATGGAATTTCGGACATAGACCAGGCTGTAGGCTGTAGAATAGAGTTGGCTCATTTCTTTTCTTGTGGGCAATATGATCAAGGGCCGGTAAGATATCGGAGTCTGCTAACAATCTCGTCGTTAGCAAAGGTCAACACTCGTATGCACCATGAAGTCCAGTTGGCGATATGTGAGACCCTACGATATGGCTCTCCTGGACGATTCACTGCAACTGACGGTCGACGCTCGAGACAGAATTGATTGGTAGATGTCACGGTCGCTTCGTGTCGATTTCCGGGGGAAGGAAAATCATGAGGGAAATGCAACGGCGTGGGTCATGTGGCAGATTGGTACTTCGGAGACGAAGAAAATGAGCGCAAGATCACTCCTTGATTCAATGATGCGAAAAGTGCCGTTCATCGTGGGGGCTCGTGTGCTGGTTTGACGCAGCATACAACGTGCTGCTAATGCTAGCATCAGTCAGAGATCATTGAGGTGAATATGGGTAACTTGGCTCATATCTCACCAAAGATTAATGGTTGCCCAATGTGATCCACAGTTCGCTGGCTTAAAGTTATACTTCGGGAATGATGAACGGTGACAGCGGCGGCGGCGGCGGGGGTACCAATTGCGCGCTTCTTAGAGTGAGGGAACAGGTGTCGGCAAAATCGCGGGTAAATGGGGATGATGTGGGTCTGCTGTTTCAGCCGGAGAGCATTCCCTGTCTGACACTCGAATCACAACATTTACTCCCATTCTTTCTAGTTCATTTCACATCACGATAAAAGAGTCGGCGCCTTGATCCTTTGAAAAATTGCGAGTCTTCTTTTGTTTTCCAGCCGCGTGATTCCTCTCTCTTTCTGAACCCGACATGCCGTTCAACTCGACAACAGTCCTCACGGTTTCTCGGCGTGAGCATCTCTTGAGCACCTTGAGCTTGATACGTTACCGGCTACAACTTTTTACGACGATTTCTATTGCCATAGGACGACATTGTAGACTTTCTTTGAGTCAAGAACCACAGTCATTTGGGGGCCAATATCACCCCGGAACTCTATCACGCCGTCCTTTGGCTTGCGACCTCAACTACTTCATCCTTGAGATCTATCTCCACCTTGGCGCTTCCAGATAACTCACCAGACCCTGGAGTGGCTGTAATGGTCGATGGCCTCAATCCCGGCTTGAGGCGAAACCTGATCTAGGTCAGTCATTACTCCCGCGACCGTAGCTTTGTTCATCGTGACTTACGGGGACAAGGAGAACAACGTCGTGGCCATGAAGGCTACGGGCATGTGCTCCGTCGAAGGCTTGCTGGACACTTTGGGTAACGAAATCTCATCTCGCAAATCTCCTTCTGTCGTCGACGTGAGCGTTACTCGCGAGGACTACATTTCTGAACTATCTGGCAACGGTTTCAATGATGAACGTTAAGGGTATCCTGCCTCACGACCTGTCGCCCATACTCTTTCCCCCGTTGGCTTTCGCCCCAATGTACGCCCTCAGAATGTCACCCACGTCCGTATCTGCAAGGCCGCCGAGCCTGAGACATTCGCTGCCGAGGTTCCTGTCGTCAAGAACAATACATTCACGGATGTCACTAAGCCCAAATTGCAGTCACTCGAGCATGGCGCCGGTTCTGAGGCCCGTGGTGCCAGAAGCTTTGCTGCACTGGTGCTTCATGTGATTGACATCGACGAAGCAGAAAAGGTCACTGCTACGCTGTGGGGTTTACTTGTTCGTGTCGCAGCTGCTGTCCTCTGAGCCTATATAGATGCCAATGCTGCTGCTTGTCTCAATGCTTCTGGTTGGGACGTGCGCGTCGCATCACTCGCTACCTCAGCCACGGCAATCTATCGCCACGGTGACTATGACCCCGTCTTTTTTCCTTGATTATGCTTCAGCCAGCTGGTGAAGCGTTGGTGTCCCAGATGGTGCCTGGTGGTCTGCTGGCATATGGTTGGCGCTAAAACGATCCCCCTGTTGCGCTTGCAATCAGGAGCGAAGGCGCACCATCCCCTCGCACTGATAGAATGCCTTCGTATGTCCGATAACTCTTTATCAGAGGCATAACTCGAACTCTTGTGATTCGAGAACGGACCACTGACAACTCGCTGTCCGGCGGCCTGTCACTAACGACTACCAAACTGCGCGCGATCGACCAGTGGCTCGTGGACCAGGCGTTCGTCACTGCTGCCGCCATCTGGCATGCCTACGTCAACCCACGTAGGAGTCAGGCGGTTATGGGCCACCATTTCGAGCCCTGTCGACAACAGGCTGTGTACAGCGGAAACGACTTTGCTAGAGGCAACTTTGGTTGGTGCCGGTCAATGGACATCGCGCGCGTGCTTGCCGTCAGATCTCACGAGACAGACGAGCGACACCAGCCCGGCAGCTTTGATGATCCGGCCTACACTGCACTGCGATACCTTCGCGAGGGGCGGGCAAATCTCAGATCCCGAACTCGATGGCGGCCCGCTGGTGCGCCACTCGTCGACCCGCTAGGCGAAAGGGGGAATGTGCCCCAGCGTGGCCGTGTCGTCTTTTGCACTCCTCGTAACGAAGTTTGTACTTGTTGGACGGCTCAGCATTAGGGATCCAGTGTTTGGGTGACTCTTGAAGCTATACTGGCACGCATCATAGACACCGCGGTTACCAACGACGAGGATGTGCTGAGTTTCGCTCGTGACAAGATCAACATGCTCAGCCCGTCTCTGTATTCTGGCTACACGGCTGGGACAAAGAAGAGGAGCTGCGTGGGGTCCGAATCTTATCGGTTTTGACGATGCCGGCACCTTCTGCAATTCACAGTTCGACACGCGGGCTAGCGCACCGCTGGTGGTAGGCGTCCACCTGGTCAACGTAACTGTGCCTCAAGAGTCTAATTTGCATTCTACTTACAGGTGTCAGGGCTTCCTTAGGCATGTCGTGAATAGGTATATTGAGCACACCTTCACTGCTGCCGGGCGCAAGATTTGGCTTGTGTCCTCGACTTCACTCTTATTGAGCATTGCAGTATCCTCACCAAATACCTTCTAGGTTACAGCCTCCCACCTACCTCAGTGACGCCAGACACGCTTTGTTGAATGCACCGAATTGGCAGGTTCTGGAGCCCGTTCGGCAGTTCATGGGTACACGCCACACGAAAGCAGGTCATTCCTACGATGGTCCCGATACTTGGGGCGTTACGAATGCCGGTGTCCTTCACCCCAAAAAAGCTGAGTAAAGTGTCAAGGTGACCTTACTTTTCTACATTACAGATTCTAGAGACTCGAAGTAAGCTATAGGCCCCTCAACAAAGAAATTAGTGTCTCGGTCACTCATCACTCTGCAGCGTCTCCTGACTTCTCCAACGTCCCCCCCCCCGCCTTTGTACCCTACTGGCCCTCACGGCGCGTTCGTGTCGATCCCATTGCGGTCCCGGTGTCTCGATGGGCTTTTGTGACGGCTCCCCTCGCTGTGGCTGAGTCTTTGGTCCGTTACCTCACTTATCCAATGGCTTTCGCTGCTCTTTCTCTTTGAACCCCCGGTAATCGATTGCTTTGTTCTCCACATCTTGGTTCCGGCCACCAATCCAGTCCGACATATCAGCAAAGTGTCTCTGCCAGAGGTCTCCATAATGTGTACTTGACGAGGATATGACTTTTTGCGAATCACCCGATGAGCAGTTCGCAAGATCCAGCCAGAAACCGATCACCTAAGCTCTGTATTGTTCACTAGAATGATCAGAAGCAGATATATTGGCGCTTTCTACCACGACTTTGGTGAGAAAAGATGAAGTCAAGCCTGTCGCTCTGCAGAGGATGCGTGCCCAGCTGCCAGTGTTGATTTAGGCGTCAGCGGAGGGGACCGAGAGTTCAAGCACGGCGGGGGTATGTTGCTCATAAAGAACATACGCATATTAACCGAT
Organism: Fusarium sp. HKF-74; assembly: GCA_021223625.1. Lineage (NCBI taxonomy): Eukaryota > Fungi > Ascomycota > Sordariomycetes > Hypocreales > Nectriaceae > Fusarium > Fusarium sp. HKF-74. Next base: position 12,677 of record JAJFAS010000048.1, read on the forward strand.
CAAGGCATCCGAAACCAAGTCTCATTCGTTCTACTTCGAAGAACCACAGACGATCTCAGCGAGGCCTAGCGCCGAATCGCTGAATAGACCAAAGGTTTTGTGAAAGGACAGACTACAGGGGAGGGGAATATTTCTGCATCTTTTTTGGTTGTCGACCCGCCAACCGCAGCCTCTCTAGTGAGTGACTGACCCTCAAAAGTACGCTAACATTCACCACGATCGTCTCCCTTCCCAGCCCTGTGAGCGGGATGTCTTCAGATCACCACGAGCATCACTACCTCTAGGGGTTCAGCGACCTTGGCGCTTCCCTCGATCCGCTGCCAAGAACCCGATCGCAACTCCGTAAACCGTGAAGAGAAAAGTCCTCCAATGAACGTCCAAGAGGTGTGTTTGGGACGCTACGATGGTGACTGTGTCTATTGCCTCAGGTCTAACAGGGTGGTAACTCTAGATTAAGCTCAGGTAGCTCAATGAGACTCCATTCACACGCAGGGAAGATGTCAAGTTTACATCTTGATGGTCAAGAGGATAAAGGCTTGATCCTCTGCATCTACATTTCGAGGATAAAGTCTGGATAAATTTGCGAATCAAACCAGCCACATATCATTATGCCGACTCAATGCGAGGACAGACCTAGCTCTAGCGAGCTTCGATGAGTCAAAATCTTTGGTTGCAAGACATGCTAGTGTGATTAGGTGAGTAAACCGTCCTCGGGCTTCAGACTTGCTTGCCTTCTCATATTCTAACACTCAAGTGTGTGTTCTCGTCGCCTTGCGGTTTAGTTCTGATTGCGATTGTTCCTCTGGTCGCCGAACCCCATAAGAGACATGCATTATTCTGTCCTACAACACTCTGTGTGTTGAGCCTCGCGCCCCTGTCAATACGCATGCAGACCAAACGGCACGGCCTACAATCATCGTGAAGGGCTCGAAAGGGAGACTGACCCAGGTCGGTGGTTTCAAGCCATGCGAGGCCTTCGATCCCCTGACTAAACTTTGCAGACCCTTGGCCACCTACTGAGCGGGAATCATTCGATTTCCGTGACAATACTGGCGGGCCCTCAGAAACAAAATGGTTATCTATCGACATCATGTTGATATAGCAGGTCTAGAACCTTCTATCCGACAACCGCGACTTGCGAAACGATATCCAGCAATCTCGCGTCGACAACCAGAAACTTCGTCTTGGTAACAGGACACAGCGCCTCGGCACTATGTCTCTTCGCAAAGCTAACATTGACTTACGGTCGGAATTGAGAAACCGTCTCCATGCTGCCGCCTTGTGCCGGGAAATCGAAAGCGCTCAGGCCCCAGAGCAAATGGCCGTTCTTCGAGAAGCGGCCCGGAATTTACCAAAAATGGGAAAAGATGCATCAACCTCAAGACTATGCTCAAGTACTGTCTATACCTCGTGAGGATTCATTGCCCTCACAGTTTCCCAGTATCCTGCTTTTGGCTGACCTCCCGAAGTGCACAGCCTCCGTCGCTACACGACATATACATGTTCAACAAACGTCTTTCACACCCGTCCCGCGCACGAATTGTCTTGTTTCATGAACCACTTCAAATTACTGCCGCCTCTCACCCTCGCGCTTGGGTGATCGATTCATGCAACACCCCTTGTTGACCCCGATATCAACGAAACCTGACTTCAGTCGACTCGAAACACACAACTGATAAAAGCCAAACAAGAGTTCGCATGTAGGTCTGTGAGAGATTTCGCCTTTGGAGATGCAAATTGACTTGCACTTTATTTTGGTCAAGACAAGCATCACAACTCTACTCGATCCATACCGGTCTCTCGCCTCTTTATCTGATTACCTTCTGTTTCTCACCCTGCCGGCATTCCATTTGTCGACGAGCAAAATTCGCTCCGATGCACTCATGGCGGGATGAACATTTCGAGTCAACTGATACGCGTCTCACAGCAATGATGCCAAGCCAATGAAGAAGATGCGAGTAACTTTTTTAGTTGAGACTCATTCCTTGTTGAGATGGAACAAAAGCTGAAGGAGAATTTGGCGATGCAGTATTAATGTATCGACAGGATGATCTTGACATCATAAGCCCGGTCATGTTTTGTGGCCAAGCTGCCGGAAACGATAGGTTTGCTTTCCTTTCCCGAAAGGCCAACGACTTGAATCCCTTGATAACACCTCGTTTCGATGGACAGTATCACCACTGCACGAGATTAGTACCTCTGAACTTTGACTCCAAGTCAACTCAAGGCCACATCCGGAAGCAGGATATCATTTCGCGTCCACGAGTGAGCCTCAGGAGGCTCTGAGTTTCGAAGCCATCCAACGTTGGGCGGCAATAGCGAAGAGAGTGTATCCGCGAAGGGTAAAACTAGACGGGACAGAGAGCAACTCGTTTAGACCCCCCCATCCTAATAGGACCTCATTGGAGATGCAGGAGTTTGAACGTTATATACTTTGGGTTTCAACGTTGGCGAACACTAAGACCCTAAACTGTTAAGCTCATGAGCATGGATTCAACTGCAACCTCACCCTTGCATGCGTACCGCCATCCGCATGTATCACGGGCGCTGAAAGTGGGAACAGGCTATCGATTCTAGTCACCACGGCTTTGACAGCATCACGCGTGCTCTTCTCCCGAGTCGCTGCATTCTTAGACATCCACTACGGAACAGCGGCTGATGGGCCCAAGATCTGTAACCCTAGAGAAGACGCTACAGCCACGGGATGACAAGAGCTAAAACATAGTAAGGAACTTTGAATGCTATTGTGCATGGCGGAGCCCCTGAGTTAGCCCTGGTAACTATTAACAACCCCATTCACGGGAATGCCATTTTCGGCATCAGGACCCCGCCTCACGAGCCAGTATTCAGAAGGCCTCACTATCGGTTCTCATGGGGTCTGGATGAGGCTTATCTCTTGAGTCGAAGTCCCACCCGAAAAGAAGATATCGTTACGCAAGGCATCAAAACCCCATCCACTCCTCCAACAACAAGCAACAGCGCCTTTTGGGAACAGAATGCCCCAAACATCTCAAACAAGAGAAACCACTTGGGGCCTTCGAGCTGGAAATAGAGAATAGCGCGGAGCAACTCCTTTTCCCCATCGTTGAAGTCGAAACACCCCAGCAAGGCCCGCTAGCCAGCCCGTCTTGGGTTACGAGACCCATCGCAGGGACGAAGGTTCGAAGGCCACGTGGAAGGCCTGTAATAATAGTGTAATAACGGCGTGTTCAAGGACAGATTACTGCAGAGACTCAAGGCGCGTGGTATACCCAAGGGGCTAATCAGGTGGATCAATGCCTTCTGCTCATACCGCACGGCTACCATCAAGGTAAATAGCTACACATCAGCGCTACGGGAACTGCCACAAGCTGGCTTCCCGCAAGGGTCACCACTATCGCCGATACTGTTCCTGTTCTTCAATGCAGACTTAGTGCAGAGCAGGATACGGAGGCTCGATTGCGATTGTCGACGACAATTCAGCCTGGGTCACAGGTCCGACGGCCAAAGTCAACAGAGAGGGCATTCAGGCCATCATCAACCGTGCACTAGACTGGGAACGACGCAGCGGGGCGGTGTTTCTTGAACCCCAGTTTCACATTCATGATGACGCCCAAGACCTTAGCCTTCCGCTTCGGCTTTATCACATTTCCCTTGATCGTGTACGGCGCTGATGGTGGCCTTGTCACATTCAACATGTGGCTGGGAAGACTAAAAATGCTACCCCCACGTTCAACGAGGCAGCCTTTCCCGACGACTGTAACTTCGACAATGGACAAGACTTCGGTCGTGAGGCCGTATACACATACACATACACAGAAGTCTATTACGCCCATTACAGAGGTGTTTGGCCCTAATACCCCATATTAATCTGGCCCCCACAGTCCAATTTCTGCGAACCCGTCAACAAACTCCGCTCTATCTAGCATATCAATGGCATAAAGGAAAAGTATTGGAAATAATAACAGAGATAGGGGAGAAAGAGAGACGCGAGGTTATGTTTGTCTCGTACCGAGTGTAGATCTTTCCAAAGAACGCGCTGGCCTTGAATATGTTGATATATTTAGTAAAATCCTTTCCTATCTCTAGTTTAACCCCTGAATTCGGTAAGGGTGCCAGTCTTAAGGCCCTCCAATGCCCTGTTGCTTCAGTATGGAAGACCTCAGCAGGTCCCAGGTGGCCTGATCTGTCAAGAATATGCAAGCCGTCCTAATACTTAAGGTAGTTAAAATAAAGTAAAAGTACTTTTTATTAAATAAAGGACCTGATATTATATTAATAATTATAACTAATAATATTTAAAGTATACTAACTGAAGAAATAGATAAAGGAGAGTGCTTTTTAGAAAAGCTTAGCTTAGTAATAGATTTCGAAAAGCCTAAAGCTATTAGTAAGGCTAAAGTTCTTTAAAGTTAATAAGGAATAAGCCTAGTACCTGTAGCCAAGCAGTGAGCCTGCTGTCTTGAGGTGTCCGGTCTGATATGTCTTGTTTCTGATCCTGGACAATCTCAGTACCTCGCTTTACCGCTACTGAGGGGGAGAAGTCGGGCTCTGAGTTTGCTGAAAAGTGAAGGTAGAGTGATAGATACTGTGGTTCCATGTTCCCTAGATCAAGAGTGTGGGAAGGATACGTTATAGTATAAGGTTTAAAATAAAGAAGAATTGTGTTTTTTTAAAAGGTTTATTAAAGCCTAAAGCTCTTGAACTTATAGAGAGTAGGTAAGATACTAATACTTGTTATATATATTACCAATACTCGTCCTTTACTTACTGGTTATCTGTAGAGATTTTCAATTACTATCGGACCGGCTTGCCTTAGCAACCAGTTCAGGTAGCCCTCAATCTCGGCATTACCGTTCTGTCCACGGTTTTCCCCTCACAGCTTCATACACATGGTTTTCACTGCCGAGATCCCGCTTGCAAGCGCTAATGTACTACAATCCGGCCAATAAGCAAAGCTCAAGTAAGTCAGACTTTTTCGCTTTCTAGTCACAATCCATGTCTACACGAGATGGGGGTGAAGAAGAACTTTTCATTCACCGACATGTTCCGGTCAAGCCTAGCATAATGGGGCTGGTACATATTAGCGATGCCTGATTCTTTCAACTTCTCCCTTTTTGTATCTCGTAATAGTGATTTAGCGGACTGAATTTATGTAACAGTTACTCTAAGCCCTTTTTAAGTCGCCAGATAGTAGCTAGGGGTCTGAGAGTTACAGGATCTCTGGTCTGGCTTGCCCAAATCAATTTTAAGAAGTATTATGAACATCGGCAGCCAGGAGAGAATATCTGCATGTAACGTTGATTTCATGCAGCTAAAGAATACTGCCATCTAGTTACAAATAAGGAGGGAGAACGCACGATGCAGTACCCTCGCAGAGCTGAACTGCACGATGAGATGTTCGGAGACGCTTTTAATAGGTTAAAGCTACGTCAAGAATGAAAGTAAGATTTTGTATGAATTTCCATCTCTGACTAGCACTTCCTACAGTATTTTCAGTTGATATGGAAGCAGTCTGATTCGCTCACGAAGAGATGCAGCCCTGCTCCATGCAGGGTGCTAATTAAGTTTCCGAGGGTCATGCCGAAGGATGGCTCAGGTTCTGATTGGTTGATTGATGATGCCATCGTCTTCTACCACTCGGTCAGATAGATCTCGGCGTCTCCGTAAAAATAACACAATAGCTTTTTTCCCTTCCAGGCAGAATAGGGCTCAGGTTCTGAAACCTCGAAGAGTAGCATCCGCCACCACCAATCTGTTGGGCTCCCTCATCACGTTGGTGAGGATTCAGCTATACTAAAATTTCTGTCCTTCCGAAGGCAGCTAGCTACAGTATGCAGGGACAACTACCGACAGTGGCTTGAAAGTTTAAAAGTTCCGCCAGTTTTTGATGAGTCCCAAATAGGATAAAGGCTTCTACTGCAGCTGTAAGAGTCAGGATAAGGAGGTAGCTGACGCAAGATCAGGCTTACTTAGATATTCAAGCAGGATTGGTCCTGCATAAATCCTCTCTCATCGCGCCTTGAGGTAAATACATGTAGACCGTTTATTCACTCTTTACTATTCCATTTGCAACAACTATGAGCGCTTCCAAGCTAGAGATCCCAGGCTTTACGACCATCTCAGACCAAATCTTTGAGCGCAGAGTGGACACCAACAGTGCCAGTCCAGATTCTCACCCTCATATGGTACTCATATTTGGTTGGGGGGACGGCCTGCCAAAGCATGTCCTGAGATATTCGCAAGGATACCAGGCCATGTTTCCGAATGCAACCCAGTTCATCATCCTCGCGAAGATTGTGCGTGTTCTTAGCAGCGACCTGCCTCAAAGTTCCGCAGCCATGAGGCCACTTATCAAGGCCGCATTCGGTCCGGGAGATCCTGATGAGAAACGAATACTGGTTCATTGCATGTCAGATTCTGGTGGAATCAACTACGCGGCGACCCTCAATGAGTACCGCTCCCAATTTAGCAGACCTCTACCGCATCAACTACTTGTACTCGATTCATCGCCAGGCACCTCACAACCATCGCTCTTCGACCTGGCAAAGTTTTCTGTGGCATTGGCACCTGGCTTTACACCACAAACTCCATGGCATACGATGTTTGCCCAGGGTCTGACCGCCGCATTCCTCGCCAGCCATGGGATGCTTGAACTCCTGAATGGCAGGGATGCTTCGCCAGTATACTGTAACTCAGTTCTCAACGACCCTTTCTTCGAAACTAAGGAGGCAAGTCGATTATATCTGTACAGCAAGGCGGATGATATGGTACGTTGGGAACATGTCGTGCAGCATGAAACACAGGCAAGCCAATGTGGCTACAAGGCCAGCATGAAGCTTTTCTATGGCAGCAAGCATGTTGGGCATATGCCTATGTACCCGGACCAGTATTGGGCTTCAATTGCAAAGGCATGGAAGGCATCGACTGAGCAGTCGATTAGCGCTCGTCTATAACGCAGGATTTAATTCGTGTTCATGTCGTTATATCATCCCAGGCGACGTCTTTTTGTGTCTTTTATAAGGCCTTCAGATTCCTGCCTTGAAGGAGAAGGAATAACTGCTGAAATACCCGATCTTGGATGGCAGTGGCAGTTTGGTCCCGAAAGCCTTCCAATACCTTACCTGCGGAATTCTGAGAACAAACTGTGCAAAACACTTGTATATGGCGGGGGGAAGAATGCCATGCACACACAGTCGAAGGTCTTCATACGTAGTCTTGATGCGCTTTTGCTCTTTCCAATAGAAATTTAGATAGAAGAGATAGAGAGATATATATCTAAATCTTTCAAGACGACCAAAGGATTGGTGGAGAACATGATATACGGGCCTGTGGTCTTGATGTTGTTCCTGACGGTTTTCGCGGATCTAAAGAAGATATCTGTCAGATATTAAGGTGAATCGTGTGTATTCCTTGATCCTGTCGCATTCGAAGGACCTTTGAGACCTTATTTCTTCGGCTCTCTGCAAGTCAGTATTCCTCACCTCCTCTCGCACGGCCGACTATTAATACAGAGATACAGTGGTCTATGCTGGTTATTTATTTGACCAATACCCTTGCGGATGGCTCACCGGTCGCTTTTCTGCTAAAAAGGTTATGGCTATCAGTGTCTTCCTGTGGGGTCTCATGGTCATCATCATGACTCAGAGCCGCGACTACTCAAGTGCTCTGGCTGTGCGATTCATCATGGGTGTCTTTGAGGCTGCCGTTACATCTGGACTGACACTTATAACTGGCTTCTGGTATACCCGACGAGAGCTTCCTCTTCGCCAGTGTATTTGGTACTCATCTCTTGGTCGGGGTGGCATTGTAAGTCACAAAGAAAATTTAGCGACCAAAGTCGTCTTACTAACAACAAACCTTGCGTAGGTTGGCTCCTACATATCCATTGGAGCCTCCAAGCTTCCCGTCGACCTCAAGCCTGAGCTCTGGGAACTCATGTTCTTCATCGTAAGTTATCGTTACGTTTAAAGGCCATGGGTAATGGCTAATCTGGGAATAGCTCGGCGGTGCCACATGTCTCTGGGCTTTCGTCATTTGGTTCCTACTCTCCGATTCGCCTTCTGATGCCCGATTCCTCAACCATCGCGAGCGTCTCATTGCAGTTAAGAGAGTCGCATCCAATGAGACTGGCATCAAGAATAAGGCGTTTGATAAGGAGCAGGTCGTCCTTGGCTTCACTGATCCCAAGACTCTTCTTCTCTTTACCTCGGTCTTTGCTGCCTAAGTCAAATCATGGTCACGACAGATTATTGACCTTTTGCTCAGACATGATTTACAGTGCCATTCCTAATGGTGTCGTCAACTCCTTCTCAACCATCATCATCCGCGACATGGGATTCAGCACCACCAAAACTACTCAACTGAAGTCCGTTGGAGATGCTGTCCAGATCATCGGCTTGATCATTGGAAGCGTCATTCTAAATGTTCCAAACTGTCAGTCAAACCATCGTTATCAAGCAACCAAGCAAGGCCGCCAAGAAACCCTCGCCTGACACAGGTGCAATCCACTCAACAACAGCAAACAAAGCAGACAACACAGGTCCAGAGGGGTGAATAGGGTTATCTCGGTGGGTGTCATCGTGGTCATCAGAGTGAGAGGCAATACCGTTGATAAGAGCTGCGGTCTTGACATCAACGTACTTGACGGTCCCAAAGATGCACGAGTTTCCATCGGCTCCGATGAAGGGAACGTTGGCCTCGTACGCAATACCTGCTCGGGGTACAGCGTAGCCGCCGATGGCACAGCCGGCCCAGTTGTAGGCGCTCTTAACAGCTATATCGACGACTGGTTCGGCGAGGTTGCCGAACTGAAGGGCTAGAGCCCAAGTTGCTAGAGCCTTGGTAGCCATGGTTGGTCTGTGAGTCTTGCTTGTCTTGAGTGTCTGGTGTGTAGTCCAACAGTTGAAAGGCATATTCTGACGGCATTTAAACTTCACCAGAACCCTGGTCTTCTGCATCATAAAGAATCTGCATTTGATTTGCTTTATTCTTACACCGCGCAGTATCACAGAACAAAAGTCCCGTTCTGTCCGCGGCGTAACCCTCTCAGGTCCGTCCATATTGTGGAGGCCATCATGGCTCTGGACCACTGCTCACTCCCTGGATGCTGAACCCCCGCATTTTACAATCGGATTCTGTCCCAAAGCACTTGCTTCTGTGATGATCTCAATGCAGTTGGACTGGTCTGGTCGAGGGGCCGCGGAGAGCGCCCGGGGAAAGTGACCGGCTGGCAACCGCCGACCTCACGCTCACGGAAGGACACATGGCCCCCTACAGGAGAGTTCTCTGTCATTGAATGGATCACGTAGGTTTCGTACGTGGTAAATCACTATGTGTTGGTAATGAGTCGTCCACTTGCCATTATGGGCATAACCCTTACATAGCGAGACTATCAATGCGATTTGAGGCCTCATCTATAGCCTTTGTGGAACTCATGGGTTTTATGTCACATAGGAAGTAGCACTGATAGGGGTAGCCTCAGGGAGTCTATCACATTCCTTTCACTTGAGAAGCACCCAATCCACAGCGGCTTGGATTCACGGTTTCATATAGTCTCGATATAAACTTGGCCTTCCTATAAGGATGCTTTTCACAGTCCTGTTATTGACGCCAATGGCTCAGCAACAGTAAAAGGAGCTTCAGTCTTAGCCTCGACTTCATCTACAGTGACACCAGGAGCAATTTCGACCAGCCTTAACCCCGTAGCAAAGTCCACGTCCAACACTTCCCGGGAAGAGTTAGTATAACCCAAGAGCAGTATGGTGATAGTGACATACTAAGTCCGTTATGATACGTGATAAGCACGCCCGGCCAGTGCATTGGTTCAGGATCTTGGAATTGCCCTCCTTATCTGTATATTCCATCGTGTCAATGACCTTCGTCTTGCTCTGGTTGCTAACGAGGTCCATGGCGCCGCCGAAGCCTTTGATCTTTCCTGGGAGCATGCGCCAAGTCCCCTTTTGCGCTGACTCTCATAGCACCAAGGATGGCCACATCGATACGACCACTACGGATCATACCGAGCTTTCATCGCTGCTGAAAACAGACGCACCAGGCTTCAGAGTGACTGTTTCTTTACCAGGGTTAATGAGATCCGGGTCAGCTTCGTTGCGCTCTTTGGATGGATAACGCCCGAGCCGTTCTCCGATTGGAGCTGGACATCAACATCGGGTCCAACGAATGAGGCTGCTAGCATAGGCATGCCGATTCCAAGATTGGCATACATTCCATTCTTGAACTCCTTGGCTGCTCGTCGGACGATGCGTTCTCGCTTTGCTGCAACCTCACCCTGACCCAAGGTCTTGACGTCTTGCTCGTCCCAGGTATATTTCTCGATGCCTTTCTCTGTAGTGCTTTGGACGACTTGCGTCACATAAATGCCCGGGAAATGAACTGACTCTGGGGGAATCTCCCCGGGTTCAACAATATGCTCGGCTTCAACGATTGTCACCTTGGCATTGCGGCCCATTGGACCGTTTAAATTTTGAGCTGCAAGACGAAACTGACAATTTCCTAGCGTATCTGCCTTGAACGCCTTCACGAAGGCATAGTCTCCTGAAATACTGCGTTCAAGCAAATATGGCTTGCCATCGAATACCTTAACGTCTTTGGGATCTGGAAATTGGGCTTCGCCAGAAGATCCAATGGCTTTGTTCCGAGATGGGAGGTCGCCATTTTGAACAACAGTTCCGACACTGGCAGGCGTATAGAAAGCCGGGATACCTTTACCACCAGCAGCACAGCGTTCTGCAAGAGTGCCTTGAGGGGTAAGTTCCAGTTCAATGTCGCCGGTAAGATGCATCTTCTCGAACGTCTTGTTCTCTCCGATATAAGATGCAACTATCCTGTGCACTTGCCTGCTTTTCAAGAGCTTTCAAAGCCCAAAGTTGTCAGTTCCGGCATTGTTGGAAACGGCTTTTAGCCCGGTGACGTCACGCTTACTTAGGACTTCATTGATGAGAGTGTCTGGGACACCAAAAAGACCAAAGCCGCCGCATAGAATCGTCGTGTTTGGTTTCATGTCCTTTAAAGCCTCGGCAGTCGACGAGACAACTTTGTTGATGCCATAGCGGCCCACGGAGATCGAGAAGTGTCTTGTAAGCAACACCTTCGGCCGCATGAGTCAGTCTTTGAACACGATGACAGCTGAGATGTTGATAGAAGGAAAGCAAAAGTACCACGAAGGCAACTTACTTGAGTCCCACGTTGGACCATGATTCGTGAGCCTATGCACAGGACTGCCGATGCCATAGTGCCAATGCGGCCTTTCCAGAGGATACAAAGATCGGGGCTAATTGTGAATCAGTAGGTGTTTGCGAACGACTCAAATCAGCTTTTGGCAGCCATATCCGCCATGACGCTTCTATTTCTAGTCACATTCTAGCTGGCCAGTATCGAGCTCCGTCGGAGAGTAAATTGCTGGAGGCTTTCGGGAGCTGGCCGCGGAAAGTGGCCGTCGTCACGCTGAAAGTTACCATGAGGGTTCTGAACAGTTTCTGGCTAACCGAGACCGAAAAGAAAATTATATGACAAGTTTGGAAGATATTTTTGAGCGCTTATAGATCAGATATGCTAGCTCTGATATGTTGGACACTGTGTCACTGGTTCCACTGTCACGAAAGGCCTCATTATCCGGAAGTACTTCAGCTTGGATACAATTTACTGGGGAACATGTAATTGATTGATAAGACCTAGCTAGGTATTTCCCGATTTAAGTAGGACATTGTTATCATGGCGTAGCTCAACTAGTCTTCCTCTATCTCATTAACTTCAACACCATCCAATCCCTTCAGCTTCTCAACACAATCCTTGCTCACGGGACTTACGATTGTCAGTGGCAACACCGAACCTAGCATAGTTAATGGTTACTCACGGAGGAATTCCCATGGGAGGGATGGATCTGGTCTCAATCCAAAACTCAACGCCAGTGTCATCCTGGATAAGCCTAAAGAGATCGTTAGAGTGATGCAGAGTCTGCTATAAAGGTCTACTTACTTTTTGAGCTGGGGCTCAGAGGCCTGCCAAGCGTCGTAGCCGCGGTAGGTGTAGCGGATTTTCTACATCCCTTGTTAGCAGACGTGAGAGGAGAAGGGCAACTTTTTAAGTACAGTCTTGTCGCCCATGATGAATAGATAGGGTAGTATTTTCGTTTAATAGGGTTATGAGAGTGTTGATGTTCTGTTGTGATTGAGAGAAAGCTGGGATGAGACAGAACTGGGGAATCTTCCTGACCTTTTATACTTGAAAACAATCAGTAGCAACGCTTTGGACATTTCAAGCAATGGAACTTCTGCCAGGCCATTTTGGTATCGTTTTCAGCTTTTGTCGATCATGAACAGATGCGTCTCGGCATTTCATCCACAAAGACTAACTTCGGCTGCGGGATCGTCCGGTTGCAGACGCTACCAATGGTTTCCGTTACTATAGATTGCAGATCAAACTCAATCTGCAACTTGATCTTACTTTACATTCAGCTCGAATCCACAGTGTCAAATCTTGTATCATGTGCAACCGCTTTATTGGACATTTACAGCTTCTTTTACTTTCCGGGATCGACACGGCACCGGCGGTAGATCGGAATGTTGTGTGTCAAGCCGTCATACATGGAAGTTTAAACGATGTCTTACCTTTCACATGTCTTGATCGCGACGGAATGGACTTGAAGATGATTATTGAAACGTATTATCATTGGCGACCCGCTAAAAGGGAAGCGCTAAGGGTATCGTGGGACAGAGAAACAGGTCTTCTCCCCGCCTCGTAATTATATCTAGGTACTCTACACTTTCATGGCATGACCAAGTCCGGCTTATGCGAGGTCTGATCCTCGAGTTTGGATGACAGTCTTCTTGACCAACACATTCCATCCTTTTTGGGCACGTGGTTGACCATTGGCATCGGCCAGATCTGACTGGCTGCTATTCCAGCCGTGCAGTTCTGCAACAGAGTCGGAAGCTTCCGATCGGCTTCCATGCTTGCCTGTTTCAGTATTACTATCTGACTTGTCGTCGTGGTCGATGATGGTGGTGACTCCAATACGCTTTCCAGCGTTGTCGTGAAGATCGAAAACCTCCTCGCCGTTCTGGCCGTGGCTCCGAAGGTAACCTCCTGTTGGGTGATTGCTACCTGTACGCTGCCAAGGCCTGGCTGAGTTTCCCTGTCCGTCGGCAGATGATCCGTGACCTAGGAAGTTACGGAGGAGAGGTCGGAGTGTTGCGACAGCTGAGGCAGTGATACCAAGGCCAGTCTCGACAGTGGACCAGATAGCGACATCTGAGGTAGAGTATAGGAAATCGTCGATGTCGGTGAGGGAGTAGAGGTAAGGGAAGCGGATGATGGTGGCACTAGAGGCACTGTATTCAAGGTCAGTAAACTAGTTTAATGGGTAGGTAAGTGTTGACACATACATAGCACCTGCAGCCAGAATACCGACGACAGAAATCTTTGTTCTTCTGCTCATCTGAAGGTTGTAAACCAGCGCAATGGGAAGTAAACTGTAGGTCCAATCCGACAGACAGCTGATAGCGGAGTAAGCATAGAACGCCTTGGCAACTACCGAGGCGTCCAAGCAGCTACCTCCAGGAGGGTTACTGGTATATCGGAGCCAGAAGAGTGATGTAGGTCGGCATTGCAAGACGAACAGCAGGAAGAAAAACAAGCTGTAGATTTCGGTGATGCCAGTGATGGTCCAGATGATAATCTTGTGCGTACGTGTGATGCAAATTCGCAACAAGAAGATAGCGATACTGGCCTTGATGGCCATGTTGGTCAAGACGTAGGTCGGTTCGCATGTCCACCACATCTGCATCGCCCTGGGGATGTTCTCCGGCTCGATGTCCTTGAAGTGACGTCCAGTTCCATATCGGACACCAGTGATCTCATAGGAGCAAAAGACGATAAACATAAACTTTGTCGGTTAGCAGCGTCTTACCAATAGGGGCAATGCGTCCTGTCCTACCTGGGCAATGAGGGCAAGCCAATCATCCGCGCCAAACGCCTTGACAACCCATCCTCGGCAGTAGACGCGAAGACATGTCGCAATCGACGAGAGGATCACAAAAGTATAACCGATGGCAGCAATCTGCGTCGCCCGACTCTCAATCGCCATGGTGTTCGCTCAGCTCGTGTGGCAGGGAAGAAGAAAGAAGAACAGGGTGCAGCGAGTGGACTCTCTTCTGCTAACCGAGCGAGCGGGCAACACCCCATAGACTATATATGCAGACATGGTAAAACACCACTCACTCGCCACGAGTCTACGGACAAGAATCCAGACCGGGATAGGTTCGTCTGTGGAGTGCAGGAGATGGGGACAAAAGGGGATTCCTGTAACAGACTATCCAAGAGGCGTGACCAGGAAACCCCAGCAATGATTTGCGTCTTATCTAGATCCATCTTAGCTTAATCTTCATGACGGGGAGGCTAGCCCTGCTTGTGTTGGCGCAGCCAGAAGGTCGGGACCTTTGAGTCAGGGGCCTTCGGACTTTGGCCAATCTGCCACGAGGAAAAACGCTCTGACAAGGCACGACAAGTTATTAGTTCTTCTGCTACTCGGAGCGCGGTTCCATTGAGATCTCGTCTCAGGGACTAGGAGATTGGCTAGACTGTTAGTGATGCAGTTTTCCGGTAGTTAGCGTCGGAGAACCGCCGGATGATCTGCTGTGGTTGGGCGAATGAGGTCAAGTGGCGATTTGTGCTTGGACCTTTGTTACACAAAGAAAACTTTGCGCGTAGTGGGCTTCGGGGAACCCACAAAAAGGGTATAATCTTGAGAATAAGGGGAAATGATTAGGTATTTTACCTGATGGCGCCCAACAATTACTCAGGCAGCAGGCTTCCCCGGGTCTGGAGATTGCATAGTGGGCTTGAACGGAGCCGTTTGAGTGGCTGTTTCGCGTTGAGCAGAAGCAATGCTAGACGTTTTTAGGTATATAGATCGTCGTGGTAATCAATGTCTGTGAGTCGCATCGTAGATCATAACAAAGGAGATCGAGCATCCCGGGAACTTCATAGCCGCGCCTGGCGATCATTCATTTGGCCGAACGCTTGCATTCTAAGGCTGTCGAGCACAATTCAACGTCCTTGGCATGCCTCGAGAATTCTTCCAATAGTTCAACGCCCATGGTCTGATGAGTGGATCATAGCGATTCAGGTACTCTTAAGCTTAAGCCTAAGGCTCTGTCATGAGGCGAGCTGAGCAGCTAGTAAATGTGATTTATCATAAGCCCGATGTTTTAGCTGTGATTATAGCCTCAACGCAATATAAAAGTTGCCCATCAGTATCTTGAGTGAATTGCCTGATCAGCGAGTTGGTCGTTTTTGCGAGCATGAATTGGCCAAGGAAAACTGTTTCGGAGCTTCGCCTGTGACGGCTACGGATAAAACGCTCCAAGCATGAACTTTACATCCGACGTTTATTGAAGACACCATTTACTGTGGCTTGTCTGCCACATGGTTTGTTGAAACAATACGAAAATTGAAAAGAACAAGACCAATGCGAGTCATTCATCTTGACCATCTGCTCGAAACATTGTCAAACCTACGGAGTAAAGTGGGTTATCAGGCGCGAAGGATTTGTGGCTGCTTGGCACTCGTGCGGAGTGAGCTTCTAGAAATTGGCGTATGAGCCAAGAAAGTTTCGTATCCTCAATTGGCCTTAATCAAGGCAGGTCTAACTTTTGCTAGGTACATTCGCTAACCATACGAGGGATGCTCTTCGTCAAAGTGGCCACGACCTAAACCAACTCCACCAAGCCATTCCGTCATACCCCTACCCTAGAACAGAAGGCTTATCCTCCATTCCAATAACACATTACGTTACGTTAAAAATATTCTCTGACTGTCTCCTGGAACGATGTTTATTCTCTGAAACAATTCGCTTCACAAGCAACATCATTATGGCCTAGTAACGCGAAACTTGACCTGTCGCTTGCTCATTCGATAGGTTGCCATTTGAGTTGCTTAAGGAATATCACTATAGCAACAAGTTTCGCTCGTGACCACTACTTCGCATTCAATCATGAACAGTTAGAAGCCTCGCAAACGCAGATGTGATTTTATTGTCTTGTGCACTAGCATACACCTATTTCTAAAGCTTGTTCTGCGAAACCTTCCTCAATGTCTCCAACGGCGACGTCTCTGCCAGAACAGTAGCATAAGAACCAAATCGCACGTGCACAGCCTCCTTTGGCTTTGGATCCCAGCAGTAAAAACGCCCAGTAGACCTCATCTTCCCCAAGTCGATCACAACAATAGACTCAACAGGCATAACTGTCTCGGTCCAGAACAGCATGTACAGGTTGTCTCCCAGCTTGAGCATCTGGCACTTCTCAGCATCCGCGATTCCCTTTTCTGTGCCGCTGAGACAATGCCAGGTCATAGTACCCTTGTTGAGATAAACATGCTCATAAGCATCTCGGGGAGTGTATCGGTACAGAATGTGCTTTCCAATGAGTTCATCAGTGGCTTGGAATGGCTCAACAGGCTTCCCTCCGAATGCCACGGCGTTGATGAAAGAAGTAAATGTTCTGCGTTCACCATTCTCGTCCTTGAAGCCTGATACTGCAGCAATGGCTTGTCCAGTGGCTGCGTTGACGATCAAGCTGACGACTTCGTTGTAGTCAGGCTTGAGGAAGTCGACGAAGAAGATATCTGGTCGTACTTCGAAAGCCTCATACTTAGCTGGTGCACTAAGGCCTGCCCCTTCTCCCTCAAGGATCTTCCATGTGACGCTATCCGCACCAAAATCATGAGAGATCTTCCAACCATTGTCATATGTATGTTCAAAGTATTTGCCCTGCAGCTTGTTGGATGCTGGCATAAGGTGCTCCCTGAAGCCATCGGCCATTTCCTGGAGGGTTGGCCATTTAGCTACTGGGATGTAGTCTGCGGTCTCTGAAGTGGCTGATGGAACCATAATGGCTAGTAAAGGAGCTTTGAAAGGTGAGGAATATGAAGTTTTGACGCAAGATCTCTTTATAGCGTTGCTGAGAGAATGGTGTTAGGGGTAGAAACTTGTCTTGAGCAGTCTACTCATCGGGGAGAGACGATGCCATTTTTATAGTAAATCGTTGAGAACCATACTGAGTGATAATCTAGCATATTCTCCTAAACCTACCGTGAATACCGGCTACCACCACTGCTGAGTTTCCGCAAATTCCGTGACGCTTTTGATACAACAGTCCTATCAAAAACGGAGCTTCCCCGCATTATCGTCGAGATCCCGGCGCCATTGATCACGACCTTTCCGCTTACAGAAAAAAAGTGCGACCTCCCCCACCTGTATCTTTCTTTGGTGTGCGGAGAAGCATCCTGGAAAGTCTATTCCAAGGGCCTAGATGACCTTTTCCTTTGTTATCAAGCCAGAAGCCGAGATAGCTGTGAAGGAGAATGATACGCTGTGGCTGCGTTCGGACTTTAGCAGACCGAAAGTCCTTGACTCATGGCGCATATCCATTGCCCGACACTCCGAGTTTCACTAGATAACTATTTTCTCGGACTTTCGCGACGCTGCGGGAGATGAATTGGAGAATGGTCAGTCTGCTAAAAAGACGAGAAAGTGACGCAGCCAATTCTCTTGTACTATCCTAGAATAGTCTCCAGTCCATCTTCCTCCATAACATCAATCCAATGCACACGTAAAATTGGGCTCTTATCATGAGGCCCCTCCATGGCCGTTGAGTCCATTCGTGCCCATACCTTCTGAAGCATAGTAGCTGCCCTATTAATCGTCTGGAGTTGGAGAGACAAAAATGACTTGTGCAATCTCTCAAGCACAAATCTCCTCCAGCCTGCGACCAAGGCTCTAATAATGGTGTTTGCATCTGAACTCATTCCAAGTGCACTTCCTGCTACCAGGAATATGATGGTCTGAATGGCGATGGTCCGGGAAGCCTCGGGAATGGTCTTCATCAATTCTAATATTTTCACTGCAAGCTCTAAGATATGTTGTGAGAGTATTGCATCCTGGCTTCGATCATCCTCCAGGTGTTGTGTGAGTTCCGGGAATGCTCGGTCAAGCTCAAGACGAGCAACCAGTTGATAGCACTTGGCTATCTTACAGAGATGATCCGACGGGGTTCTGTAGTCACCAGTATTCTGTACCGTCGCTAGAGTCGGTATTTGGCAGTGGTCTATGTCCAGACTCAGAGTAAAAGCTTGAGTGAGTAGATCGAGGATGCGGGTGGATGCCTCTGCATCGCCCCCCATTGAATAGTTGTATGATTTCAGAAGCCGCTTCTGCCGTACTAATGCCATACATTTGGCAACACGGATCA
This sequence comes from Fusarium sp. HKF-74, assembly GCA_021223625.1. NCBI lineage: Eukaryota > Fungi > Ascomycota > Sordariomycetes > Hypocreales > Nectriaceae > Fusarium > Fusarium sp. HKF-74. Next base: position 30,928 of record JAJFAS010000048.1, read on the forward strand.
AAACATTTGTGCCGACTCCGGTCCATGGACACGGGTACCAAGAGGTCGTTGGTGGCAGAGTGGTGAACACGTCGAGGTATGAAAGTGCGCCGACCTCTTGATCAATCAAGCAGGAGGCCATAACTTCCCAGTAGACCATTGACGAGGCTATTAAGCGCTGGATGCGGTGAGACGGAAACTGAAGATCCGTGAGGTCGAATTGATTCATCCAAATACTGAATACCTGGCGAGCACCATGAAAATGGCACAGGCCGAGAGAAGAAGGATCGTGCCAGCTCTGTAAGTTAAGGTATAAGCATCGTAGCATCGTTGCGGAGTAATGACACCTACAGAGGTCATGCCAATGAGTGTAATACCCAACATCAAGTCATCTTTTATCGTTGGCGCCGTTGAGGCGCGAAGTGGAGCCAGTCTGTTTTGGGCAACATTTATTTCGGCGAGCTCCCTCGATATATGTGAAATAGCTTCCGTCTGGAAAGTCAAAGGTATCAAAGATGTGTGTCGTTCTTGTTGGCTTAGGTGGGCCGCCGATGCACTCAAGGCACTATTGGATACAATTGGAGAATTCCGTATAAATTCCAGCAGATCCGAACGGTAAGGGTTGTTAGGTGAGTCAAATGAGGATAGAACCTCGCATGCTGATTTGAAGTAGTGCTTTAAAAGCTTGGCGGACTCTTCCTGCGGGGATTACAGTATAAGGGCCTTGTCGGTGTCAGATTGAGAAGATGGTGAATCACCAATGCCAGGCGAGTGACCTGAGCTGGGGCCAGCATATGAATGGATGCCATAGTCAATCTCATATTTGGTCGACCATTTTACTGGACGTTTATAGCCAGGGCATAACAGATTGGATTTGACGCAACGAGTACAAGCGGGCTCTGATTCATCGCATTTCAGCTTCTGTGGCAGCTTTAGCAAGCCATATATGGAGTCTTCAATGGTAAGGATGCTAGACTCACGCGTTTCTTACAAGTAATGCAGCCGGCTTCGCGTTACAGCAACGTTAGCTGAGTCAATATAGACATCCCAGGGCTAGACTCACTCCTCAATTTCTGTCGCCTTCGGGTCGATGCCGAAGAAGCAGTAGACTGTTCCATGGAGAAATGCCAAAGCTAAAGGTGCATTAAGCTCATCGCTTTATGAGGCAGAGTCATGCAGGGGATTCCCCTACATAGCAACGTGGCTAACAGACCCTGGTAGCTTGTCAGACAGATAAGAAGGTAGCCCAAGATATGAGATAGGCGAAGAGTCGGAAATCGGAAGTGGGTTCCGCTGATAAAAGTCATGTGGTGGTTATCAATTGGTTGGCTGGGATTGGCTAGATGTCCTAGACACCAGCCACCTAAGCAAATCTTACCTCGTCAAGATTACCGTGCTGTTTGGCAAGATAGCAGTAATATAGCAGCAGGGGCAGTCCCGACAAAGAGTCTCACGGCTTATCACAACAATGAACCACAATCACTGCCAGAGTTGCTCTGTGAGGGGTCGTGCTTTGAGATAGTAATCAATCTTTGTATATTATTACACAGCCAATGATTAGCTGATCTCATCCGTTTCTATCAATGCAAAGTATCCCATTCAACAACGCATACTAATGTAGTGTTCCCTCTAAAACTTCGGCATCTGTCAGTGGACCAACATACCGCTTGCTAGCCCTCAGAGGCCAATAGATGCAACCGAACACCAGCGCGCCACCCAACACAACAGATGCGTAATTCATGTTCACCGCCGTGATTGGCTGATAAGGAGGGAAAAGAAGGAAGATGCAGGTATACATGAGATAAATCACTGCGATGATGTTGATAGGTAGGCCTGCCTTGCCGAGTCTCCAAGGACCCCAGCGCAGAGTATCCGGGCGGAATAAACGCCGCCAGATCAACAGGAGAATTGGAAGAAGGTATGAGGCCTGTAGACTAACGACCGCAAGGGATAGGATAGCATTGAAGGCTGTCGTAGAACCAATGTTGATGAGACTCAGCAGCATAAGCAGGAAGCTGACAACGGCGATGGATACCGTGGGGATTTGCCGACGTTTGTCAACGCTTGCAATACGCTCAGCAAAGGGAAGGCCTGAAAAAATGCCATATTAGTCACATGTAACTCAGAGCGATCAAAATGACTTACCTTCATCTCTAGCAAACGCCCACATGATGCGAGCCGCTGCTGTGAGGAGAGGGACTGTCGACAAGCAAGCCATAACAGTAATCATAGCAGTCATGGTAGTAGCAGCCGCAACACTGCCGGTCATATGAAGGAAAATCTCAATGATAGGGAACCCCGTCGGTGTAGCCAAAGCCGTCGAAATGTCGCCCATGAAGAAGAGAATTATGAGGAGGAAGGCAAAGCCCAAAGGACCGTTAACCAAGAGACAGCCAACCATAGCCCTGGGAACGCCCATCTCCGCATTGTTCATCTCCTCGCTAAGATGGGTGGCACCATCATAGCCGATAAGAACGTAGCAAGAACTAAGAAGTCCTATACTCCAAGCCACGGCGTCGTTACCCCATCCAGAATTGTTCTCGAAGTGGGAAAAGACCCATTCGGCCGAGTGTTTGGTTGGTGAAGTGACGGCCATGGTGACTATGATTGCAATGAAGAAGGTAACATGAAGCACGAGGGTCAACTTCTCGATGAGGGGCAGCTTGTTACTGCAGAAGATACAAATGCAAGCAGAGCCCAGAAGGACAGCCCAGAAGAGCAGCGTACCATGGTATCTTTGGAAGACGTAGGAATCGGGATAGTTGAGGACGAGGAGGCCTTGGATCTGTGTTCCAGCAAGAAAGGGGGCACTGCCAGCAGAGGCTATCCAGCCTAGCGTTCTTCAACCTGTCAGTCTGCATTTTTGCCTCACATCGAAGTTCGATCGTGACTCACGAGATGTATCCAGCAAACCAGCTGGTCAGGGGTCGGCTCGTTTTCGGACTGAGCTTGGCGACGAAGTGATATTGTCCACCAGCGGTAGGATAGCTAAGCATGAACGCGTCAGCGGCTACACAGAATGTAAGTGTATGTGCGAGCTTACCTTGACGCCAATTCAGCCAAGGAACTGGCAGAACAGAGTGATCCGACAAATGCCACGATGAGGCCGTAAACAAGGGATACTGCCCCTCCGCTAACGAGCCCGGCAGCCAGTGTACTTCAGACAAAGGTCAGTTTGAGTCAAATAGCAACGGCGACGGGTATCGAACCTAGACAATGCTTCCCATGTTGCCATCAGGTTGACACATGTCGCAACCATGGCAGTAAGAGAAAAGTTGCGCTATCATGACAAGTCAGCAGGCTCACGCGTCTCGGAACCAGATTCTCATACCTTTGTCTGCTGAACATAGCCATGGCGCTCCAAGTTCTGTTCATCCTGGTTCTGCGAACCAAGATGCTTCTCATTGTCAACTGCAGGAGATGCCATATCGAGAGACATGATGATTTGCAATTCGATGTCTGTGAGAGGGAGAATAACAAGAGCGTGCTCGGAACTTTATCTTGGTTTCGGTTATCATGGTTCGGAACCCCTGGTCTGGGGTAACGGTAGGCACGGCAGGCATTAGGCGTCTAGTGTGCTGCATTGGGGAAAAAAGTGCGCGTGGCGATGCTGACTAGCGTGATAGTCGCGATCTTCACCAGGGGAGAGTCATTGGTGAAGCCTACCCCGCGTTTTTCGATAAAGGGCATGAGGCTTGCTGGCCGGTATTGATTCCGATATGACCATAGCAAACAGATGTCCAATTCCGAGCACTTTAATATTACCGAAATGATCCCAATGAACTCAGATATCTCAAAGTTGCAAATACGAGAGCTCGGGAACAAACCGTAAGTTAGGTTTACTACGCTGTACCTAGGGTTGCAAACACAATCTATGGGTTCTAGACCCAACACTGGAAGACATTTCTGGTTTCCGAGCTGTAGGATGTTAAGAGATCGCAAGTCGAAGGTAAGCTCAAGATAGCTGCAGAAGGACGAGAACTAAAAAAAGCTGAACGCTTAACTAGGTAGTGTACATCATCAAATTGGTGCAAAAAGAAGAGCTTGCTGTATTTATAGAAGTAGCAAAAAGAACTGATCACGCTGGGGATCGAACCCAGAATCTTCTGATTCGTAGTCAGACGCCTTGCCATTGGGCCACGCGACCGGATTATTTATTATGCCAGAGCCGCCAGAGTTTGGGCCCATGTCGCTGCAGGGTATGCTCGATCAAAGCTCCCAAGAATCGGTTCGAACAGTATTGGTATGGAGGAGCTGGCTAGTAGTTACTACTGATGTTGGTTGGTTCGATGGTAGTGATACGAAGCGGGCGACAGGTGATGCCAGATCAAAGTAGCAGCCCTCTTGACGGTTGCTGGATATAACTACATCGTTTAACTGCGTAGCATGACCAAGCTTTACCTTCTTCATGTAAGTATACACGAAACCCAAACTGGGTCATAATAAGTGTATTTGCGTCCCCTTCACTACTGTTCTCTCAATTCCATGACTTAAACCTGCCATTGCCTACAAATAATAGGCAAAAAGGAAAGGCTGACGGTCATTTGAATCACATGGAAGTTTATACACCAGACGTGATGCTGCATGGCCAAGTCGTGTACTGACACATAAAAACGTCAGTGGCTTATTATAGGGCAAAAATGAGGATGTTAGTGGAATTTAACCACCGTGATTGGACGAACAGGGAATCGAACCCTGGACCACTCCCAGATGCGACAATCTGTAACTTGGACGAAACATGCTAAGGGAGTATTATACCACTAAACCATTCGCCCAGGACTTATTTGGAACCTCGCCTGTCTGATTGGACATACCACGGACGTATGTGACGGCGAGAGGAGGTGGTCGTATTTTGTGACGCGAAGGTTACCGTAGATCGGCATATCCCACGAAGCCATGTCAGCATGTCTCAAGGACTATCGTTCATCCGCTCTCAGATAGCTTTCGAGGCCTGAGTACATGACGTACAGTTACGTCGCTTGTAACTTCATTTCTTCGATTAAAACTTATCACTCTTGTGAGCCGTCAGTTCATTGCCTAACTCCTACCAGAATCAATCATACAATGTCTAGAATGTTTCGGGGTGTAAAATCTAGACCAAGCTGGTATTATCGTGTCAATGACCTCGTGGCAGACCGCTATCGCCGTGGAGAAGAGAATTTGTCCGACAACGAGCCACGCCCTGAAGATTATGATGAGGATCTTTCTAGTGTTTCCACTTTCTCCTGCGCCTCAAGAAATGGCTGTGATTATGGTACCGACGATATTTGGGAATATCACATGAAATTAGACACGGAAGGCCCAGATTCAGACAAAGAGCTCGACAAGAACGATCCGTTGGATATCGAGTACCTCTACATGAAGATGGATCGGCGCGACCGCAAGAGAGAATTGCGAGCACAGAAGGAATGGGAAGAAGAGATGAGAAAGAAGGGTGAGAAGTACAGAGAGCAAATGAACGAGAAATTAAGGGAGGAGAAGAGGAAGGAAGCTCAGAAAATTAAAGTCTATGAAGATGCGGAAAAGGCCGGGGATGTTTGGAGACAGCACAAAAGAACACTGCGACCTTGGGAAACATATGAAGAGGTGGCTACTAAAGACAGTATCGAACTCGAGATGCGTTGTATCAACGAAATCCAAGATGCCCTCGATATGGCGCAATCTCTTGAGGGGACGCCCACCCCTCTCAACCTCGGCTTGATGAGAATGTTCAAGCTCTGGTCAGTCGATCACATCAAGCACTGCCCTTACGAGCTCGCCCCTACGATGTACATCGAGTTCGACAGCGAGTTCGACTGGGACAAATTCAACCAGGAACAGGTTCGGACGCTGAGAGCTGAAAAGCTCTCCGGGCACATATATCTACTCTCAGACGATGTCTGTAAAATAGACAATTTCACGCCACCAGAGTATTGTAGCACCGAAACTCTTAACTTGGGAACAAGCGAAGAGCCGGTCTATGTCCAGTTCTTTAAGGACAATTACTTGACTCTCAAGATCAGCCGCGAGACGGTATTTGCAAATTGCGAGGAGGGTATCCCGTGGAATGCACCTTCGTTTTTCACATACTACGGTATCAGTGAGAAAGACATGGTTGATAAGGAACAGCAGGAAGAGGAGCAATGCGAGACTGATGAAGAAAGCGTACTAGAATCGATAAGATTGTTATTTTGAGTTGATAGTCCCTACCGCTGATGGCTCACATCACGCGCCTCACACACGCATGCCGTGATATTTCGCAAGGCTTTGGTGGCTGCTGACTGTATATCTATGCATGGAAGACGGTCATTTTCTGGTGGGAAAGGTTAGTTGTTTGAAATGGTGTTTTCCAATTTAATACTTTTTATATTCGACTTTGAACACTGAGTTCACCATAACATTATTCTTTACATGCCCATCGGGAACAAACTTTGCCTCCCAACAGATTTATATGGAAGCCGCTCTTTATGAGATTCTGGAATTTATTGAGATTTTCTTATGACATAACCATAATAGTCGAAGCCTCCACCGTCTCCAAGTACCTCCATATCCATCTCGAAGATGTTATCTGGGTTCAGTAAGAGCTTCATAAAATGGGGTTGTCTGAAAGTAATATATAGAAACACTCCGTCCGCCTTTAGCACACGATGCACCTACAAGTTGTTAGTGACAATCCTTTCCAGGGAGGAAAAGCCATCCACGTACCTCTTTTAAGTATCTGCTTGTATTCTCCCTCACTTCGTCAGGGGGGTTCCAAGGACTGCCGTAAATCATTGCGTCTAGTGTTCCCTTGTCGAAAGCGACATCTATCGAGCCAGTTGCAATTGATGGCATATCTCGAACATCAACTCTGCTCCATTGAATTCCTGCAATTTCCTTGTGTCTCTCTGTCATCATTTCAACCACTACGGGAGAAAAGTCGACACATAATTGCTTCTGGTAGCCACGCTCGGCAAGCTCAGCAGGTACAACCTAAGCTGAAGTTAGTGTACTGTAGCAAACTCTGGATTATTAGACGACTGACACTATCACCCGAGCCAAGGTGAAGAATCCTTGGGTCATCTTGAGCTGTCCGTCCTGGTTGCTCTAAGAGGTTCTTCTGTAGAAATGGAAGGACCTGCAAAAATGACCGAAACCATTCGTGGGTCGGATCATTATTATTTGAGGTCGCATAGCGACTATCCCAGTATTCGGAGAGTCCGAGCTGTTGGTCCTCTGCAATTGTCATTATGGCGGTCAATGTGTCGACTTTCTCTAATTTTTCCAGCTCCATTCAAAATTCTGTAGCATAGAGCCATGACTCCACAGGAACTAAATCACGTGTATTCATCTTATCGTGGGTCATAGTGGGAAGCTATTCCCGTTTTGAGTAGTAGTATCGTGGGGAGGCTTCGCCAATCTGTTGGTGTTGAGTACGGGCATTACCTAGTACGTACGTACTCTTGGTTCGGAATTGTTGTACAGAGTAAAAAAGAAATTACTCAATGTTTTTCTTATGAATGGCTTAACCTGTAAATGCTCCTGTAAGATTTCACCTAAGTTCGATATGTATCGAGGATCTGGATCTGTTCAGTCTATACCGCATTGTTAACAATCGATAGTCGGACAGCTACCCAACCCGCAGCTCAGCCAAATTGGCATAAAAAGAAGTAATGCTTTTAAATGAGATCCTTTCCACGCCTGATAAGTGTTTGGAGCAGTTTATGCAAAACGCATATTGTATGTAATGCCATATTTACCAGGCACAGTTGTCGGGCTTCCTAATTCTGGAGGTTATCATCTCACTTTGTTGACTTCTATGCAAGGAGGGATGCGCGATGTGATAACGCGCGTTTCTGTGTTATGACCTCTACAGAGCGTGTTGATTGGATAACAAAGCCAGAGGTGCGCCACCCCTCACTTCAGGGGCTCACCAAATATTTAAGACGCGTTCTTTGCTTCATATTTGGCCCTGAATCCTCAAAAACTCACGTCTTCTCAGCATTCTGAATTTTCTTTCGTACAAAAGAATGTCTACAAGAACCCACCCAATGGAGCCACAGCGAAACAATCAGAAAAGAAAGTCAAGATATCGAAAGAGACAACAAGATAAGCGACGGAAAAACCAGGCTAGGCTTCAGGAAGAATTGAAATGGGAGGAGGAGGAGATCCGCCCCATCAAAGATGTCCTCACCAAATTACAACAGTCATCGCAAACGGATTTGGCTCCCCTCAAAAGCATAGAAGCCAGAAACTTTAAGCTTTGGTCTACAGACCATGTAAAGTACTGCACTGTTGAGGCTGCCCCGACAAAATATATCGAGTTCTACCACCCCAAGTTTCGATTATTTCACATGTGCCCAGAGGGTCAGGTCTGCGGTCATATTTACGCGGTGTCTGACGACATGTGTGATATTGATCCATTCGTCCTCCCTAAGAACGCAGGCTTGAAAACTATTCAGATTAATGGCAATGATGAGCGTCACACTTTCGACGCCCAGTTTTTGGATGATAACCACTTGATACTCCACATACCCAAGGATCTGGTGTTTTATAGGCAGGAAATGAAGCCGCCACCGGAAGCGCCGGATGTCTTTACCTACTACGGTGTCTGCTCAGGCTACTACGAGAGCCTCATCCGCGCAAAGAATCGGCGAGAGGAACAGACAGAGCGGCGTCGTTCAGCATCTCCTGCGTGATGATGGCGGATGATGGAGCGATTGCTCATGAAGGGCCCTGTTACTTGTTTCTTCTTACAATCGATTGTTGCTACAATTTGGATAATTTTGTTTGTTTCTTGAATGAAATTTATTTACGCCAAATTTTAAGATATAGAGCCTATGGCAATTACAAGACGCCAGGTTCAGTAACTATCAGTAATACTCCTCAATTGTGATCGATCGCTGAAGAGAATATCTGTCCTTGACACTCTGATGATAGCATTACACCACTAGTCTGTCACACATGCGATGACGACAGCCTACAGTCACCTCTTTTTTGCTTTTTTGTAAGATGAATAGGGGCTGCAGATCTCAATGCAGTAAACTGAGAAAGTACTCGCTATAGACGGCCACAGCATCGGAACTACTTTTTATAACCCTATCTGCATCTTATTAGCCTGGATGGACTTGACATCAGCTGCCAGTTGAAAGTTTAGAAGAGAGAAGGGATGAGTGAACGTCAAAACGAGAGTGTAGTAGAGGAAGGTCTTCGGGCTGAGATCAAGACTGAGGAGCGTGAGATACAAAAGGTCAAAGACGCTCTCGCCAAAGTAGGAAATTCTTCCAAGAAGAAGTCCGGTCCCCTCAAAAGCTTGGATTGCAGGCTCTTCAGACTGTTCTCCACGAATCACATTCAATACTGCTATCATACACACTGCCCAACAACCTATATCGAATTCTACGATTCTAAAGGTTTATCCCGACCGATGGAGGATTTAAGCCGATCAGGCCGAAGAGAACCGGTGGAAGGCCATGTTTACCTGATACACAACGACGCTTGCACCGTTGACCGGTTCGTCCGCCCAAAGTACCCCAGCACAAAGTTTCATCAACTCAAAGTCGATCGCGGACGCCGAACGGTGGATGTTCAGTTCTTCCATGAACATTTCTTAGTACTCAGGATGCATCGCGATATTGTCTTCTCACACCAGTGCATACAGCCGCCACTGGATGTGCCGGAAATCTTCACCTATTATGGCTATGATGAAGCCTACAAGATTCCGGATGATCGGAGGAAGGAGAAGACTAAGCGACGTCGCTCGGCATCTCCTCAGTGATACAACGAGGTTCCTGATTGCTTTTTACTTCTTCTTATTCCTATATGTGGCTGCGAGAGAGGCCAGTTGGGGTTATGTCGGATCGTTGAAAAGGAACGTTGAGATTGACCGGCGAAGTTCCTCACTGGTGATTAATGGTTGGGGCTATATTTCTTTGACTCTTAGTAGTCTACTGAGCTGCTGGGTCGTCGTGTCAGTCAAGACTTGGGTGGCAGTTCTCAGTACACTTGTAAGTGCTTCTGATATAGCGGCCACAGAAGTTGTTGCGACACTGTTGGGAGAGACAGCGGAACCGGCTCTTTAGATCAAATTGCTTATTATCCCATGCTATACAAAAAGACTGTCACAAGGTAATTGAGTCAAGTGTTGCTATTCAAAAGGCAAAAAAGAAATGTTTGATGAGACTGGGACTCGAACCCAGGAGGATTGCTCCACCAGGAAATTGGTGTTAAGGTTAACCTTAACCTGGCGCCATAACCAACTCGGCCATCTCACCCAAGCTAGTGCTGATGCTTCGACGGCTCAACAACAGTGTCTACTACCCTAGCAGCTCCCAATCTCTTAACCAGTTCCATGATGCTCGAGAACATAATCTACATCTTTATCTCCTCGCCCGGATAAATTGATCAGGATCCGCTCTGATGGAGGTCGCTGCGCTGCTAGTCGTATGGCGAATGCGATTGCATGTGCACTCTCTAGAGCAATGATGATGCCTTCACTCTTGGCCATGCGGAAGAATGTGCTGATGACCTCGTCGTTCCCGACCGTTGAGACTGATATGCGCCCGGCACCGTGAAGCATGGCCATCTCAGGTCCAATGCCCGGATAGACAAGCCCTGAGGCTACAGATGAGACGAGAGCAGGCTTGCCTTCGTCTTCTTGGAGAACCAGCGTCTTTGCGCCATGCAACGTACCTGGTTTGCCATATGAGAGTGTCGCTGCGTGTTGACCAAGTTTCTCGGATTGTCCCAGTGGTTCCACCGCATGCAACTTCACTTCTACATCATCAATGAAAGCAGAGCACATGCCCATTGCATTGGATCCACCAGCGACACATGCGACAATATGCTCAGGCAATATACCATCAGTCATGGTGAGGAACTGCTCTCGTGCTTCTTTGCCAATCACAGACTGGAAGTCTCTCACAATCAGGGGAAACGGATGAGGTCCAATCGCCGAACCAATCGCATACAACGCATGCTCTCGTTGCTCAACATACGCATTGAAAGCCGAGTCACTGGCCTCTTTTAGCGCAGACTGTCCCTCAGTAGCAGCAACAACTTTTGCTCCAAGAATCTGCATCCGACCAACATTTGACTTTTGCTTCTCGGTATCGACACCTCCCATATGTATCTCACACTCAAGACCGAAATATGCCGCTGCAGTCGCTAGCGCAACACCGTGTTGACCCGCCCCCGTCTCAGCGATGAGTTTAGTCTTTCCCATTGCTTTAGCGAGAAGTGCGAAACCGACACAGTGGTTGATCTTGTGTGCGCCTGTGTGGTTCAAGTCCTCACGCTTGACGAAGATCTGAGCACCGCCGACTTCGCGGGAGATGTTCTCGAGATGGTGGATTGGCGTTGGGCGGCCTTGGAGACCGATACGGACCTTGTTGAGGGTTTGATTGAAGGAGGGTGAATGGCGGAGTTCTTGGTACTTGGTAGCCAACTCTTCAAGGACTTGATGAGCTTCGGGTGGGTAGAAGTTACCGCCGAATTGACCGTAGTAGCCATTCTTGTCTGGGTAAGTTTCTGAATGAGGTTGATGAACGCTTCCCATGTTGATAGGTGATGATAACGGAGTGATGAAAGAGTGGAGGCTAATTGAAGAATATTGTCACTAACCGGGCATCAAGTAGTATTAGGCTCAGCTATTTATGATATTACATGAAAAGCAATGCCAAGCCATGCACATCATCCAATATCGAGGGGTTCATTCGCAGGGCGCATTCTCACATTTAGGGTGCAGCTTGACATGAAGGGTGCAAACTAGCGCCATCGAGATGCTGCCAACGCCTACGACGACAACCTCGAAGGATTCATCCCCATAAAACCGTATTTAATAAAAAGTCAAGCTAACCCAGAGCTGATTAGGAAATGGACTCCTTGATAGCATCAACAAAATAGCTCTCGTTCTCCAAGTACATTACGTGTCCCGAGTCTGGTACAGTGACAAGCTTGAAATCACCATCAATACCCTTTTCTCGCGCAGTCTTGACAACCAAATCTCTCATGATCGTAGCTTAGGACGCGGTAGCCTGATGAAGCGAGGCGCTGGGCAACAGGCTGATACAAAGTGGTGTCAGCGCCAAAACTGTTGGAGAGGATAATCCACGGGCCATCTTGTGAGTTTCTTGCGATACTGTAAGATATCTTGCGGCCTGTAGAAAGGACGGCGCACTTGCTGATGTTTTGAGCAGAGGCCATTGTGATGCAACGACTAGTGAGGCAGCAAACGAGGATACAAAATACTGATCAGTGTAGTAAAGTTTGGGGCTAATGGCACAACGCGAATTGATTTAGGTTGTAAACAAACTCAGATATAAGCACCCGGATACTTACCTTCTGCCGGATAGTTCTTTGAATTGTATAGCTTGAAATGTCTCCGAGCATAAGCTGACGAATCCTGCATCTTTCACTACTCAGTCCATGGTCAGCAAAACCTACCAATGAAGCCGGTCCTGTTTTCCGCAATGATTGGCTGCGCAGATGTGTTTTGCAATTTTTTCGGCATAGTATATAGCTCAAACAGTAACTAAGCAACGTCGCAGATAATCCTCTACATCTTCTGTCTTGGACAGAGACGCCATCATACCAACATATCCATCAGGTCTCACCACTGCAACAACACCATCATCCTTTGACACACCCAACACTTCGTAGACGTCCTCTTTCTTTGACACTCCATAAGTTCGCATCTCTGCAAATGTTTTTACTCCCGCTGGCAGATCAGTCCACTCGAATCTTGACGTGAGTGGATGCACCACGATGAGGTTCACAGTGCCTTTGGGGAACTTTTGTAGAATCTCGACAGATGACTCTAGACTTGACTGTGAAATGCCGGATTTGTCGAGTAAGTCGTTGCTTGTGAAGACGAGGACAGAGTAACGGCCGGTCGGTGGCATTTCTATGAGATGAGTCAGTAAACCAGTCCTAGGTCTTGAAACCCAAAGTCTGTTGAGAACATACCGTCTTGCAAATGCCGAGCAGTGGTGTCGGCATAGCGCTTCACCTCAACATCAAGCAATCGTCGTCCCGGCGTCAACGCGCCCAGAAGCGGATCTCCTCGCGACAAGTTGCTCTTTACACCCAGTTCTGTTATCAATTGACTCTCCTTATACTGGAGACCGCAACCACTAGTAAACCCGCTACCGTCACTAAAGACTCGAAGGAACTCCTCATGGGTGAGGCCTGAAGTTTCGGCATCTGCTGATCCGATGCGGCCGGAGAACATGTGCGAGAACTGCGCGTCGAACTCGATAAGTTGGCTAGCTACGTCTACGCGCTCCTGCGAGAATGTTTCGAGGATAGGGTCTGATCCGGAGCTGTTTGGAGGAGTGAGGCCGTGGATCTTGTGAACGAGTTTCCAAGCCAAGTTGTAAGAGTCCATCATTGACACATTCATGCCCTGTCCGGCCTTGGGGCTGTGAGTATGGCAGGCTGCATAAGGTTAGCACTATATCATCGAAGAGAGTCTTAATCACCCTACCATCACCAACAATGAACACCCTTTCCACGCCATCAGATGTCTTAGCAGAGAACCTAGGAGCCATGCGTTGTCCAATCTGATAAGCCGCCCACCAATCTGGCTCAGTGCCCTCCTTGATCTTGATCTCATACGGCGCAAACACCTGCCGCGCTTGCTCAAAGATATACTCCAACGTAACGGCACCACGGCGCTTCTTATCGGCCGATTTCTTATCCGTTCCAGTATCAGCGCTGGTGTCAACCTCTTCAGCGACTTGAACGTAAAGACGAGTGAGATACTCGCCCGTTGCAATCTGTTCTCTGGGAATGACCATTACAGAACCAGCATCCGAGTGAACTGCGCAGCGCTTGCGGATGTCGGGAAAGTTTGTGTCGGCGACGAAATCGCATACACCCCAGATGTGATCTGTTGTTTCGCCTTCGAGCTCTAGACCCATGCATTTTCGGACTTTTGATCGTGCACCATCAGCGCCGATGAGATACTTTGTTCGAACGGTGCCTTGTTGAGTCGATCCATCTGGAAGATCTTGTTCATATTTGACCACGATGGGGAATTCAGCGTTGCTGTCGTCGACTGTGTACTCCAGGAAACGATGGGATCTTCTAATGGCACCCTTGCCTGCGTAGAGATGAAGGTTCTCTTCTAGGATTCGCTCAATGCGGCCTTGATGGATGGTGACCTCGAAGGGGAAACGAGCAGGGACATTGACATCGGGAGCGAAACTAGTCCGCTCAATCCCGGTGGCATGAAATCCATTGCCATTGCCGTTGGTCTTTGCGTTTCCGTTTGATTGCACAGGGTTCCAAAAGGCCACCTCCTCCATGTGACAGCCTTCACTGATGATCTCACTTGCTATGCCCAAACTCTGAAATACTTCAAGGGTTCTTGGTTGAAGTCCATCTGCCTGGCCAGCTTTCAGTGTGCCCGGCTTGGAGTCCAAACAGAGAAGCGAGGCTTCTGTGATGCCATATCTTGCAAGCAGCAAGGTTAGAAACAGACCTGCAGGTCCAGCCTATGATGAGTTTGTGAGTACGTCTATTTACATCAACTAAATTTGTAACTTACGCCAATTACGACGACTTCCTTGTGTTCTTCTGAAACATTAGACAAATCGGGCTGCTGAGAGAGTCGGGGTACGGGTAGAGCCCGCGAAGGGAGAATTCTCTGGTCTCGCGCCGCGTTGGAGGTTTCTTGAAAGACAGGCATCACGAATATTCAGACCTCAGCTCAATAAGCAATGGAAATGAAACTTCTGGACTGTTCAACGTCTTTCAAGTCATGTTTATCAACTCCCAGGTCACGATGCACCGCTTTTCTCGGCAAGCACCAATTCCGGTAGTATCTCCGATCTTCCGCCCAAGCCCGGAAATCTTGCTTCTCGGCAGTTTTTAGCGCAACTGCCGGGGCGGGGGGGGACTTTTCCCACCCAAGTTCATTCTTATTTAGGGCGGAAGTCCGGAAATTCTCACTCTCACAAACAATGGCAAGTTCCGGATCGTTACCAAGTCGACGAAATCTACCGCGGGCGTCGCATGCGTGCCAAAGATGTCGCGCGAAGAAGGCCAAATGCGATCAGCAGCAGCCTTGTGCTAATTGTGTGAGACATGAGTGGGATTGTGTCTATGGGTTGAGGAGGAAGAATGCGAGGGCGAGTACTGTTTCGGTGCTGAATGATGTGCAGCGCAATACGCCGCCGTCGCCGTTGTCTTCTTCGCGAAGTTATTATGATGAGGCGGCGCGACGGAGCGAACCGTTGGAGCAGGCTCATTCTACGGGCCGTATAGGTATAGTAACGATTCTTGTCTGTGATGCTTGGGACTGACGACTGGTTTATGTAGACGATGGTGATGTTGTAGGGGACATCAATCAGCACACTCACGGAACAGAGTTCTACGGTACATCGTCCAACTTTGTGCTCCTCAACCAATTCTTCGTGTATGCTCAGAAAAGTCTACCGCCCGGCCACCCAAGCTCAAGTGGCAATTCCGGCCTCCTTTCTGCCAACGCCCATGATGGGAATGTCATAGGACACGGCCTCGTCACACAATCGCCAATTTCCATTGTCAATCTCCTTTCTGACCGAGGAGTCTTGGAACCACCTTCAAGACCAAAGACTCCCCCAACACGAGCAGGGGCCCAAGATGAGATCCAAGCGCGTTCGTCTCTTGAGACGAGACAGGGGACTGCGGGACTTGAGGACTCAGTCCATCGTAATCCTCCAGGGACTACCAGCCAGAACAGAGCATCCCCGGACAACTCTCTAACATCATCGAAACACAGGCTTGAGCGCGAATACATCAGACAGTTCTTCAACAATCTTCACCATCTTCATCCTATGCTTGATCCTATTGCGTTCGCCAAACAATGCGAGGAACTCGTCTGGAGCTCTCCAACTTCAATGGAAAGCAACAAAACTCAGCGTCATTTCTTTGCCCTGTACCATATAGTCGTGGCTGTAGGCGCGATTGTCGCTGGCTCTTGCATCACCCAGGACTTTGAGCGCGACATTAATATCTGCATGAAGCTTCCGGCTCAAGGGCAGGATTTTAATCCTTCTCGATTAAGCCAAGAACTCTCGAAGAAATACTTCCGGAAGTCCAGGATGTTGCTCGGAGATGTCTTTGAAGTTTGCTCTCTAGAGAGCGCCCAGACACTCCTCCTCATGGTATGTAGCCCTTAGTCTCAGTGAAATCGAGAAGCTGACCCAGTAAAGTCTTTGTACTGTCAGAACTCCCTCAAGCCTCACGCTTGCTACATGTACTGCGGCCATGCCGTTCGCACCGCACTGGCCATTGGTATCGCAAGAGAAACTCCATCCAACTCGATTGAGGACCGCAAAGCAGCAAGAAGAACGTGGTGGTGCATTTACTCTCACGAGATTGACATGAGCTGTAGTGCAGGTCGTCGCGATAGTCTTGGCAAGCCTAGGAATTACCAGATCGATCTACCTCATATCAGAGGGCAAGAAATCGCGATATCTAACCAGCCTGACCTCGAAAATTGCAGTGCAGCCATGATCAATGAGATGGTTCATTTTGCTGCTGTCCTCCGGCGCATCTCGAAGGAACTATACTATGACTCGAAGGGTCTCACTTTGCTGCAGAAGTCCGCTGTTGCGAAGGAACTGGATCGCCTGCTTGATGACTGGAAGGCTAAGCTTCCTACTTATCTGGACTTCACAGCCGTGTCATTCCGGGAGCAGGAATGGGCAGCTAAGCAGAAGCTCGTACTTCATCTCAGATACCTCAACGCAAGAATCGTTCTCCATCGCCCTTTTCTCGAACAACCTATGCTCACGGCTGAAGCCAACATGTCTACTCATGCTGAGTTATGTTTGGATGCCGCACGGAAGACAATTTGCGTCATGTATGAAGCATACGCAAATAGACATTACTTCCGGACTTGGTGGTACAACTCCACTTACACCTTGTACGCTGGAATGATCGTGCTATATATCATCATGCTTGGCCCTACAGCTGTTCCATCAGAGGACCTCCTCGCCGATGCTGTAAAAGCACATGATATTTTGCAATCCATGGAAGAGGCTACTGTTGCTCGAAGGAGTGCGAGTCTGATTCAAGAAGGACTAGAGGTAGCGCGAGCGTGCGTGCAGCGGCAACAGAGCAGACCTGATGGCGATGCGGAACTACCGCTCTTTGATGGTACACAGGGTGACTTGAACAGTATTGCAGATCAGTTTTCTAGTGCTGTTTCGGGACAGGATCATGCGTTGTTAGCCTCGATCATTGATCCGAACTTGCTGCAAGATTTCATGGCGGCTGATCAGGATGCTCTCGGGTTGGGGTTTGAGATGCCGTCTTTAGATGGGTTATATGGTGAGGCATTGGATGTTGATACTATGTCAATGATGCCTTGAGTTGAAGAAAGGTCGAGCGGGCGTTAGAACTGGATGTTTATAATTGTTGTAAACTAGAAAATGAACTTTCGAGTATCTAATTGCATTATCATTCTAGCTATAGCCCGTTTTGCGACCACTATCAGGCGAACTGTCTACTTTGCCTACAGGATTCTCTAATCGACATCCGGAACAGGCAGATCATCAATGAATCTGAACTTTCGTCCCAATTTCGCCATTGCCTCCTCAGCTTTTTCTCTCCTAAGCTTCGCAGCCGCTTCATCCGAGACGAGAACAAAGTCATATGTCATCAAGGCAGAACCGATTTTTACACCATACTTCTTCGCCGTTTCTTCGTCTTCGACCTTTTTGATGTTGACAATCAACGAGTCCTTGACACCAAACACGGCATCAGTAGTTTCATAAGGATCATCCTTGAGATAGAGTGCACTGCAAGGGAATTTGTTAGATATAACTGAGTTGCCAGGGTGGGCAGACTTACGTGATCAGAGGATCGTATCCGTCTTTCTTGAACATGAAGTGCATATGACTGGGTCTGTAGCAATGTCGGCCCAGTACCTTAAGCAACTTTCCGACGGGTCCGTCATGAGGAATAGGATATGGCACAGGTACAATAGCCTTGAACCAAAAGTCTCCATTATCATCACTCGTCAGCACAGCTCTTCCATCCGGGCCCGTCCGGTCAGCGTGCTGAACATCGTAGAACCCCTTGGAATCAGTCTCCCAGACATCAATCTTGGCTCCGGGAATTGGTGAGCCATTGACATCCTTGAGGGTACATAGAACAAGAAGAGGTTCGCCATCTGTATCTTGGGAGATCAGACTTCCCTCTTTTACATGCTCCGCCTCGTGTGTGTGGAAAGGTCCCAAGACTGTGCCTTCAGTGCTGCCCTTTGGTTTCGGATGATCAATGGAGTCCACCAGGAGAGACAAGCCCAAGATGTCCGATAACAAGATGAACTCTTGTCGGACATCCGTACATATCTGACCAACTTGTGTCAGGAATTGGATAGCTGTCATCCATTCGTCTGTAGTGAGTCTTGTTTCTCTCGCCAAGTCATGCAAATGTGTGACAACTCGTTCAAGGATATACTTCAGGCGCAGATTACTGCACTGAGAGTTGATGGCGTGCACATTCTCGGTAATGTTATCGATAGTGAGATCTTTGAGATTAACAGGAGCCGCCATGATGAACAAATAAATGACAAATAATTGAATAATGAGTTCTAGCCTTCAATTTAGTTCCACCTCAGGCAATTTATCATTTCTAAACCCCGCGTTTCAATACGTCGTCGTTGTGGGGACGGTGTGATCCGAAGGTCGGGACCCGGGCTTTGAGTCGTCGGATGATACTCCACATCCCGGAAGTCGAGGATTTCCGGCAGTCGGACCAAACCATCGGCAATTAGTCTCAGGGTCGGATCGGGTACGTCATTGGCTCGATCAGTCAGCGGAGTTTGCTGCTTTGTCGTTGGCCGCCAAGATCGTACCCATGTGAGTTGTAGGGTAGCTGTAGCACCGCGACGTGAAGAACAAAACTGTCGATTATAGAGATAAAGGAAGTCGCAGGTTCTCTACAAATATACTTCATCATGTTGGGTAAGTTTGTTCATTTAATTGGGTATTGAGATTGAGTGCAATGCTGTGTCAAGAGGTTGATTCTTGAGCTTCGTCAAAAATAGTGATCGAACATGAAAAGTTGAATACAAATCCTTAACACCAACACGAGATCAAATACAATACTTGTTTTTTTCGAGAGACCTTGCTTCATTTCAATACCGAAAAATAATGTGTAAGTTGACGCGACTGTGAAGGCACACTCTGCTTGAAAATACAATGTCCCTGCGGTTTGCGACCTGACGACGCGATCTGCTGTTCGGTTTCTGGACGCGTTTTCTGAGCTGGTTGAGTATTAGTCAGCAAAGACAAGGTCGCGTGGCCCAATGGCAAGGCGTCTGACTACGAATCAGAAGATTCTGGGTTCGATCCCCAGCGTGATCATTCTTTTTGCTCTATTATGCCATATTTTACCGTCTGTTTCAAGGACTGCTCTCAGCCATGGCACTCTCCATCACCCGCACAAGGAGTAACTCCCTCCGCTGAATTGACTTTCTAGAACCCTTCTTAGGCTAAAGTCCTCATGGAAAAGTGGGGAACGGAAAAGGGATCACCGCGGATAAGATACCAATTTCGACTGCTAGCATCGTTTCAAGTTTCGTAAAGGTTAAATACAAGGGCCATGGCATAATCGAGGTTAATTAAAGACAAACGTGTCAGGATGCCAAGCGGTGACCTCACCATTGGAGGATATACATCTCTCCATCGCGGGGATTCTGCCCGACAACCGAACTCAATTATACCCTGGATATACGTGGATCTTTGACTTCTGTAGTACTCGGAGGCCTATCCTCCGAGGATAATATAATTTTGTGCCATGCCTGTCTCAAGGGTGATGAACTTTGTTCCTCGCTCTCTTCACTTCGTGTTCTGTTCATTAAAATGCATGGTAAACTACTCAGTGTGCTTCTAGGCTCTGCCGTTTTGGCGGTGCCTAGCCAAGCCGTCAACCTTTTCGTAGCGGACTACGGAGGCAATCTGAGCACTCTGAGCCTCACAGAAACCTCCAAAGGCTTCGATCTCTCCGTCACCTCGAAAACGACCGATTGCTCTCCCGGACCTAATTGGCTCACCCTTGATAAGCCTAACAACGTGCTTTACTGTCTAGACCGCGGTCTCAACTTTCAACCGCCTGGGTCGTTGAACTCGTTCACCATTGGAGACAAGGGTGTCTTGAAGCGCGTTTCTCGCGTCAAGTCTACCGTGGGAGGCGCTGTCGCAGGCGAGATCATTACCGGAGCAAACGGCAAGCGCGGTTATTTCAGTGCTTCATAGTAAGTTGCCGGCAATTGCTTGGGAATCGAGTTGCTCACATGTTGTAGCACTCCAGGTGTAGCATCTCTATACGCTCTCGGCGACAAGGGCGTCATTACCGGCACAGCGCCGCTTCAAGAGTTGACTACGAAAATCAGCCAGACTGGCCCCATTGCAGACCGCCAAGAAGCAAGCCATCTTCACCACGTCATTATTGACCCTACTGGAAAATATGTCATTACGCCTGATCTCGGTGGTGATGTCGTCCGCGTTTTTACTTACGACAAGAACACTCTTGCTCCCATTGCTGAGGTGGGCAGCTTGAGCGCGCCTCGTGGTTCTGGACCTCGCCATGGATTCTTCAGAATCATGGCCAATGGCGAGACTTTCTTCTTCTTCAACGGCGAACTTGACCAGAAGGTGTACTCGTACAGCGTCAAGTATACCCGCACTGGCCTTTCCTTCACAAAGGTCTTTGAGATTCCATCGCTGAACGCTAGCTTCCCTCCTAACACGGCACCCATCAGCGAAATCGCCATGAGCGTAAGTAATCGCATATCTTCCGTGTGAGCCCTACTAACTTTAGCTCAGCCCGATCAGCGTTTCGTGATCGTCACCAACCGCGAGAACTCTTTCGCCAACTCTCCGCAGCGTGGATCTGGTCCCTCCGACACCCTCACAGTTTTCCAGATCAACGAGGACGGCACTCTGAAGCCTATCCAGGCTGTCCCATCTGGCGGATACCTTCCCCGCCAGTTCTCATTCAACAAGGCTGGTGACAAGATTGCGGTGGGTCATCAGGTCAACCAGACCGTTGTCATTTGGAAGCGCGATGTCAAGAGTGGCAAGATCATCACAGAGCAGGAGGGTGGAAAACTGGCCCAGGTGAAGCTTACCGGAGATGTTGTGGCTACTATTTGGGATGAGTAGGAGCATCAGACATCAAGAGACTTCCTACTTCATGTATCAAAAGAAATCGAGATAGACCAAGGTTATCTGCTCCTTCATCACTCTTGACTCGCATGGGGAAGCAATGTTTACTGCCTAGATACTGCATTATATGAAGTGATATACCGGAAAGTTAACCGCCTAAACACAGTCAGCATAGCCAGCTCCCGCAGCACATTTTTCGATTACCTACATCCATCATGCCTCGAGTGACAACTACTTCGAAATCCTCTTTATATATGACATTGGAATTCTTCACAATCATAATCGCCACTGTCCGACCTACAAAGGCATGCACTGTAGTGTTTCGGCTTAGTACTGCCGAGTTTAGCACTGCCATATATATTCTTGCCTTGACACTTGACAGTGACTGACAGCTGCCGAACTCGCGTGCGGACTCCCATAACGCGAACCTTGCACGTGATCCGATTTAGGACCGTCGTCGAACTTAAGAATTGTTTTGCTTTTCTGCGTTTCGTCAATTTCGCAGTACAAAACAGCGATTTCATTTTCATCTCGACAGAACACAAAAATAATTGCCTCTCTCGTTCGGTCCATACTATTCTGCTCATCGTTTCAATCTTCGAGCGCGACCGGGCGCGTTCAATCGGTCCGGCATGCCTCCGCTTCAACGGCCGCACAAACTCTGCGAATCGGAACAGTCAAGCAATCCTGGTTTCTTCTTGGGATCTTGGGTTGATGCCAATGCGACTGCACATCGCAGACGGAGTTATATGCTTGAGTTCTTGAGGTGGATGCGCCAAGAAACGCAGTCAAACGAATTGAAAGTTCTTGAAAAGGAATGCAAGATTGAAGTCAAAGCATAGTTTGTGAATGACTTCAGCTTGCAACCCCGCGGGCGCTTCTATGACTACGTAATCCACCTTTGGATCTGGCTTATCTATCGCAAGTCCTTGCCTACGTGTTATGCCCTTCTCTCACTGACTTTATTTGTGCAGTCAAAGGCATTCGGCCTATCCCTATCTTCCCGTGGCAATACATTGGCGGGGCACCACGTGGTCGGCACTTGGATACGTGGAAGAACAACACCAGAGAGCTTCAGAAGACTATCTTGCAACGACTTGGTCCCTTGCGACCTCATTCATGGAAAAGCAACAGGAAATACCGATCCATCAAATCACACTTCTCCATCGAGGACATTCTCAGAAACTCACAGCCGGCCATCAAGTCTGAGTTGGAGGATGGAGACTGCGTGACCGAAATTCCAGATGCTGCTGTCGCCATTGGGGCACATTGGGCGCCAGATTCACCCTCACTTAGAAGAAGCTCGCCAATGTCTTTGAGGAATATGGAGACGCTGTGGAACCAGAACGGTGACCCAAGAGAAGCATCACCACGACCTGTCGATGGAGATGATAACAACGGATGGCATACGTCGTGGAATGCAGAGAACCGCCATTCTAACGGCGTTCTTGATCATTGGGGCGACGACCAGTACCCAGGCATTTCTCAGCTTCGAGATGGTCATGATGATCATGAGCACTTGGCTAATCTCATTACACCACGCCGACGCCGAGCCCCTCGCTCACCATCATCTCCAGAACCCGTTAGCGCCATCTCTCTTTCTCTCGAACGTTTCGCCAAAATGAGCGCTCGCTTGCATTGTGTGGAAGACGAGAATTTTGATGTCGACACCGTCGCATGGCTCGTCATAGGCCTCGGAGCCGATGAGTCTCGGAGTCGGTTGTTTTACTTCTACGACCATGCGACAGTGGACGTATGGTTTTGCTTAGGTGATGTGGTATCGCATCCAGTACGCCATTTGACTGAACTTGGATCATCTCAGGAGGCGTGTATCTCACATGGGCTATCATGCAAACGAGTAATGGTAGTCAAGGATGAACTTGACCTTCGACGTCTCCGTTTCGATGCAGTTCATCGCGATGAGTGATGGGGTGAGAGCATAAGATGAGTTGTGGAATGGAGAGGATATGGACTTCGAATATGAGCTATCTCGATTTCAGGGAATTTGAAGTTGGTGTTTATATGGCAGAAAAGGTTGCCAGATGATGTCGCTATGTGTTTCTACTCTGGTAGCGAAATGCCAATATGGAAAGGTTGAAGGTTATGGTTATGTACGGCTATAAGATAGAGGCTTACGATATATAATGTATAATGTATAATGTTTAATGTCTACTCCCTATTCCCGTTCCATCATCGACCCGCAGTCAAATAAGCAAGACTTCCCATTATTATCCTACAATGAGAGAGAATCATAACTTTAATACTTAAGCTCCTGCTCTTGGTGGTGTCAGGAACTACTAGACTGCTCTCCCGCTACAGGGGTTGGCTCCGCCTCAAGGGGAGCTTCCTTCAGGTATCTGAATCTTGCTCCGAATACCCACCAAACACCAGAAAACAGGAACGTCGCCCCAACGATGAGAGCGGCCCAGTTCATTTTCCCAATGTTTTCGCCCGTGACTGGTAGATAAAGAGGCATGCTGATAGGGAGTTAACCACGGACTATCAGTTGAAGTCTCGATCATGTAGCACTTACACGTATATTACAATGGTCAACATGGCCCATGCAACAGCAACATAGTTCACAAAGTATCCCCATCTGCCAAGATCAAAGTGAGGGCGAGGCGGGAGAATTGAACGGCCTCGGACAAGAGCCTGTTGAACGTGTCAGCAGCCAAATACCAACATTATTGAACAGTACTCACCACCGTAACTGGTATCGCATAAGCGAGAGCGAAACAAACACCAGCACCACTGACGATAGCGTTATATGCCAGTTGACTTCCCAGAGAGATAAGACCAATGATAACCTCAACGACCATGATGGCGAAGATGAAGTTCAATGGGATTTGGAGCTTTTGGTCGATCTTCTGGAGACGATGGGACCATGGAAATGCCCTGTCCTCGGCCATTCGCCAACCTAGGCGAGAACAGGAAGAAAGAATGCCGGTGCAGACAAGCAGCTGATAATTAGAGTGTTAGCTGTCGGTACAAGCAGCTGAGATCTGCTGTTGACTTACGTTCACAACGCCAAAGACTATTGCAACATAGATGCCTGCGTACTCGCTTCCCGCTACGTCCGAGAACCAGGTGACATACGGTGACCTAGCCATGAGCTTAAGTGATGAGAACACGGCAAGGGGGACTTACAATGCTGTTACATATTCGGTATAGTTACCGCAGCAGAACAGTAGAATGAGATCAGTGACGATGGTAGCAACGCCAGAGAGGACCATAGACCAAACCATAGCTCTCTATGTCGTGTCAGCACCTTGAACTCTTATCAAGCAAGGGGACTTACTGGTGCATCTTGAGAAGCGTTCTTCATCTCCTCAACCAAGTGCATCATACTATCCGTACCATAAAGGCCATATAGAGGAGTATAAAAGCTAAGAATGAACACCCATCCATTATTGGTGTATCCTGAATTGTTGATAAACTTGGTAAACACGAATTCTACGCTGGCCTTAGGGGCTGTGGCGAGTAGAGTGATAGCCCAGCCAAAGAAGCCCAGGATTGTGAAAACGGCCCCAACGCTGCTGTAGAGAGGGAGTGCACTGGGCTTCAAGTTCATAAGAAAAGGAATAACCAGTAATCCGAGATAAATCAGAAAGGTTTGGTAAGGCTAAGGAGGTCAGCGCATGGCACCGCAGTAAGAGCCTAACTGCAAATACCTTCCAGTCAACATTTGGGTGAAAGATGGACACCATGGTACCAATGATGTTGGCAGTATTCAGGGCGCAGGAAGAGCCAGTGGCGGTCTCCGCCAGCAGCAAACACCAACCGACAAAGTATGAAAGGAACGGCCGATACTTTTCAGTTGCGAGCTTCTGGACATAGAATTGTTGACCACCTGCAGTAGGCCAGATACCACAGTACTCAGCCAGTGAGGCCATGAGTAGGGTTTGGCCGACTGCGACGATGATGGAACCGTAGAGAAGCGAGGCTGGTCCACCGACGTCGAATATGACACCGTAAAAAACGACGACGCACGTCCATGTCGCACTGATCATTACCTGGTAGGCGCATACTGTGCTGCTGTTAGTGTTCAAGACCAAGAAACTGCTGAAGAAGACTCACATGTCCAGAAGTTGTAGACGCGATGCAACTCGGCAGTCTTTCCGAGAGACTTGAGATATGCATCATCGGTATCAAACTGGCTGCCCTCGTGAACGGATCCATCGTAAGAGATTGGCTCCGCCTTGATGTCATCTTTAGGGGGGACCATATCCAGTGGAGTTCGGAGGTAGATGATATCGTCGTTGAGAATGTGGCGCGATCATGGACTGGGGAATAGAGGAACAATGCCAAGATGCAAAATAGGAACCAATTTGGGAACAATGGTTTAAAGGGAGAGTTTGCGATGGAGGGACCGAGACCGAGATCGGGAAGATCTATAACTAATTTCCCAATGAAAGCAACATGACCAGATACTGCAATCTAGATCCTGGTCGAAAATGCGGGGAAAGATAACACCAGGACAACAACCGCCAATGAAGGACTAGTCTGCTATCGTTTACAGCTGCCATCATTCCACGCACGCAAGCGCCTCGTTTCTCTCCCTGGCAGCCAAGTTAAGCCTTCCCCGGAATACACCGCGCTGCCGTTTCTCTCCCGACCAACCTGACCCGGGTTAGTGTGCTCATGTGAGTTCCCAAGCCTTGGATCGCTGTGAAATTGGCTTGGGCCTTTCTCTGCCGACCAACCTATCTTGGACTAGTGAAGTGCTAGCGAGAACCATTGACTGCAGCTTCATTGTAATGATGAAGTCATATCAAGATGAAGAAAGTCATGATAACGTCTATAAATAATGTTAAGGACTTCGAAGAAATCTCAATAGCAACTATCGATCTGACTACTGCTTCAAAATGGCTTCATCGAGCACTGCTACCACTAAACCATCCTTCGCGCGTCTCGACGCAGCGGAACCATCCACAACGCCACAGAACCTTGTCGCAGCCATCAAACGCGACGGCGGCGTAATTGTCGAGAACCTTATATCTCACCAGCTAGCAGAACAGATCAGAGCAGATCTCAAACCACATTTTGACTCTGATATCCCAGACCTGTCGGGATTCTTCCCTCTCACAACCCAAAGAGCAACTGGCTTGTTCAATGTTTCTGATGCGTGCGTTGAACTCGCCTGTAATCCTCTCTATATCGATGTTGCGAATGAGCTGTGCTCTTCGTCGCTGACGTATTGGGAGCGGGACAAGAGGATTACTGTCAGCGGAAAGCCTATTGTTTCGTCGACTGTGGCGTTTCGGGTTAATCCAGGTGGCAAACAGCAGGTTCTGCATCGAGATGATGAGTGAGTATGCCCTTTCGCCATGGTCTGGAATTAGCCATAGAATAATATTGCATGAGACTCATTGCTCTGGAACTATTTGCTGATCGGATGCAGTGACTATCATCCCCACGACAAAGAGCTCCCAGTAATGATTGGCTGTGTAACGGCTCTCACCAAAACCACTCGGGAGAACGGCGCCACGATCGGCATCCCGGGATCTCATCTCTGGGATAGTGAGCGCCAACCATATGACGAAGAAGCTGTACCCGCAGAACTAGAGCCAGGTGATGCTTTTATCTTCCTGGGCAACCTGTATCATGCTGGTGGCCAGAATATTACCCAGTAAGTAGAAGACCAATCACACTACTAGCTAGCTTGATGTTGATTGAGTATGCAGAAATGAGTATCGAGAGACAGTAGGCATCTTCCTCTGTAAGCCGACTCTTCGCCCTGCAGAGAACCAGTTCCTCATGGTACCGTTGGAGCGAGCGAGGCAGCTCACACCACAGGCGCAAAGATTGCTTGGCTATGGCGTTTGTAAGCCATCACTAGGATTCATGAACTACCAAGACCCAATGAAGGTGCTGTTTGGAGTGGAGGATGAAGAGACAGTGCTCATGTAAAGCCGTCCTGATCAAAACAAAATAAAAGGGCTTATCCGCTCCTCGTTGTCTCTCGCATACTGGATCCAATTTTGAGCCGACCCAGCCGCTGTTGCGTTCCAGAAGTCTCTCAAGAACTGCAGTACGGCTGAGTTGCACGAGAAACCTGTTGCAGCTATGCTTTCGGTGAAAAGCTTCTCGATCATGACCTGATTCTCGGTGTATAATTTACTGGTTGTTCCGAGTATGAACAGCGGGAATGAGATGTTGTGTGCAACAGATTCTGCTGGGCAGGATGTTATGAAGATGATCTCGTTGTACAGACAATCAACTAGCGGAGGGATTGCTACTGTCTTCTCGAGATCGGAAGCAAGTGCCTGGAAGCTGTACACCAAGCAAGCGTAGTACTGGGCTTTGAGAACAGACTTGAGGCCTATCTGGCGACTGACATCTGGTGATGGCGTAGAGTCAATGCGGGAGCAAACGGAGTCATAAGACCTCGTGAGCCTGTGTTGCCACACGGTCATATCAGTGTCAACAAGTATCTTTCCTGTCTTGGAAGTGTGATTTCTGCTTCTCTCGGTGGCTGTAATCTCATGAAGCGCTTCTGTAAATTCTTTGAAGTAGTCACCACACGTCCCGTGCTGTGATAGGGGCTTATGGCGTCTCGAACTCGATGTGAATGAGGATATACTTCCGAAAACCTCTAGATAGTCAAGTTCTTCCACGCAGAACTGAGAAATTACCTTTTCGTGTGGATTTGCGGGCTCATATCTCTCGAGTCCTGTGCGGACACCGCTGAGGTGAAGTCTCCATCCCGTCGAGTTCGGCATGAACATTTCAGCATAGCATAGAGAAATCATGGCGAGGATCATCTCGACGAGAGCCGAGACTTGGGTATTGTTATCGCGCTTTGATACTTCGCGGTTCCGCTCGTATTCCATCTGCCGGTTCAGGTGACACAGAGTCGCATCTCGAAGACTTCGGTGAATCTGAACAAGTGCCGCCTTATCCTGAGGAGACACGACAGACATGTGTGCTGCTGCCAAACTCAGTGTTGATAGTCGTAAGCAGGATGAGCGTGGCACAAGAGGAAGGACGAGGGTTCGCCACGGGTTCTTGGGTCCATCCAGCCACGCAAGCCTTGAAGCGACTTCGTGATTGAAGTGTTGAAAGAGGACTGCGTGAGCTGCTTGTCGGACATGACGATCGACAAGCTCGACGTTCTGCTTTGTGTGCGACAATACGACTAGGGAGTTTTCGGTGGCTACTTGAGGTCGGCAACAGGGAGATCTTTCGTCATCGGTGGGCTTCCTCATGTGAGGTGTTTTTTGTTTGTGTGTGCGTGGTGCATTATGCTTGATCTGAGGCCGTATCGGGACCGATTTCCCTGTTAGCATCCCTCTGCTAGCAACTCCCTGATCCCATCTCAAGCGAAGACCATAGCCTGGACAATCTAGTCCTCGGCTACAACATTTGATACACGAAGGAACAGTTCGGTCGCATTTTATACGCCTTCTCACGCATGTGTTGCAATCTGGCAAATGAGTAAATAGTTCTGAATGGACATTGACCTCACTCACTCTGAGAAGCAACCTCACGATCCGACGACAAAGAATCGAGGCGAATATTGCGCATTTCGGTCCAGATTTCAGCCAACAGTCTCAAATCTCAAGATTCTATATCAGTGACCGTTGGAAAGACATTCGTTCAATTGAGGATTGCATGGATCATGCTCACCTCCACGCGACGATTGACAGGGGAAGACGCGAATTATGAACCCCGCTTTCTAACGAATCGACGTTAGTTGGAGAACGATGGTTGATACGAGAAATGCCCTATCTTAATACCCGATTGGAAAATGTCTCATGGCGTAATTTGGAGAAGTCTTATCGCGATACGGTCAAAAGTTACGCTCATAACATCTGCGACGACCGCCTGTCGCTTCATCCTTCCCTATATGACGATAAAGTGCAACACTTATATTCTTTGGCTGCAGAAGTATCTTGCCCTGCGGAGAACCCGGTTCCTTTCCAACAGCACATATGACAATGGGTTGGTCATGAAACTCCAAAAACAAGCTCCCCAACTCCCAGGCCAGTTTACAGCTAAGGTCTGCTTCATCATACTGCATTCGCCGCTGCAAAAGCTTTGCGCCCACTGGAATGCTTGTCAATATCGTTTAGGGCACTCACATGGTTCTAGATCCCTCGCCAAAGTTTGTAACGATTTTGATGTATTGCCTCGGGTGCGGCATTTTCCCGACTTTGTCGTGCACCAAACTCAACCATTGATTTCCCGAAAAGCTATAAGACATTCAAATTAGTCAACGTATTTCGGATGACATCCCGGCTCGAGAGACTTCAGGCTGGGAGCCAATGAAGAGACCTGAAATTCATTAAGATTGTCGTGGCGCTTTAGTCTGAGACCACGATTACCCCTTGCTTCAATTTAAGTATGTCTACGGAGTTAATATTGATCAACCACAACTGATCTGGCTGAAACCTTGGCTTCAGCTCCAGACCGGATTATTGTCCAATTGCGATGTTCAGACTTTGTAAACTGGTAACATTATTCTTTAAAGTAGTTATTACTAAACGACTGTTTCCTCAATTATGACATAGAAATCTTGCAAGAATGGCTGAGAACAATAATCTTCATCCCTTGCATCAGTCCCGCACCAGCTGCCGGCTTATTAACCCAATCGAGCTAACTAAGTCATTTCAAAACAATTTGGTTCCCACCCAACAGCTATTCTAAAATGACTGCAAGGGAGTCTGAATCAATTTGGTGGTCGGGCGTGCCGTTGAAGCTCGAGCTCGCAAATATCCCCCCCCCCCACTAAGATTCTCCAAAGATCTCACCACTGAACCCGTTTTATTTCAGTCTGCAGATTTTCCCCATCAAGAACATTCCGAGTCTTGGCATTAGTAGGTCTAGAAGTCGTAAAAGCTTTCTCTGTTGTTTACTTTGGGCGATCACAGGTCTAATGCGTGGTATGCCTCTTCATTTGAGTGACAAATGTCAAGAATGCTGCTCTTACAGGCCAAATCGCTGTTGGCATCTTAAATATTCGTATTTTCTCTGCTTGTGATTTTGCAAACTATGGCCTCAACGCCTGAATAAGGTCTCAGCCACAAGTCTCAACTGCAAATAATACCAGTGATTTTGCAAACCAAAGCTTTCTCACGGAGCATCATGGTCAAGTCTGGGATCATCTCCCTTCTGGGCAGTTTGGCCCTTCCAGTTGTCGCTTTTCGCGATCTGGAGCAGATGCCCGAATCTTGGTGTGTGACCTACCTATCGACTTACCTCGTCTCCATCTCAGCTGCTACAAGCTCGCCTGCAGAAAGTTCATTGCGTGGTATCGACTCTTCTACGAGCCTGGATATCTCCGTCACTCTGAACCCTTCATCATCCCTTTCCTTCGCACCAGGTGTTACCTCCTCGGTAGGGACCACAGAGGTCGAGACAGCTCCTCCTTCGTCCACTACAGGTCCCGGCAGTCTTGACGGGCAAGTCGTTTTCCGTGTTGTTCCTGACACCCCAGGCAACAATCGACTGCGGAGGCGAGATCTGGGAGGGTTCATCGGCTCCCCGTCAGAGATTTGTGACAATGCAAATGTCTTCAACTTGGTTGATGGGCAGCTCTTAGAAGGCAATGTCCCCATCTACTTCAACGGAGAGGACTACAAGGTGTTTGGCGGCCAGCAGGGGCCTGTCCCTAGTGGTGCCATCACTAGAACATTCTTCCGTGATGGGGATATCCTTCGATTCCAAAGCTCGCGGATCATTCCAAATGGTGAGGCTGGCTTCTGTCAAACCCCATCAGATGGTGTAGTCTATATCACCTTTTCTTCGCAACCTGCTGGCTGCATCGCGGTCCAACTCTCCGCTATTGGAGGTAAGTTAACACTTGGATTACTGACTGCGCAAGACTGATTTCGACTTTAGTTCAACAGTGTGTAAATGGAGACGTAACTACAAGCGCTTCTGCTACGAGCGAGGCTCAGCAATTCACATCTGCATCATCCATTGGACCAATCATCTCGATCCCTTCGTCTTCTGACGAACTTCCTCCGTGAGTCTCAACGATCGAGACAGAAAGCAAGCCTCTGGTGGTAACAACAGAGTCAAACGGGGTTGTAACGACACAGAGTCCTATTACACAGCCCATCCCATCAAGCACATTCAGATGGTCAAACATGTCATCTTCTTTTGAACCACCACCAGAGACCTCAAAGTCCTCTGTCGTTCCCTTCAGCACTTTTATTTTCACGTCTGATTCAAGCACCCTCGTTGAAGTATTTTCCAGCACGGAAGTTGTTGAACCAGACTCCTCCACTGCCCAAGAGCTCACCTCGAGCACCGCCGATTTCCCAGCCTCTGAGGTTGGTACAACAACAGAGGAAGCCAGCACGACGGCTGAAGCCACAACAAGCGCTGCTGAAGAAACAACGACAGAAACCTCCATTGTTGAGACCACAATAAACGTCACTACGGAGGAGTCAACCAGTCTTCCTACCACCCAGGAAACAACAGACAATACCACCATTACTACGGAGGTTTTAACAAGCGAGGACACAAGTCAGCAAACATCAGAAACCACTTCACAAGAGACAACCACAGAAATTACCACTTCAGAGGAGTCGACAACAGAGACTACTTCACAGGAGTCAACATCAGAGACCACGTCAGAGGAGACAACGGCAGAGTCCACCACTCCAGTATCAACAATAGAAACCACTACAGAGGAGACAACAGCAGACACTACCACTGAGGAATCAACAACTGAGAACCCCACAACCACCAGTTTCACATCTGCTCTCGACTCAACAAGTGAAACCACCACTGAAGCAGCCACAACAACCACTACAGCTTCAGAGGATATCGTATGCCCTGCTAGCCCTGCGCAGTGCATCCGCACCTTCGAGATTCAGTGCAATACAGTAATTGAAGGCATCTCTCTAACAAGCAGTGGTACTCTAGAGGAATGTTCCCAGGGTTGTTTCAACGATCCGAGCTGCGTCATCTTTACTCACGCTGGAACTCAATGTTTCACAACCTCTAACGCCTCAGATAACCAAGGTTCACTTGCAATTCAAGGCTGGACTAGTGGTATTAGGTCAACTTGTTAATTGTTATTCTAAAAAGGTTTTGTTTTAATGCGTAAATAGAGAGTCGTTGAGGAATTGAAGAATAAGAAAAGAATACAGTAAAAATGAAAAAAATGAAAAAATGAAGGCATGATTGTATCATGAGGCGACTCTCCCGCCGGGAATTGAACCCGGGTCTCAAGCGTGACAAGCTTGCATACTGACCACTATACTACGGAAGATGAACAGGTTGAAACCTGCTGTAGCGGAGTTCGATGCCTGTTGGTTTGCTAGTCAGCCTTAAGTAGCTAGACCGACGCTAATAACTAAAATCGTATGCCAGCTGCAAGCCTGCAACTGATCAGTCCAGGTTATGCTCTCAATATGCGTTCATGAGACAATGTCCATACCCAAAGGGTTTCCAGCCTCATTGAATGCTTTAAGTCGTTATTTACTAATTAAAATTAAGGTTTTAGAAGACATAGATATTAAAAAAGTACATCTGTTTTGAACATCCAAGTTCGACAGCTGATAATGGCCTGAACGGCTCAGCCTCAATTAAGGATTCCGAAGTGGGGTGTTTGATACCGCAATTCGAGTTGACGACATATCTTATACTGAGAGTCTAAGCACGCTGATCAACCATTCCTTCTGCATCCTTTTATGGGTGATGATATCCACTGTTCTTCCTTCAGCTCCGCTCTTTTGAGCACTGCCGTGTTTTCGCAATGTGATATATCTGCCCCGATGGCAAATGCTTCATGGCATTCCAAGCCCTCGTGACCGGCACCGACAGCAGAACGCCTGCCAAGATGGGAGCCTGTCCTGACAGATGATTGCTCCTCGGACTGCCAGACTTGGGACGTCGAGTCACAGAGTAACAGCATTGGTGTTGACTGTGCTGAGTTTACTGGCCAGAATTACTTCTACTTGGGTGACTGAGATGTCAAAGAATTGTCAAGACTAAGCGCAATGGGGAGTAGGAACAGATAGTCATGATTTTGAAAGTCACCATAAAACCATCAATGTGTAATGTGTAAAAATACCTGATGCCATAATAAACTTCTTGATAATATGTGTTAAACCTCATCCGACGATCAGAGCGGCCTTTTGAACAGCATTCTTGCGCACGACCTTTCTGAGGAGAATCGTCACGAAGATCAGAGAAACTTCTGCAGGGATCGAAAAGCACGCTCCGCAGCCGTCTTCTTCCAATTGACGAGGTATTCAGTACCACGTTGATCAGAGTGTCGGTAACATGCACTCTCAGCTAGGCATCGAAAGCCATGAGGCTTCGCCAACACCAGCCGGAGATTTCTTTCGTGCAAATACCCATCATTGAAGCGAGAAAGCCATTTCACCGAGAGAGGCTATCTTGTGTACTTGGTCGATAACAATGCCATCGGTCGCAGCGCTGGGAACGCTATCACTAGCTCCCCCATGGTAGCAGGTTCAGCTACTGAGACTGTCATGAAGTTCTTCTTCTCATGAGAACTATGACACTTATCCTCAGGCCAAGTTGCATACTCAGTGACCCAGTACTAGAGCTAATGGCGATTCTGTGTATGACCAGTTCAGGAAGTCGCTAATTCCTCTTACTACCAACTTCGTCGGCCAAGAGAACGCTCTCCGCGCTGGTGGTTGTGAGCTGCTCTCGCTTCTTGGAGAGAAGGCTTTCCTCATCTCCCATTCGCTTGGTAGCAGGAACCCTCTTCGGCCTTCCAACGATTGCCCCGGATACATCGCGGGCAGCATCAATCTTGAAACTGTTACTTCGCCTTTCTGGTCTTATGCTGAGGGACTAGGTGGATATGCTGGGTCGCCTTGGGGCTTGACAAACCCGCCTGTGACTTAGGACCCTCCAGTCAGCAACCCACCCGGTAAGTTCACCAAACATTTTGTTCCGATAGTCTTTGCTAATAACGTATGTTAGAACTCGAAAGTGAGTCCGTTGATGAGGCGACTCTCAGTCATCGCAATTGTTATCTCCAAGTTGAGCCCGCACGTAAGCTTCCTCAGATCAACAAGGTCCCTTACCTGCTCTTCACTGGTGAAGCCTCTGTTCACATCACTTACGATCACTATGTCATCGACTTTCTCAAACAGGCTGGTGGCAAGCCTCAGTGGATCAAGCTGGCCGACTGGGGCATCAAGGGAAATAGTCATTTCTTGCATGTTGAGAAGAATAACTTGCAGGTTGCTGGCATTGTTGATGCTTGAATCCAGAAGAAGCCTTTGGATGGCACAAAGAGTGCTTAATCTTGCGAATAGTTGGAACTTCTATAGTACGCTGGATGATAATTAAACCTCGACACCTAATCTACACTGATCCAATCCTGCCCCCTGTCTGTTGTGATGCATACATCTGAGTTTGACCCGGGTAGCCATCTAATAACTATATCGGAATTCTCTGTCCTCCTTGTCTGTCAAGTCGGACTTGGGCAAACCATTCTTATCCAAAATGACCTCCCCAGTGCTGTGACACTCTCCCGCCAGGTCCCTCTTCTTGTTATCTCGAATGCAAAGGGTTCGATAAATAATCATCGTCAGGAACAGTAGACACCAAGTCACAATGCTGGTGATGACGCCCTCTCGGTATCGGGGACCATGAGTC
Organism: Fusarium sp. HKF-74; assembly: GCA_021223625.1. Taxonomy (NCBI): domain Eukaryota; kingdom Fungi; phylum Ascomycota; class Sordariomycetes; order Hypocreales; family Nectriaceae; genus Fusarium; species Fusarium sp. HKF-74. The sequence goes on from JAJFAS010000048.1 coordinate 65,631, forward strand.
CAAAGCTGGGGGGATCCAATACAGCCTGCGCAATATCCGATGAAGAACATGCAGTTTACCAAAGCTCGCTTGGTGTTGCCCTTGACATTCGATGCGGACAGTGATAGAAGGATCGACATTGAAGCTGTAATACAAGATGACTATCCAATAGGTCAGCAGATGTCAGATACAAGGAATCATTACACTTACTACCCATGATGCAGCGATCAGGCCCCAGCCAGCGCTGACGTCAAGCTTCATCAGAAAGACATTGCCGATAAGAGGTGGAATGATGAGGACCAGAACGACCAATGATCGCTGCCGGGGAAACAAAGTGCAGAGACCAACGCCAATCCACAAGAGTCCAACCTGAACTGCTCCCGATGGTGCCGTGTAGAGCATAGTCTCGAGCTGCGTGTAACCGACCGACTTGATGACAAGAGATGCAAAGGTAAGTACAGGTGACTGCATCGTGACCAGAACACCAAACCAAAAGACTGCCCAAGCCTTGGGGTCCATGAGCGTCTCTCGGAGTTGACTGGTGCTGAAGCTGGTCTTGTCACCTCCCTCACGGTCCCGAGCCATGCGCATCGACAATACTTCGCGTTCTCTGGGGCTCAAGAACCAAGCATCTCTTGGGCCATTGGGCATGAGCGTAAAGAACGCGATACCAGCGACGACTGTCATGGCACCACAGACAAGGAACAGAGTACGCCATGGTGCAAGACCAAGCGACGTATTCTTTCCAATGCCGTACATGAGAAGACATCCGACGACCTGTGCAACGCCATTCATTGTGACCCAAAGGGCAGTGCGAAGTGTATGTTCCGATTTGCGGTACCAGATGGACGTGATGGTGACAAAGGCAGGTGATACGGCACCTTCGCTGAAGCCGAGGAGGAAACGAACGGCGGCGAAACCGGCAAAGTTGTGAGGAGCTGCGAGACACATGCAGATAGTGCCCCATACGATACTAGAAGCCCGTTAGCGAGAACCTGGTGGTGAGAATGATGCACGTACACTGTGACTCCCACAAACTTGGTGAGGTGCAGTCTGCTCATGAGGTAGATGCAGGGGTACTCTGCGACCAATTGGCCGACGTAGAAAATGGAGCTGCACCAGGAATACTGGGAGCTGGTCAAATTGAGGTCGTCAATGAGGCCAAAGACAGCGGCATAGCTAAGACTTTGTTTGTCGAGGTACTGGAGGAAGAAGACGAAGCACATCTGTACATTTTGTGAGTCATGAAACAGGGTTAATTGCAATTGAGCGACTTACAAATGGCAGGATGACCATGTCAATCTTGCGAAGAACCGCCTTCTCTTCTTCAGGAGTGTATGAATCGTCCATGTCAAGGATCTCGCCCCTTGCCTCAGGCTCATCAGACTTGGGCGCAGACATTTTCTTCTCGAGAGCGTTATCCATGATAGCGAATTGAAGATGAAGCAAAGAAATGGTCTAGACAATGTCAATGCAGGTGCATGGTGGACAGCGCTGATCCTTCGTGGGGAACACCTCAATTATATCATGATCCCAACAGCTTGGTTCGCCGTTATCAAAAAGTCATCAAATGACAAGCTCCGGGCATCGGATATTCGCTGACAGGAGCCACTATGGGGAAAACCTTATCACAATGCGGGGAATGGACATGGAGCCGACGAGATAGACCATCGATCCGATGGCTCAATGTCGGGAATAGTGACATTTTGCCGATGGCCATGCTGCCGACTGCGATAATCTCGCCCGCTATCGGCAATGATCGGCGAAGAGTGTTACACAGCGCGAGGGGCGATTGAGAAGAGATTGTGATAAAAAGCCATTGTCTTGGATAGTTTCTCGGTCGATATCTCAATTTTACTTCCCTTATCTGGTCTTTGAAAGGAGACTGTATTGTCCATTAGCTTATCAACGTCGACATGACTCAAATTGATACTGTACCTGGCGCAGACATTAAGCCATGGCTTCGTCACCCTCCAAAGAAGCATCTATTCATCCACGCCAACATCATCGACGTCTCAACGGGTAACATCCTCGAAGACGCATCGCTGTCCACCAAGAATGGCAAAATTGAGACCGTCTACCCCTCAACACCTGGCCAGTATCCCGATGGCTACAACGTCGTGGACTGCAAGGGCCGATACCTATGCCCAGGTCTATTCGACGCCCACGTTCATCTCTGCGCGACACCAGGCTTCACAGACCTATCCCGTGCCTTTGGCAGCCCCAATGACATTTCACTCTTGCGACAGCCATATGTCGCCTCACAAATGCTCTACCGCGGCTTCACATCTGTTCGTGATTGTGGCGGCGCTCAGCTTCCATTGAAGGAGGCGATTGAAGAGGGCGTTTTCCCCGGCCCTCGTCTGTTTATCTCGGGTCATGCGCTTTCGCAAACAGGTGGCCACGGTGACTTGAGAAGTTCTTACGAGAAGCATGAATGCTGTGGCGGACACGCTATTGGATCTTTGGGTCGTATTTGCAATGGCGTACCAGAGTGCATGGCCGCTGTTCGCGATGAGGTTCGTTGTGGAGCCGACTTTATCAAGATTATGGGCTCTGGTGGCGTTGCATCACCGACCGACAAGCTGGAACAGCTGCAATTCACCACGTCGGAGATTCAAGCGATGGTGGAGTGTGCCAACAACGCTGGCACTTTCGTCACAGCGCATGCGTATACCACCAAGGCTATAAGACATTGCATCGACAATGGAGTCAAGGGTATTGAGCATGGTAACTTTGTTGATGCTCCTACAGCTCGCCTCATGGCTGAGAAGGGCGTCTATCTTACCCCAACACTTATCACGTATGCGCAAATGGCCACCGACAAGTGGAAGAACTTCTTGCCTCCAGAGTCGCAAGTCAAGAATGCGCAGGTCCTGAAATCTGGACTTGAGGCCTTGCGCATTGCTTCAGAAGCTGGTGTGACGATGTGTTACGGTAGCGATCTCCTTGGTCCGCTTGGCTCTGCTCAGACCCAAGAGTTCTCTCTGCGCTCCCAAGCACTAAAGCCTCTTGAGATATTGCGAAGTGCGACTGTCAATCCTGCTAAAATGATGGGGTGCGAGGATACTCTGGGTCAGCTGAAGGAAGGTTTCCGGGCGGATGTTCTGATCATGGATAAGAACCCATTGGAGAACATTGAGATCTTTGACCATCCAGAGAAGTACATCTTGGCGGTTATGAAGGATGGTTTAGTGTATCGCAGTCAGTTGGAGTCTCTGGAGGTTGATGGTGGGATCCCGATCCGGTTCAATTCGGTACTGTAGAATTTGATGAATGCTGGAAACAAAGGCATGGAACAATATGCACATTGAGTATCGAGCTGGGGAAAGTAAAAATACACATTTCTTTTTCTGCTTCAAGAACTACACTTTTCACATTGTATGCGTGATAACTAGCTCATACCACAATTCTTATCAACTGCGCTTCGACTCATTCAAAGTTGAGTGCAAAGTCACACTTCGGTTGCATAAAAAGGACAATGAGGCCGCCATCTTTGCATTCAAATCTCATAACTTCGATTGCCTATCCCTGAGCTTTATGGTGCCATATCAGGAGGATAGCCTGCAAAGTCCAGCACATCAAAGCCTGTGAGCCCCATCAAAAACGGCTGGTCTTCGCTATACATCGTCGACAGGCGATATGTCTCAAACGGATCAAGCTGCTCTCCGGCCTGGGGCTGTGGAACCGTGAGTGGCTCGAGAACAGCATCAGTGCGTGAGCTCCATTCCATAACTTCAGGTCCCGTAGGCCAAAACTCGGCGTCAGTGCCTGTAGGTATCTGTGTATTCTGATCAGCACCTAATGCGCCATCGCTAGTCGCCTCGACGTTCATAACACTCTGGGACTGTTCTTGGTTTGACAGCCACTCCGCCCATTCATTATACGCAGACGATTGTAGCCCCTCGTCAGTCGCGTTGGTAGGAGGCTGCCTAGACCGACTGAGCTTACTCCAGGCCTCGTTCGAGATGGAGCGAAGGGCTTCAACAAACCGAACACCCACTTGGGCATTTGGGTTCCCTGTGGCCATTCTGCGCAAGAAGTCTAGCCCAAATCTAACGCGTCTTTCGTATCCGGGATCTCTATCAAGTATACCTGCTATGAGAGTGACAATGGTCGCAATGCTGCAGCCTTGGAAGTCGGTGAAAGAGAATCGCGTGGTATAGCCAGTCTGGTTCAGATCCTCAAAGAGCTGAAGCAGTTTCTTAGAAGCCTTGGCGCATGACTTGGAGAGCTTTTCGGCCTTGTCGTCAATGACGGACGGTTCTGAGTCATCTCCGAGATGGCGTCGAAGAGTCATTCTTACAACTGTAATGAGAGACATCTTACCCATAACAATCCAGGCATAGTAATAGTTAAGCCAGATGTGAAAGACGGCGCGATAGCGTGACTCTTGAGGTGGAATCGTCTCCAGATCAAATGTGTCGGGCAACGAGTCTTTCCAATCTCTCAGTTGATTCTCCAGGCTTGCTGTATCTGCCTGGCGAGGAGGGTTTGTCACTGTTGACCTACAAATATCAGCATGTGAAGTAGGACAGTAAAGTGGAACGTACTCCCAGTCAGCCACTTTGTCCAAAATGGATATAAGACGCGCGAAGGCAATTTGAAGAAGAACGTTATTGAACTTTTGGGAATTGTCAAACTCTGGCAGAAAAGTCGGTAAAGAGACCGTAATGATCTCAGGTGCCACTGATCGTGGCCTATTGAGCTTTATTGTCGAGCACCTGCTTGGTATCAGGATACATTGAGCTAACACGAGGAGTGGCATGAACTTACCTTTCAAGTGAGTATATTGACCACCAGAGCCGCCGGCGAACTTCTCTTTCTCGCGCGTCCATCGTTTGATCATCCAAGTCCTGATGTAGGTCAAATGCCAGAGCCTTCCTCAAAGCCATACCCGTGTAGACATAGGACGATCCAATTGCATTCTGCGGCATGAGATAGACACCGAGTATCAGGCAAACTTGGATAGATCTCAGGCCTGGAAGCTCTATTACATCTGGTACAAGGACTTTAGCCTGCTCGAAGAACAAACGTCCGGGATCATGTTCATCAATTCGCGAATGGCCTGGTCGCTCTAAAGGGGTCCAGTGGCTGCCAAGTGCGAATATTGTCAATGCGAGACAGATGAAACTGGGGTCAAATCTCAACGGGCACGTTTGATTGGTGTAAAACTGCTCAATCTCGTGAATTATTTGCGCTTGGTCGAAGTAGAAGAAGACATCGGTGCCTCGTCTGATACAGACGTGAACAAGGAACTCGGCGATGGAGCGGGGAGGAAACGAGTCGACAATCTTCTTCAGGCGGGCTTGTTCTGCAAGCGATGGGTTGTTTGGTCGCGTAATATTCTAGATGAAGTCAGTTTCATATGACCTTCAGGCGCGGAAACAAAATTTACAGCCTGTAGATTAACCATATCCTGCTCCTCTGGACCTGATATCGGGTCCAAAGAAAAGGCTTCGCGCAGTCTTGTCAGAAATCGGGGCCATAGTATACTTTCAGTCTGGTCTGCATCCGTTAGTTCATTGTCTACAAAGACTTTTAATTGTTCATACGGCTTTCTATGGAAATGTTTTCCTGTGGTGTTGCTCCTGTTTGAGACGAGGCAGCTATGGCAGTAATGGTAGCATCTCCAGCGGGCATTGGGCTTTGACTTTGTCGTGGAGACAGCCTATCTCTGCATTTTGTCAGAATGACCTGTTTATCAATCATGCAGTTGTCATATACCTGTCAAACCGACAACTGAGCTGACCAGCTTCACATCTTTGACAAATGCCTGGACTTGACTCAATGCATTTGCTCTTCCGAGCCTTGCATCGGTCGCACCTGATAACGGTGATATCATCAGTTCTGGGTCAATTACATTGCTCTTTAGAGACTCACGCTCGAGGTGCACGTTTACGATTCTCTTCGGCAACGCGTCTGCGGCGGCGGCGACGAGCAGCGGGTGTTGAATCCATGGTTCTGATGCAAGATTATGGAGATTCACGAGTAGTGGAACCTCGGCTACTTGTCCTTGTCGTACGCTAGGTTGGTCGGTAATTTGTCCTTGGGCTGGCGTCTTATCGCGTATCTGATAACGCTTTCCAAGTTTCGGGTTTTAGTTGATTATCTCCTTTGCCGTGTTTAGACTGGGTATTCTGTTAGTGGCATAGCAAATCTCAAAGCTGCCTACCCCGTACCAGCAATAAATTTATTGTTTTCTTGCCTCTTTTTGCATCAAAGTCTCCCGTCATTCTTTAGCATGGACTCGACAAGAAAATCTCACTTCTCAAAGTGTGAGCTCATGTTTGTGTGTTACATTTTTTTACCGATGAAATGCAAACTTCTTCACATCTGAATTTTAGATGTAAAGCATTCCAACTCAGTTGCCCCGCCTATAGTCATCCATCCCAAACCAGTATCATACAATTTCGCCATTGACTCGGTTATTGAGGCACGGCATCTGCTGTCTCCTTTCATTCCCGTAAATCCCGCCGCAGAGCGTCTTTGAGCGAGTCATGACAGTGTCTTCATAGTCAAAGCGCTGCAGCGATGCCCAACGTCTGCAGCCAACATCTTGTCGATCTTCCCCAAGAAAAGGTCCCCTACCGCGGGGGAGCAGCAACAGGAGGGCGGCACAGACTGGTAGCCCTGTCGAGACCCCTACGGATTTCCCAGGTGAGCCAAAGTCCGAAGAACAAGAACGGTAGCTTGGCGACACAATTTCTATTTTTGCTTACACCGCTCAGTGCCAGACAGCAGTCACCGAGTCATTCGGAAATCTGGGGTAGCATTGATCTACACATTGCATAAAACTACCCAACCCTGCCAACTCAAAATTACACGACACGTATCAGATGCGTCCATTTAGTCAGCGTGTTGTTGAGCATATAAATCAGGCTCATAGCCCTCGCTAGACATACCAGCGTAGCAAACCTCTCAGTGCAACTCGTCCAGACTCTTTGTATCCACCTTGATACCTCCCTCACCATGGCCCCAGCCCAGACCCAAGAAACACCAGATAATACTCAAAGGAGTTCCGATCTCTTGGAGCATTCCAAGGGTGAATCAGTACTCACAGACAAAGACCGAAAGGCCCTCGTCTTTACAGACAAGCACAGTTCTCCAGATGTCTACGTCAACTCCACCAAAGACACTCTGTGGCATCCCTGGACTGGAACGCTAGAGCTCAAGCCTCTTCGTTTTGAAACGAGATCTGGTAGTTTCGTCATTGGGCTGAGAACGCCTGTCGATTGCTGGCTCGGAAAGCATAGACATCGAGGTACAGTTACAGCTGTTACACTTTCTGGAAATTGGAGATACAAGGAGTAAGTAAATGACCTCAATCTGTGGTGTATTGACTGATATTTGTAGGTATGACTGGGTCGCTGGACCTGGGGACTATGTTGTTGAAAACCCAGGCACTATTCATACGCTGTTTATGGGTGCTGGCGCCGAGGTGGTGTTTACTATTACCGGAAGCCTCGAGTTCTTTAATGATGATGATAGCTTGAGGGAAACGATGGACATCTTTAGTTTCGCGGAGCTCTATTATGACCATTGCAAAGAGAAGGGTGTTGAGCCGAATGAGAAGCTATGGTACTAAGCGACATCAACCTCAGGTTTATGTTAATAGCGTTTTGTGTATTCTCAAAATTTAAAATCCCGGGCTTTCCGGGGGCAGCTTTTGGTGCTAAAAGGAATATATTCCCCATGTCCTACTTGAATTCCTTATTAGTTTAATTCAGTGCCCAGTGGTTCCGAGTTCCCCTAGAGGCAAACAGCACAGCCATGTTTAGCAACATTTAATGATCAATCAGTATGATAGAGATTCGCAGTGCGATATGCCTTTAACTAAGCAATGGAAATGTTTCAAGTCTTACCCAGGGGGCCAGAAGTCAAGTAGTTTGCTAATGACAGTAGCTAACAGAAGTCAATCTAGCCAATACCTTCATAACGAATAGTCCATAAAAGCATCAGGGTCGGAATCATATAGATGATTCTCCCTCTCGAGGTTCCAAAAGTCAAAATCATCTAAGTTCTTCTCCCTTTCCATACAAGATGGTGGCAGCCCAGCTTCACCAACGTCAAAGCTGAGGATAATACGTTTTCCAGAAATACAATCCACAACAGCTATATTCCGCCATATGCTTATTTCGGCATTTAGACACTCTGGAGAGAGTTTGAAGAACTTCTCGTTCCCGATCGTAATCCATGTATGGTCGCGTCTTAGAGCCGGCCAGGTGGGCGGCATACGCACCTTCTGAAGAGGATGTATCACCACATGAATAACGCTACCGTTAAGAATAACGTCCCTGCTTGTGATCCGATCGGTGGAACCTAGATTAGTGTCGATATAGCGGACATCTGGAAGACGTTTATAATTATGATGTTCCAAATGCCAACAGCAAAGGGTGTGATCTCTGTGGTATGTTACCAGGATCTTGCAATCCTCCGAATAAAGGCATAACCAGACCACGCTGCTGATTTCGAAGTAACACTCGTAGTCCCCCGGCTCCACATTGCATATTGTAATATACTTTTGATTGGATATGATCACCGTGGCGGAATCAGGTGAGAACTGAATGAAATCGCTGCCGCCGAGCAACATGTTGTCGCTTGCCAGCAGGCATTCGAACTTGTTTCGGCGAAGGGACCAAATTTCATGGCCACCCGTCGTATGCAATACCACTACTCTCCCATTTGGTGATGTTTTAACTTCGAGAATATTATCATTTCGGCTTTTGGCGCTTTTGATGCCTCTGCTTTCAGTGTGAGGGTCCCATATTCGCACAGTATTGTCATCCGAAGAAGCTGTAAGAATCATCGTCAAGTCATGAGAAAGCTCAACTGACAAGTTCAAATTTGAGGCTGAGAAGTCAAAGGCCTGTTCACATTTTCCGCTCTGAATATCATGTATCAGAGCTATTTGTGTGTTGAGGATGGCAATCAGCTTTGTCGCATCTTCTGAAAACACCAGCGACTCGAATTTCCCCCTATACGAGGAGTTTTTCAGTTCGTGGATAAATTCTCCATTTCGAGCATTCCAGATCCCTATGCGACCCCCCGCATCTCCGGAAGCTATCAAGCGTGAGTCAGGCGAGAATACCGCTAATAAGACATCGCATTCGTGGCCCCTGAGCACCCTTGTGCATTTATTCGCTTCTAGATCCCAGATTCGTAAAGTTTGATCGACAGAAGCAGAGACGAGAACTTGATTGTCAGATGATATGGTCGCCACATTGACCTTTCCTGTATGGCCCTTCAATATCTTCTCGCATCTGCCCGTTTGTGTGTTCCATAGTCTTACTGTGGAATCATCGGACGATGTGGCTACCATCCTCGAGTCATGTGAAATAATAGCTGAGTTAACCGCGCCTGCGTGTCCACTCAGAATGATATGGTCCCAAGTCTGTGTCTTCCAGATTCTTACGAATTGGTTTCCACTTGCTGTGAGCAGTACCTTCGAGTCGCGAGAGAAGGCAAAAGCCGTTCCCGTAGGTGAGGGATACTTCAAGACTTCGTCACAGTCTCCCGTCTGCAGATTCCAGATTCGTACTGTACCATGAGTTGAACTCGAGGCTAGGGTCTTGGAATCTTGTGAGAAGACTACTGACTGAATTACACCAGAGTGTCCCGCTAATACATGCTCACATTTGCCACTCGAAGTTGAAATAATGCGAATAGTTTTCTCATCATAGATCGCTGCGATAGCCTTTGAGTCGGGTGAGAAGATGGCTGACTTGACTTCACCACTGTGACCTATAACCAAGGAGCATGGCCCCCACTCATCATCGACGACAGGCCACGATAGAAGCCAGCTAGGGACTTGATTCGCGAAAAGGCGTCTCACGATACTATTTGTTGGAGAGAATACTATTGCTGACGAATAGACTTGCAGTGGCGCTTCATCAATAATGGAAAGATGGGTTCGGGCGAATCTCAGAGAGTCTTTGACAAGGTCTGAAAGATCTTCACAGGAATATTTCTAGGGTCGTAAGTATAGTGCACTCGAAGTTGAAGAAGGCATCGTACCTCTAGCCATGTATCTAATGCATGTAAAATAGTTAGACAGTCGGTTATATGGCCAAGGAGACTCATGGCTTCCAACCAGTGGAGCAGATGTTTTTCTAAGAATGGATAGACCTCATGGGCCTCGGGCCCTTCGATATTGGATGATACATAATGGTGTACCCAGTAATGACAAGCATAGTGAAGTTCCGGCGGTATGAACTTCAGTGGTTCATGGTCTTCAATTTCGGATAGGGATGTTCCCGGAAAAGGTAGTCTGCATAGATTTTCACGAAGCATCGAGTCCATGATGATGAGGCAACGACTTGCAAGTCTCCTGTGCATAGCTTTTTCATCGACCCAGAAGTCCGTAGTCCCTTGTAGATCAGGGTTCACGAGATAATCCCGGAACGATAGATGCAGGATTCTGACGGGTGCTTCTGGGTTCTTGGGTACGTCAAGAACAGACTGAAGAGCCTTGATCTTCATATCTATTTTCGTAGCGGAGATGTTCAGCAATAGTAATAGACTATTGACTGCCAAAGGTGAAGCTAATGTTACAATAGCGCCAACTATTGAGTGGAAGCTTTTGACGATCTCTTCTTGCTCTGTTCTCGGTCTATCCATGACCTGCAGAGCTAGAATTGAGGCATAGATGTCGTTGAGACGAGACATATGCGTACGGCTACTTGACTCAAGAATCCTAGCCAGAAGTTCCTCAGGGCCACCAAGAGCAGCGTCATTCGAGAAACGACAGACAGTGGCTGCAGCAATGAACAGTGGCTGTGTCATAGAAACAAGCCGTCCGATCTTGACAGACCCCGGCCACTGCTCAGCTAACCTCTGGTCACTGCAAGCCACATAATTGAAGCTCTTCCGTATGCCGTCCAACTCATGTCGCAGGAAGATAGATATGTCATGCTCCATGATATCTCTTGAAATGCTGTGGAGCTCCAGACCCTGGTACATGCCGTTGATGTCCAGGAATCCAAGTTGAATCGGAAGTTCTGGTCTGCTTGTGATGAACACTCTGAGTTTTAGCGAATCTGAGTACTCCAGTTTAGTGAGAAGTGACAGCAGGCGCTTGATATGAAATTCCTCTTCGCATTCGTCGAGGGCGTCTATGACGATGACAAGAGAATTCGGACATGATGAAGAAACTGCCAACTCCTTGAGAGGCACTTTGATAAGCTTCTCAAACTGCTCTGCAAGGCTTTTGGTTGGGAGCGACGGATCAGCATCTATGGCCTTCTTGATTGAACTGATCATACAAGGGTTATGAATCGCTAATTGCCGCACCAGGGTAGGAACAAGCTTCGACATACTCCCTCGGCTTGCCTCTCCTCTTTTGAAGAAGAAGTTAGCGCCTAGGCAATTTATCTCCCACTGCCGCTGTGCAACAGTACGTGATATGGTCGACTTCCCTGTTCCCGCCATACCATTAAGCCAGAATATGGTCTTTGACTCAGCACTCATGATCCACTCGTCGATATCAGCGAGCAGTTGAACTCGTGTATCTGGTAGGCACGTCGGGCTATGTTCCTCGGCGTAAGAGTTGAATAGAGCTTCAGCTACAAAGGGGAGCTTCTCAAGGGTCGATAGTAGGTCAGTCTGCTGCATTTGATGGCTGTAGAAATGTTATTTCAACACTACTAATAGCCACGTCGAAGACGACTTACCTCATGGAGTCCACTTTGCCTTCCACTGAATCAACATCAGTAATGGATCCACCTCGAAGATGTCGAAAGTGGTATACTCACGTGCTTGTAATATCTCAAGGACTCGTGGAGACTCTGCGAGTTGCCGCGTGGGAACATGGCTAAGAAGCTCGACAGCAAATGCTGCAGCAGTAGATGCTGCGTATCTCTGCCACTGATCGTTCTTATGGCTATCGGCATAATCGCAGATACCGCGAATAACAAGGCATGGAAACTTATCAATCAAGCCTACAGCTTCCATCTCAACACATAGGCATCGATGGCCTATGCTCTCTGCGAGGCTATCTCTGAGATTGGCATCTTTGATAAGACTATTGCCCGAAGCAATAACTCCGTAATGGATAATCGGCTCTGTGGTTTCCCGTTCCTCGCGATAGATCCTTTGGGAAATATCGCACTTCGCACATGTCTTCCCGCCAACGTGGCCATAGTCTGATGGGAAGAGACGATCATTTTCTGAGCCCTGGTGGGTGAAGTTGCTACCGGGTCGTTTCATACCAGGGTTAGCTTTCAGCATAGCCTCGACCAGTCGTGGTATCTTGGAAGGTCGAACCTCATGCTCAGCCTGTAAATTCGCCAGAGCTTTCAATAGCACTGCAGGTGGTTTGTCAAGAGAACCTGTCCGTTCCCAAAAACCATTCGCTTTCGCCTTGCCAAAATCATACTGCACGACACCGCCAGTCACACCATGCGGCTGACCAACGACAACATCACCAAGTCTGATATCCTGATTATTGTCAGGCCTGGGTATACCTCCGCCAATACCGACCAAGAGACCAAAACGGATCTGCGGCAAAGAATGTACAAGATCTGAGGCGGTGGTCGCAGCAGAGGTTGTTCCATAGACCCCTGCTGGTAGTGAAGCGATAACGATGTTATGTTGTCCTATTCGGCCCCAGATGTAATTATTCGTATCAGAAGGAGATGGGTGAAAGTTATTTGGTTCAGAGTGCTCCTCATCCAGAAGTGCCCTTGCTGCTGCCTGCTCGATGGCTAGGGCCGCGATCCAACCGATAGTATAGAGAGACGGACTATCGAGCCTCGTCTTTTCGCGCTCCATGCCTCTGTTGACTGAAGATCATATCAGATAAGATTGCATATGCTGTGATCCTCGGGCTCGAGCATTACAAGACTAGATACATGGCAAGATTGGTCAACAGGCAGGTAAGCAGAGGTCAGGATGCGGGGTTGCGGCTGAGCGCGTTTGGCCATCCTATTTGGCATAAGACAGTCGGAATAATGTCCATTCCGGGATTGTGCACTTTCGTGCGGCTGAAGATTGGTTGGATGGGTCGCAAAATCAGGCTGAGTAGCTGCATAGCCTGTCAAAGGGAAGGCTACAAGGCTACTCTTTGGGGAGACATATCTGGCACTTCAAGATAAAGTAAGCTGGGAGAAAAGACGTCAACATAGTATCAGTTACGCGTAAAGACTTTTATCGCATCATTCACAGGATGCACGGGCAAGTTAGTCACAAAGTATCACGCGTTAAAGCGTTGTAAAAAGTCTACCAGATGCGAATTAAGCATACAAGATCAATAATGACGGCGAAGCTGATCGTTTCTTAATGAAATGTATCAAACGAAATAAAAGATCATTTGAAGTAAATTAAACCACCTGGTGCTATCACTAAACATCATGGAATAAGGAAGCGAGACTCTGACAGAAATGACTCCTTCGCCCTTTGTAACGTTAAATATCCATAATCACATATAATACGCAATTTCCCGATCCGAAAAATCATGGTTTGAGACCAGGTAATACACTTTGAGTACTCTGTCTCTAAAGATGCTTTACCGTTAGACTGCTTATCCTCTGAAACCTAGTTGGAACCCACTGTCAGGTCTTTGTCAAGTAGTATTAAAGTTTTGAGCTCCATACCTGGTTTTGATAGATGGAGGCCGCCAAGGATATCGCCTGCACACAAGCCTCTCCAGACAAAAGTGTGAAGGGCGATCCGCCTTGTTGTCTCGTTTATCAAGCTTGTCTAGCTGGTAGCTATCCTGCTTTCACCAGCGTTGGGGCAATCCTCCTCTTCTGGACTGCAACAGGGGCCAGCTGCTGAGTGGGCTGTCCACTCTGCGTGGTGTCGAGACACTTTGGGCGAAAGTCGCACCGGAAAGTAAACGCGACGGGCTTTTTTTCAGGCTCTTGGGCCTGGACACCACGAAAGACAACAGGTCTCACCATGGGGTACATGGATTGATTCGCGGAGCTCGTGTTGCGAATAACAAGCTTCTTCAGCTTGCTGTGGCGGTACACTGTGGCTGGTGGTGCTGGCACAGTGACCTGGTCGTCGTCGTCGCGGGCTACCTTGGGGCGTTTGCCGTCCCTGAGGAGGACGATCTTGGTGGGGCGGCCGGTAGAGACAGGAGTCTGATTTTGAGGCTCAGACTCGTCGGCCTTGCGCTTCTGGGGACGTGTGGTAGCCATCTCGAGTAGGTGATGGGGGTGAATGCACAAGGTATATTGTACAGAGTTGGAGTGTACAAGGTTGTTTGTAGTGCAGGAGGTGGTGGTGTACAAGGATCTGTTGTACACAAGAATGGTACAGAAGATGATATGTCAGGATGAGCTGAAATGAATCTGTGATGTATTTGAAAGGTTGAGATTTCTGGGATAGAACCATGGGAGAAGCTGCTTTTATAGACGAGGCGAGCCTTTCTTGAGCAATAAAATTTGAAAAATACTTTCAAACCTTCAAAGCTTCTAAAACCCAATATCTCACACAGAGGTATACAGATAGTCAAGAAACTTTTACATTTGGTTAGAAAAAGTTTTAAACTGAGAGAGTATAAATTCTGCGCTGATTTTTGATGAATACTTAGTGGTTGAAACCACATTTAGGTTCAGCAAAACGAAAGGTTAAGCCGAACACTATCACATTAACTAATCACTTTTGCTTGATTCCGTGAACAACGCCCCCTGATGGTACTTTGAACATGGCGAAAACGAAACAACATCGTGTTCAGTGTGGTCGTATAATCACTAGGGACTAGAGCATTCTCTACCAATTAATCCTAAATTGAGTATCAAAACAGACTTTGTACTACGAACACATGCGCAAACGCCACACCAAAGTCAGATTTTAGCAACCAATGTCGCCATTTAGCTGTCAGAACGTGTTAGGCCTCCCATTAATGATGTAGTGCAGGATGAATGACCATGGGGAACAGCCTGTCAGCTTGTTTCCCTATGACAATAGATCTACGTAGTGACTCATTATTCCTAAGTGTTGTTGGTAGCCGCCTTGAGCATGGAACAGTGTAGGGTACGAGCTGGGCGGACTGTCCGTCAAAGATGAGTCATAAAAGAAAGGTCTGTGAAGTGATAAGACTGCTCAACGTGAACTGCGAGGAAGGCTGGCAATCCTCAAGTTTACAGAACGTCTCTTACTCAGAATTTAATGTCCTATCCCTATGGTAATACCTGATCTGGTTCTCGTACCTCATTCCCTTTTTGTCTCCAGATGATTCCGGAGCAAATCGACGATCCCACTTTTTTTGTGCTTCTCCGCTAGTTGCAGAGGCGTCTTGCCCTTATTGTTCCTCACATCAACAGTCGCTCCCTCTTCAATGAGTATCCTCACGACACGCATGTGGCCACTAAGACATGCTCGTGATAAAGGCGTGTCTCCGTTATGGTTCTTAGCATCTATGTCGACCCCTTTCTCCAGCAGGAGTTTGACAACGCCCTCCCTCCCTCTTCTGGCAGCAACAGCTAGTGGCTTACTCCCATAGCTCGTTTCTGCCTGAATATCGGCTCCTGCATCGATCAGCATCCTTGCAATACCCACGTGGCCATCAAGACATGCTCGTAATAAAGGCGTGTCTCCGTTATTGTCCTTAGCATCTATATCGGCCCCTTTCTCCAGCAGCAGCTTGACAACCCCGTCATTTTTCTTTTTAGATGCAATGGAGAGTGGAGTACTCCCATCGGAAGATCTTGCTTCTATATCAGCCCCCCTACCGAGAAGAAACGACGTTATCGGTACGTGCCCTGTCAAAGCTGCCAGCAACAGGGGGGTGTATTTATTCTCGTCCTGAGTTTCTAACATCGCGCCGCGATCGAGTAAGGACTTTGCGGCTGAGACTTGTCCATATGCTGCCGCATACATAAGAGCCGTGTATTCGTTGTCCGGGTTTCTCGCTTCGAGGTCTGCACCCTTATCTATGAGAAGTTGCAAGATTGCGTTTTTTCCGTTGGCGGCAGCCCAGGTCAGTGGAATGAAACCGCCCATGCTTTGTTGGCTATTAATCAGACTCGTCGTTTGAAGGGTACTTCGGCCCGCACAAACCGGTGCATCTGTGTCTTGAGATGCTTTTTGCTTGTCTAATTGGCTCTGTAGCATAGCTTCGGCCCAACTTGGTGAACCCTTGACCCAATCGACTTCCTCGATATTTCGAATATTCTTTTCTATTCGACTTTCGAGTTCTACCAGGGTGTCTTTCGTTCTTGATATCCTCCTCTCATGTCTCCGCACATGTATCTTCTTCATTTGAATTTCTCTTTCAATCCCTTCTCTCTCATTTGCAAGTTGTCTCTCCCTTTCCGCTAGCTTGTCCAATTCGGCTTCCAATGACTCCAGTTCACTGACAGTCGCAGCCTGTTCTTCCATCTCTCCATCGATAGTTTCTTCTATGTTATCCCTTTCGCAAAGGGTTGAAAGCAGCATATCTACCTGGCTCGCTTTGTAAATACGGTGGGACGTATCTGCATCAGGCAATGGACTCAAGTCGGCCCTGGCTAGTCTCAGCAGGAAAATTGAACCTTGTGAAATATCTTCTCTCTGCACAGAGATCTCGACAATATCATTTACATTGCTTATGACTTTATCGCGAAGATGGTCGGAGTGCATGTACTCTAGACCTTGGACGATCTTAGAAAAGTCTAACTGTTTTGGTGCTGCTATTGCAAAGCAGCTCGCGCAAGAATATTCTGCCTGGAGGTTGAAGTCCAATACAACAACAATGTCGCGGCTCTCCTTTTCTTTGCTAGTGAAGCGAGCAAGATATCTTCGTCTAACGGTTTGATTTGAATTGTTCAGGTTCATGACCAAAGCACGGCCCCGGTCCCAGTTGAGTGGTGGACAAACTTCCTTGAGCTGTAGTTTAAGCTTTTGATGACCATCCACATGGAGCCAGATAGGTTTCCCTGTCATTTGTGCTGGTCGAGCCTGGCGATCCACGCGGATGCGGACTTCCTGGCCACTGTAGCAGTCGCTTTGCGGCCCGGAGAGAAGTATAGGGCCGTATCCAAGGGGTCGGATGTACTCCCTGACAGTCGAAATTGAAGGCGTTGTGCAGTGCAAGGGGATGGCTATGTTGCCTTCTGTCGTGTTCTCGAGGCCACAGTTGAGAAGGCCATAAGATACCCCGTTTTCTGTAATCTGTAGCCTAAGCGAAGTGCGGATGTATCCTCCAGAAACTGCAAAATTCGTGATGCAAGTAGGGTCGAGCGCCTTCGGAACGATACGGCCACACTTGGCAAAATCCATTGGGGACTTGGCAAACATTCCGGCGGACGTATTGTAATCGCTAGGGCCAGTCTGGGATTCCAACTCCATGCCTTGGACCTTTATTCCCCAGGCTAGAATTGAATCATCGGTTGTCTGTTCCATGATCTTAAGCTGCAGCCTTTCAAAGGCTTTGTGTCCTTCCCCATAGATCATCGGCATAGTAATACCGAAGATCCCCAGGAGACAGTAGGCGATATCTTCATCCCTCTTCGTCGTCCTCTTTGACGCCCAGGACATACGCTGCGCAACGCTGGCCTGGTGAAAGTCGACCCAGCCGAGCAGAAATCTGCGGGGTATCCCTGAGATATCTTCAATCTCACTCGCCAGTTCTTCCTTCGTGCCAATAGGACTCCAGGTCTCATCAAAGAAGTGTATCTCTCCAGGAGCAAGGAGCTCTTGTAGTGTCCATCCTCTTGTGAACCACGAGCTCGCGGAGAAGCTGGAAGTCGATTCCCAGATATCTTGTGCATAAGGAACATCGGCCATGTAGGTATAACATATGGCGGCTCTCCGATACCATTGAAACATGGAATTGATAGCCTCGTCTAGCTCTTTGGAGCTCTCCTTGTCAATGCAGCAAGTGTCAATCCAAGCATATTTGAGGTTGTCTTTCTTGGCCTGTCGACAACAGCCTTCAACCTTTTTCATTCCAACCTTGTTTGTAGGGCCTCTCATCATATCCTTGAAGGATACCTCCTCATCGTCGTTTCCCCATCGGTGCGACAGGATAGCATACGGTGGGACTTGACCACCGATGAAGGTTTCCAGCTTTAGGTTCTCAACGTTGATGAGCCGCATTTTAACGATAGTAGGTATCGAGCGTCAAATTCCGATTCTCATTTACCAAGAGATCTGCAGTGCGGCTCAGTCGTGTGATATCGAGCGGGGTAAACAGAAGCTGATGGTCAGCTTGAAGAGGCTGCAATAGGTTCGAGGTGCAACGGATACATGAAAATGCCCACGCAAAGGTTAGCGGTTTGGAGAGAGAAGGCCTCTGAGGATGGAGAACTTGGAGAACGACTGACGAAAGAAGGGCTTGCAAATTGGTCAAGGCGTTCCAAAGGGCTGATGCGATAGTTTCAACCCAACTTTGTGGCTGTGAGGCCGCGAAGTGCAGCCAGCTGCATGGGAATTGGCCAATGATTGCCACGACCAATACACCAATATTGGCAAGGCAGAATCTTGTCTAGTATGGCCAACAATGAGACCATAAACTTCACAATTATTTCACGAGACAGATCATATACATCAATTTGCATTTTTACTTGCCATGTCCTAGTCTCAAGACTATCGCTTATATTACAATATTCCATTGCCAGCATGGCGCTTCCAAGTGATAATAATGGTGGATGAACCACGATCGATACATGATGGTGTTCAATCCGTGCAAAACAAGTGAGCATCTGTTCGTGGGTCTTCTCCATCCCAGCACGGTGATACCGCATCATCCGTTGCGGGCAAAGGTGTCTCATGCCTAGGTGCGACGATCGGTGTTTTGTGTTGATGAGTTGGAGGATTGCGATTCCCGAGCTTTCTCGAGTCTTGATTTATTCTGCTCCTTGAGAAGGGCGAGTTGTTTCTGATAGTCCTCCTCAGCTTCTTTGCCAGTGAGGGGGCGGACGGGCACAATGTCGGGTGTCTCTTCCGGATCAGCAGCGTGTTTGGCGTTTTTCATGTTGGCGTTTCTGACTGAAGTCTAATATGTAGATCTTATGATGATAACTATGAAGTAATGGGTCGCAATCTGTGTAATTGGAGAATCATAAAGATTGCTCTCTTTCTATGGGCCGTCAGCGTCCTATTTATTGTAGAAAGCAAGTCAGGTACTCGGTCGGTGCAATGGAAGTCCGAGGTATAATGCACTCGGCGCTGAAACATCGTGATTGGTCTGCTCTACGCAAGGACAAATAAGATTAAGCTTAGAGGTGGCATCTGTGGCACGTCGCACCAAGAACACAGCTAGGTCTTGACCAGCATGGTTGAAAATACCACTCAATACCACTAAAAGGCAATAAACCCTGTTCCCAATGACGGCAGCTGCAAACATTATGCATCTGTGCACAGCCATGGTGACATGGCATTGGGAATAAGCCAACCCAGGGAAATATAAGACTCAACATATGGAAAGTGGTCCAAGACTCTCATTTTCAGGGCGTGCCAGTATATTCAAGTCTTTTAAACACCACAGAATATGCCATTCTTCCAGGCTTTCTCAATGGGAAGCACTCTACGAACATCAAAGTATACCGAATTGAGCTTTGGCATTTAGGTACCGGGATCCGAATGCTACGGCTACCATCTGCAAATGGCAATCGCCGATACTCATAGCATGCCACTTGGCAATAACAGGTAAATACTTGACCGTCACTTGCGTAATCTGTGACAAGCCTTCAGGCATCAGTTTAAGCATAATTTATCTAAGATAAAGCATTGACTTCAGCCTCTTCGCCTTGACAGCATCTCGCAAGTCAGTCCTCTAGACACGTTTTTACAATGCAGACCAAGACTTTCCTCGCCGCCCTTCTGGCCGCTTTCCCCGCAGCTCGGGCCTTCAAGTTTACTGGCCCCAACCCCTCCGAGCCCATCGATGTGAGCAAAGAGGTTACCATCACATGGGAGGGCGACATTCCCGACAACCTCTCACGCAAATTCGACTTCACTTGGTATTGTGAGCCTGATCATCTGAATAAGTTCAGCTCTGATATCAGTCACCTTGTCGACGAAATCTATCTGTCCAATCACAAGTTCGCTGCCAAGAACGTGTTTTCTTTCCAGGCTTTGTTCATGGATGAGAAGCAGGAGTGTCTTGGGCTTCAATACTGGAGTCAGAATTACACCATTGTTGGACTGGACGATAGAGGGGATGAGAATCCAGAGATCGGTCTTTAAAGGAATGAGGCTGGCTGTGAGACAGTGTCAAATCATAATTCCAGTGCTATTGCTACAAGAGGCTCATCGCGGTGTATCGGCCATATTAATAATCGCAAGTCTGAGGAAAAATCAATGAAAGATCGGCTCTGACGTGCATGCTGTTAAATCTCGTCCGAAGAGACCATCAAGTTGACTTTGCCCGGGAACTGCTGAATCGTTTGAGGCAGATCAGCAGATCAGATTCAGGCTCTAACTTAGTGCTTGGCCCTCGTAGTAGCCCTTGTCCACCTTCTCATTTTTCCACGGCTTCTCGTGATTTAGACCTGCCAAACAGCCGGTGAACTTGATATCTCTGTACCCAATGGACATCTGCTCCAGGTCGATTTTGTCTGACGATCCAGGCTCACCACGATCAACCCCAGCTCCTGGCTCTCTACCTCACGTCCGTTTGCAACATGAGGCCACTGCCTCGCCAGCGGAGTCATCGAATCAGACGGCTTCCGTAGCTCAGTTGGTTAGAGCGTCGTACTAATACTTCAACCCGAGTATTCGGTAATGCGAAGGTCTCTGGTTCAAGCCCAGGCGGGAGCAATCCCAATGCCCTCTGATTCATCTTTTTGACGATATATTGTTCGATATACTTTTGTGGTTGATCCAAGCTGGGTGTGGTCGGAAGATTCCATGTCGTTCTCACGGGAGTTTCATTTTTAGACGCCAGGATAAGAGAGCGATAGTGGGGCTTCGGTATCTTATCGGGAATACGCCATTGGGCAATCTGGAGTGTACCAACAATGTGCAAGCAATACGGAGTACATACCTACTATGATGAAACTGCAGTGTGTGTGTGATACATGCCAGATATGAAGGAATGAGTTATGATGTTAGCATTTCCTTCTGGTACCCTGTTAGCCATATCGTCCACTGCTTGATGTATCAAGTGACCTGAGTAGTACTGTTCGAAATCCTCTCCAGTGTCGCAAGTCTTCCTCGTGATCGTCAGAATCAAGGATGGCGTTGCCTCACGATCCATCATCCAATTACAAGGCCTGGTTCCGTGGTCTAGTTGGTTATGGCATCTCGTTAACACCGAGAAGGTCCCCGGTTCGATCCCGGGCGGAACCACATTTTTGCTGCTATTGACGAAGAACTCGCAGGGTAGCCGCCATTTTATTGATTAGGTGTGATCCCATAAACTGGCTCAAAGCTACAGAGAAGCCAGACATACTTGGTCTTTCTTTTAATATTGTAATGTTGCTCTCGGAACTTGAGTTTGCTTTGTGGTCAACCGAGAACGTTGTTTTACGGGTGAATTAGAGACCATGAAGTCAATAACGAGACTAAACACCCGATGTCACACAAGAATAAACGTTAATATGTGCATTATATGCTCTCAGATATTATAAGAATCATTAAAATCTTGAATCCCTTTGTATGTATTGAAGCCTCACTTTAGAAAACAGAACTTGTAAAGTGCAGGGTAAGAAACTGCTTTATGAACGAACAGATGCTCTAAGATAAGATGCGATAAGGTAAAGCTATAGCCACTTTTGTGCACCGCCCCACAACCTCCCAAGAAACAAATCAGTGCCTTAACTCCACGCTGCCTTGAAACAACAACACAAATGCGACATCGCAAAGCATAGCCTCTCTTGTTCAACTCGCACGGCCACTTAAATTTTGGCACACCCCGAGTTTTATCACTTCTCATACATTCAGAACCACCTGCTCTTTCTTTCTCATCATCGGAAACCTTTTCTTTCTCCCCTTTCTCATCATACCTCACGCTGTCATAATTATGGCGCCTTCGACTGTTTCCGAAGGGGGCGATGTCGCAGTTCCAGCTCCATTCAACAAAATTGGTACTGCTTCCGTTCAGACATACTTCCAACGCATTCGAAAAGCCTGCGGTAAGTGGCCATGGGAACTCTTCGACGAGAAACGTCTCTCTCCCCACTGGACTGTATACCTGCTTCAGAAGTTGCACCAGGCTATCAAGCTTGCGCAGTCCCCACCTAACATTTCGCTCACGCTTGTCATGAGTTATTTGGAATCCGTTGTCAAGAAGGGAGGCGAGTACTCCAAGCTCAAGGGCCGAGATATTACATCGACAATCTAGTGGATTGGAGAGAAGAAAGACGCCCTATCCAAACGCCGAACCTCTGCCCGGCACAGAGAGTCAGAAAGCCCAGCAAACAATGCCCAGAAAGCGAGCGCCAGTTTTCCGCACAACGGAGACGGGGATGGCACCAAGAGTAGTGATGCTATTCTGGTACACGATAAAATCGTCGTCGCGCCTTCACCGAGTCCGCCACCTCGACCCAGAGTCTATCAGAACGATAACCGCGATGTTGCAAACCCACCTATCATTGACCTGACCAAGTCTGACTCTCCCGAGCCACCTGGTAATGTGGTAACCGACACCCAACCAACAGGAGATGCAAGTCGGCTTAAAAAGAGGAAGAATGCGGGCGAACTCACAGCTGGTAGCGTCCCTGCGCCAAAGCGGCAAAAGAAATCCCCCAAGCCTATTCAGATGCCCAGTAGTACACATGGGGCGAGCCACAAAGATGTGAGAAAAAAAGATGTCACAGATGATGAGGTAAATCTGTGTTTCCATTCCCCTCAAGGACAGTGTTGACTAATATTTTGCCATAGAACGCACGCACCTCACAATTGGACAGCAAGGCTACCGCCATTCGAAAGGAGGCCGAATGCGTCCACGCACAGCAGAACGAGAATAAAAAACGGCTGAGAATGTTGAAGCCATCGCAACAACTGCTTCAACAGGAACTCAACACTGCACAGACAGACTTGACCAGAATCCGCCAAGACATTCAGGACAGTGCTGTCATCCGAGACTCTATCCTCCGAATCATCCAGCGCCGGCCCCCTGAAGATGTTGATGGCTGGAACATCGCCCTCGAACGCTGCGACAAGTCTTTGAAGATATTTAAGGATGACTCAAAGAAGACTACTGATATCTTGAATAAGAAGAAGCAAGACCTTAAGAACGTCGATGAGATGGTCCGTTTGGCGAAACGAGAGATTGAGAACTGTGCTCAACAGGCCAAGAAGTTGCTTGCGCAACTGGGTGAATCGACTTGCAGGAAAACCGCGTCTGACGGTCTGTAAGTCGCAGTCGACATGCGGCTTTTGGGACTGGCGAGCCTTGGCGGAGAGAAGCTGACAGAGCTGGAAAGATTGGTTACTCCGGCCGTAGGAGGGAAGGAAGGGGACGTACGTTAAGATGAGCGAGGAATGAATACCCAGTGAAGCAAGTTGAGCGGGCACATTGAATGGCATCGTAATCTGGGATATAGCTCTACCAATGTCGAGACAAGCAATGCTCCTCAGGAAGTGCACTCTTTCATGAACTTAGCTAACTGAAAATTCCGCGGCAAAACCATTGGAAGTTGAGACGGGATGTGAGCATCAAATAACAAAGTTACCATTCGCCTGCCAAACAGTCCGTTGATCAGTTTTAGATGTCTCCCATGATATGCTAGCAGTATGTAACAAATTAGAGACAAATTTACCCAGTCACCTGCTGTTTATCTCGTGCTCAAGTATAGTCGAGTGTTTCATGGTGGGAAAACCACCAGCGCCCCACCAATGCGATAAAATGTCCAATACATGATATCAGACACAGAATCATCAACGAGACAAAAAAGAAATAGAAATCGAATCTTCTAAATGCAAAAAGAACATCGACAACGGCAGGATTCGAACCTACGCGTGCGAACACAATGCCTATGATGTCTCGGAGGAGATAGCAGGGCATCGCCTTAACCACTCGGCCACGTTGTCTTATCTTATCGGTGAGACATCCGCTTCCAACAAGGCTCTATGAGAAGAGACGA
This sequence comes from Fusarium sp. HKF-74, assembly GCA_021223625.1. Taxonomy (NCBI): domain Eukaryota; kingdom Fungi; phylum Ascomycota; class Sordariomycetes; order Hypocreales; family Nectriaceae; genus Fusarium; species Fusarium sp. HKF-74. The sequence goes on from JAJFAS010000048.1 coordinate 89,570, forward strand.
TGACATAGGCTGCTATTTTATCCACCTTCCAGAAAAGGCGTTTTGATGGGGCTTTCACGAGATGTGCATATCGAAGACTCAATCTCATGATGATCAGCAACCTCGTTATTGCAATATGTCCGGGGTTACATTCGTCTCAGAACCGCATATGCTCTTACTGGATGAGCGGTTTTTACACGTCTCTGCTGCCGTTGCTTGCGTGGCACCTCCACTTTGTGCTACGCGACCGTCATATTATAAACGCGACATACTTTTCTATCATTGATCATACGGATAAGAGCATCCACGTAACTTGGTTCCCATAGGTCGGCAGCTGAAAAGATGTCCGATAACCCAACAACGCCTGAAGTTCAAGTCGACGAAAACACCACCGACTCCGAGTCTGTCTTCAGCGCTGACTCTGTAGGAGCAACGACATCCATCGCTAGCAGTGTTCTCAAATACAAATGGAAGCATGGGCGACGATACCATAGTGATCGCGCTGGACAGTACAGTTTTCCCAACGATGACCAGGAGCAGGATCGTCTGGACATGATTCACCACGTTTTTTGCCGAACCGTAAAGGATCGATTGTTCTTAGCTCCCATCGATCCGGAAGGACTGAATGTTCTTGATATCGGAACAGGAACAGGAATTTGGGCAATTCAGTTTGGAGACGAGTATCCTTCTGCGACAGTGGTTGGAAATGACCTCAGCCCTATCCAGCCAGACTGGGTCCCTCCAAATGTCAAATTCATCGTTGACGACGTTGAGGCGGAATGGGTTGAACCAATTCCATATGATTATATCCACTGCCGTTACATGGCTGGATCCATCAAAGACTGGCCTAGACTACTGCGGCAAGCATACGCCAACTTGAAGCCAGGCGGTTGGATCGAGCTTCAAGAAACAGCTAATACGCTCTATTCCGAGGATGACTCGCTCAAGCCCGACAACGCATTAGTCCAGATGATGGATCATCTCAAGTTAGCCTGCGATAAGATTGGAAGAACCATGGATCCTGCGCCGTCTTTTCAAGAATGGGCCAAGGAAGCTGGCTTCGCTAGTGTCAAAGAGGAGCGATTCAAGCTTCCAATCGGACCATGGCCTAAGGATGAACGGCTCAAGGAAATAGGAACTCTGATGGGAGTCAACATGAGAGAGGGCGTGGCTGCATTTACGGCTGTTTTGTTTACTGATGTTTTGGGATGGTCGCGTGAAGAGGTTGAGGTTTTCAATGCGCGTGTCAGAGAGGCATCGCGCGATAGATCAGTACATCCGATGTTTGATTGCTTGATAGTCACTGGCCAGAAGCCCAAGGAATAAGATGAATCAGATTATTTGTACTATACATGACTCATAAGGAATGTGTATCCAGCAAACTATTCCTCGTCTACCTTGTTCAGGTCCACCAGGCAGGCAACCCACCGAAACCCCAGGATCGAGGGCGCGGTATGAGAACCCCGGATTTATCACGAGTCATTGACGCTCAAGTCGGCAACATCACTTTTCCGTCCATTCACAAGCAATAACAACCACTTCCAGACAGTATGATACCCCGGATTTGCTCTTTTGACGGAGTCTTCTTCAGACCCCGAATCGTGGGGTAGTCCAAATATCGACTAGTCTCCGCGGCATTGAACTGGGAACATGGGGTAAACTTTACCGCAACAAGGTTAAGCCCTTGGCCGATGGAAATTCACGATGCTACCGGGGATCGGTCCATGCGACATTATCCGGGGATACGTCGAAAATAGGTCTATTTTGCGTTCAAGAGACAAGATTTTTGTTCCCGTGAGCAGTTACCGTCTGGCTGAATCTGGGGATGTTTTATGCTGATCTTGACTAGTCTTGCGTGTTCCTCGGAGTAGATAGCTTATCCAATGAGTAAGCCTCCTAGTGAGGTGAGGACTCTGGGGAGGAGTAATGGCATGGCTTTGGTAACGACGATCGCTTCGAATATTATGCCACTAATGGAGTATTATATATCTAAGAAAATACTCACAAGGAATGGTTCCTCTTACGTAGTCGTCTCTTTGCTTGCAGTTGCTAATTGGCATATCGTTCTCCGACCAACCCCCACTACGCTAAGCCTGAGAGGCATTTTGTGACCATGCTCTCCTCAAACATCTCCGCCATGTCGTTTGCTCTCATGTTTCAGGGCCTCCAAAGCGTATTCGCAAAGCCCAGCTGCACAGACCACACGTTCCGCTCTGTAGAGCTCGCCAATGCCAAGATTCTGTCCATCAGCACCAATCTCACCAACGCTGAGCTGCCGTCAGCCCCGACCAATGAATGGCCTAATAACTCAACTGATCCATTTCTTGTGTGTCAAGTCACAGTCCAGTACACACACCCAGGCTGGAATGACACAATCAACACCTATGTAACACTGCCAGTGTCAGGCTGGAACGGGCGATTTGTTGGAGTAGGTGGCGGAGGCTGGTCAACGGGAGACATAGCCGATCTTGCACAACCTGCCTACAACGGATATGCCGCTGTCACTACAGATGGTGGCCACCTCTTAGCTAACAGACAAGAGTTGGACTGGGCTTTGGATAGCACTGGAAACCTCAATTGGCCTGCTTTGCAGAACTTTGCAGCTGTCTCTTTGGACGATGCAGCGACATTGGGAAAAGCTGTGACAGCGGCTTATTATGGCAAGAAGCCAAAGTATTCATACTGGAATGTAAGTAAATTATCCTCTTGGAAGATGAACCTCGCTGATAACTTCTAGGGATGTTCTACTGGTGGACGACAGGGTCATATGATGGCGCAGAGATATCCGACCCAGTATAATGGCGTTCTTGCTACCGCTTCTGCTTTCAACTGGGACAAGTTCGTAACATCGGAGTACTGGCCACAGGTGGTTATGCACAAGCTCGGTAAGAATATCATCTCATAAATATAGGACAACTAAACTAATCTGTTATAGGCTACTACCCTCCTATCTGCGAGCTTAACGCCATCACCAAGGCTGCCATTGACGCATGTGACCAACTTGATGGAGTCAAAGATGGTGTTATCTCAAACCCAGACCTCTGCAAGTTTGATCCCAAGTCTGTCGTTGGTAAAACCGTAGAATGTACCAACCCATCTGGTACAATCAAGATTTCCAAGAAGGGTGCTGAGGTCGCTCGCTTGACATGGCGCGGCCCAGAGACAGAAGACGGCAAGTTTCTCTGGTATGGACTTGATCGTGGTGCAGACTTGAGCGGTCTTGCCAACACAAAATGCACGTCGCTAAAGGACTGCACTTCAAGTCCCTTCGCCATTGCTCAAGACTGGCTCATCACTTTCCTCCTTCAAGATCAATCCGCTAGTCTGAAAGATTTGTCTCATGCAGAATACAGCAAGCTCTTCCGGCAATCCGTGAACCGATTTGCCTCAGTCATGGGAACATCAGACGCGGATCTGACAGACTTCAAGAAAGCAGGAGGAAAGTTGATCTCGTGGCACGGAACAGCGGATCAACTTATTCCACACAAAGGGTCAGTGGATTACTACAAACGTGTTCTTGAGGAGGATCCCAGCGCAAAGGATTACTACAGATTCTTCGAAGCACCAGGTGTTGGGCACTGTAAGGGTGGTGATGGATGGTATCCCGGAGGTGCCTTTGACGCTCTCGTGAAGTGGGTTGAGCATGGCAAAGCACCCGAGACTCTGTATGCGGAGACTGTTGGCACGGCAAAGCGACGAGCTGTTGAGCTGTGCGCTTATCCGAAGCAGTTAACATACAAGGGCGGTAACCCAGACGTCGCATCGTCTTTTGCTTGCAAGTAAACATAACGCTTCCATAAATTATTACAAATTATATATACGCAACACATAAAAGAATTACGCGAAGCTATCAAGCCTAGCCTGCGATTGTCTCACCTCCTCCTCGCTGCTATGATGCATATGGATCGTGGTATTGACAGTAATACCAGGAGTTTTATCACTGGTCGTACTTCGTCCCGCCACTGAATGCGCAGACTCCTTGAAAAGTTCGTCCTGTGAATCGTTGTCGAGCTTTTGCGTACCGCCCATGACATTTGTGACGATTCGGCTTTGGTTCGTTCGTCGAGATCGTGGCTGGCCGGTGGAGGAGAGCTCGTAGCGTCCGTAGTTGGAGCCTGATCGGGCGGAGGACATTTGGCCGAGGAAGAGTGTTCTCAGAGCTGCACGGGTTGTTAGTGGGATGGAAATGGGGGAGATGAGGGGACGTACGTGGGAGACAGGTTGCGATAATGGCGACGGCTGTTTCGATCATGGAGACGGTGCATGTCAACATAGTTTCGTTCTTCTTGGAGTAGTAAGCTCGGATGACTGGGGATGTTAGCGAAACTCGTGGTAACGAGGATGGAAGACGTACTGCTTGCGATGACGACCAGGAAACCGAGGGCGAAGATGGCTGCGACACCAATCTTCTGCTTGGTCTTCATCTGGAGCTTCATAACCATGGTGATGGGAAGACTGATGGCTGCGATTTGTTAGTCGTGAACCTCGAATTCGTATCGTTTAAACATACTGATGACGTCGGTACCGATGTTGACTGTTGATGGTTAGCGTTGAGCATGGAGACTTTGAGGATGGGATAACATACGGATAACGGTCAACCAATAGTTCTTCTCTGCCTCCTTTGGGTCGCACTGATCTATAAAATCGTCAGCATATGTTGTGTCAATTAAGGATGGCATGACGAACAGTTTGGATCTTGCGACCATCGCTTGTCATGCGGGAAGCATTGGAAAATGATATGGAAGAAGATGGTCGCCCAGAAAATCACCAAGAGACCAAGAGTGACGTTGTAAATAATCTGCAGCTTTGTTCCAGGCGCGGCAAGTCGTTTGTAGAACAGAACCAGAGCAATCTTGATGGCCCATAACGAGGTAACGTAAAGGATCGATCCCGGAACGATCATCTTGTTGGTTGTTAGCAAAACATCACTATTGTGACCGAGAGACATCAACTCACCTTCATGATCTGGATAAAATCATCGCGAGAAGCATTCGCCATGTCCGCCATTCCCAGATTCCACATATGCTGCTGAATGATCAAATCACCGATCAAACAACACGCCGCCAGGATAATGAGTCCATCATCAATTGCCAACAGTCCAAGCTTGCGCACACGAACCCATATTCTCAAAATCAGGAAGATGCACGCAATGACGGTACAAATGTACCACGAAATCTAACATCGTCAGCACAAACATCACCACGTTTTCGTCAAAAAGTATAAACTTACAACTTGTCCCAGACCCTCAGCCATTGCGACGTTGATCTGATATGATCTGATCTGCAAAACAACCCAGCAACAAAAATGCAAGGCAAGACAAGGCAAGGTGGGAATGCAGCAAGACTTATTTCCTACCGAAGGATCCGGAACTCCAAGAACCTAAGGCCCCCCTGATCAACAGGACCCGTGGACTCGGTCCTTGGTATCAGCTCATTGTGTAAGAGATTGTCACAGTGAGATTCCAGAAGCCGTTACTTCTGTGGAGAGTCGGCGACAGACTTGTCTCTAGCTCCGAAGTCAAAAGGGCACCAAGTGTGGATTTTACGCGGCGATATCCAGTCATGATGGATTTGGTGCACCTGAGCTAGTGGCGCGGAAAGAAAACCTTCGGAACGACAAGGTGGACACCACAAATATTGGCTGTGGCTATGCCTCGTAAAGTGTTGCTCTTAGTGTCTTGTTTTTTCCCAATATTTATGACTCGAGTGACATTGAGCGGAGTTAGCAGAAAAGGCGTTGGCCGTTGGGCTGACGTCCGAGTGCTTGGATTGGTTGATATGATATGCAAGGGACGTGGTTGTCGGCGCCGAGAGGGAATTCCCGTACCCTTCTGTCTCGGGATGTGCCTCGGAGGATCGTCGTAAGGTTCCATTCGATGTAAGAGATCTGTGCTTGCTGATTATCAAGCTTGGTCGGCGAACTGGCAGTGCAGCGATTGACCAGGGGCAGCTTGGCCGATCAATTGCCTATCCTGGAGAATAATCTCAACCACCAAGGAACCATCAATCCACAAATTCTGTCATTTTGCACTTGATGGATGGATAAGCGATGTGGGATCGTACGCTGAGCTTCGGGTCCATCTGGCATCAAAAAGATCAGCGTGAAATGTCCACTGTGATGCTATCAACGGCAATGGCTTGCAACTAACAGAGTTGGCCGTGATGCCCGCTCAATCTCTGCCCTACGCAGTATATCCGGCGTTTCTTTTCAATAGTCTCACCAGCCTCCCGTTCTTCCCGTGAACCCCTTTTTTACTCTCCGACATCTTTTTTTCCCAACTCGAGATTTTACAGGCATTTGGGATCCATGACTCGGATCATGCATGACAAAAATCGACCGGTGCACGTTCCGCGAAACTCAATTATAGTGCATGTCCCGGCTGTGTCCTACTGAAAACAGTTAGAAGCTCCAGCACTAGAGGGCCTTGGTTCCACTGCCGAGACCGCTCAGACGTCTCTTTGTAGCTAAGCGTCCGCCTCTCGGAAATTCTTCGTCTGTGATATAGGCGAATCGAATTATAGCAAGCATCTCTTGGTGAATAAAACCAAAAGCTGCGGGAACTTCTGTCCACTCATTCTTCAAGCTTTTCTCGTGTCTCAGTCGATCTTCACCTCTTTCCGTCCCGTCACATCACATTCCTCATCATGGGCCTCAGCAGCATGTTCACAACGACAGGTTTGATCCTGGCCGCCACGTGTCTTGTCCCTGTGACTGCGAAGCCACCTCAACCTCCCTGTCCTCCAATTCCGCACGCTGCTCTCCCTCAGGGTGACATTCATGGTTTCCGTGACAAGCACTGTAACGCCGTTTATCTTGGTGTTCCCTTTGCGGCTTCCACTGGTGGCCAGAACAGGTAAGTTATCTAATTGCTTGTTTCACATTTTGATGAGCTGACACTGGTGTAGATGGAAGGCTCCTCAGGACCTCCCCAAGTCTCGTTCCAAGTTCCAGGCTACGTCATATGGTGCGACATGTCCTCAAGCCATCTCAAATGATGCCTTTACTCGCCAAGATGAGGATTGTCTGAACCTGAACATCTGGGCCCCATCCAAGGGCAAGAACATGCCTGTCAGCCTTACCCTACCCTCCCGCATAATATTCCGAGACATAAACTGACATCCACTAGGTATTCGTTTACATGTACGGTGGTGCTATGGTCACTGGCTCTAGCAGCAACCCTCAGATCCAGGGCACAAACTTTGCTCGCAATGGAGTTGTTTACGTCAACTTCAACACCCGCGAGAGCATTTTTGCTTCGCCTCATTCTTCCGAGTTGAAGGCCGCCAACCCTGATGAGACACAAAACTTTAGCATCTTGGATGTCGAGAAGGCTCTTGACTGGGTCCACAAGAACATCAAGGGTATGTTTCACGCTTATCGATCACATGCAAAACTTGACTAACGTTTATGCAGCCTTTGGTGGTAACCCTGACCACATCGTCTTCGGTGGTCACTCTTCGGGTGGTGTCCAGGTCGATCACTACCTATGGAACAACCCCAACACCTTCCTCAAGGGTGCCGTCGAGATGAGCGCCAATGCCATGTCCGGCCCCGCTTACGCTCCCGTCGATGAGGCTCTTAATGCCGTCGCTGAAGAAGTTGGCTGCCCCAAGGGCGGCAACGGTCAGCTTGACTGCCTCCGCAGCAAGGACATCCTTGACTTCGAGACCAAGAACTTCAACTCCACCTTCAACACTTGGTTCACTCCCGTCATTGATGATATCACCCGCTTCTCCGACTACTCTGCCCGCTTGGCTGCCGGAAACTACCCTTCCCATGTCCCCATGTTGACAGGTACCTCCAATGGCGAGGGTACCATCTTCAGCCTTGTATACGGCGCTGAGAACAGCAACTTCAGCTCTTGGATCAACACCTTCGATGCTGATAGCGCTCATATCCCCGACGAGTCTCTGATTCAGGCCTACAACCCCAATGACTACGCCACCGAGTCTCTCCGCAGCGGTATTCAGTACGGTGACGCACGCTTCAACTGCCCCGTTGACTACCTCCTCGACATGCGAAGTGAGCAGCAGAAGACCTGGGTTTACCGCTTCTTCGGCAAGTACGACAACGTTGTTGGACCCCCCAACACTGCTCCCACCCACGGCACTGAGGTTCCTTTCTTCCACGGTGGTAATGAGTGCTTCGCCGCTCTTCAGGGTGTTACCGAGGCCCAGCAGGCTCTTGCCGATTCTATCCACAACTGGTTTGTCAAGTGGATCAAGAACCCCGCTGCTGGACCTGGCTGGGACACCGTTGACAAGGCTGAGGAGGTTGTCAAGCTTGGAGTTCCCGGTGACGAGCTTGCCCGCGGCAAGGCTCCCCGCAGCGAGTTCAACGCTGTCTGTCAGGCTGTAAGTTCTTATACCATCTTATTCTTCCAAGACACGATACTAACATGTTCCAGGTCTACAAGCCTAACTTCCCCAAGTACCCCGTCGTCCAGTCCGTCGCTGGTCTTGTCGAGGAGCTGTTGGGCTCCGCCTAAGTCTTTATGCATATAGATTACGATCTGCCTCCGAGATATGAATAGTGTTGGGACACATGATGAAGCAATGCTGCGGTACCATTCTTGAGATTGACTTTAGTCAACTACGCAAACTTGATAGATGAATAGATAATTATTAATTGAGATCATTCTCTAACGCCACTGCTTTGTCTCAGGATCAAGTACGTCTTTCTCAGCCGCCTTCCAACTCTCGATAACCTGTGCCTTCTTTTCCTCAGACCTTGGAATGATTCGAGCAGAAAATTCCTCCGGCATGCATACGAAGCCTTGAGTCAGCTTATCTGCATCTGGCAAAACGGGCTTGCCGTTCTTATCCACAGTAGGCTTGATATTAAATGCCCATAGGATCCGTGAAATGCCCAGGAACAAGCTCCGTTCGGCAACATGGATTCCAGGACAAATGCGACGACCAGCACCGAAGGTGAACTGATCTCGTTTTGACGCATCTGGATTGGCTGCGGCGTCTGCCAAGCTCTGAAGGTCGTCCTTGTACCTATCAGGGTTGAACTGACGAGGGTTGGGATGACGCTCAGGATCCATGTGAATACCCCAGACATTATTGAGAACGCCTGCCCCCTTGGGAATCAAATATCCGTTGTAGGTGTCGTCTTGGGTGACAGCATGAGGAACTGCACCGAGAATGGTTGTCGGCATCCATCTCAGTGTCTCTTTCATGCATGCGCGGACATACTGAAGGCTATGCTCGTCATCCATAGTTGGCATGCGCTTACCAACTACTTTATCAATTTCATCCTGAGCTTTTCGTTGGAGCTCAGGATAGAGGAGCATTGCCTGTACAAAGGCGTACAAGGTGCTTGATGTCGTGTCTGATCCAGCTTCAAGAAGAGTTCCAGAGATATAAGCAGCTTGCGCATCATCAAATTTCTCCTTCTCCTGCGCCTCCGCCAATCCAACACAGAAGCACGGCTTGATAGAACCATCGGCGATATCTTGTTTGGCCTTGAGCCAATGACTCAGGTAGAGATCCTTTTCCTTCTTATGAAGCTCCTTGGCCTTCTTCTGCACAGGCAAGAGAAAGTCAGGCAGCTTCCTGAGTACAGGGAAAGAGTCAAGGAGGGCAGCTATGCCTGTCTGATTGATCTCGGCAAACTCAGCAAAGCCGTCAAATAGCTGCATGAGCTTGGGGTCTCGGTAGATCGGCGAGCGCCAGCCGAATACCATGGTTGTCGTGAGTGCGTTGGAGTACCGACGAATACTCTGTAGGAATTGATCGGGTTGAATGATCATCTCATATAGCATTTGTTCGTTCTCGAGAAATTGGTAAGGCACGTAGCTTTTGGCCGTGGTGATGTTGAGGAGCGAGTGTACCAGTTTGCGGAACTCGAGACTGCGTTAGTGGACCGTATAACAATTGACACATATAATAACTACTTACCGATCTCCATGTTGGTCCATATCCCTAAGGAAGAAACGACTGTCAGCATCAATCCAGGCAAAGGTTAGGATCGAGAATGACGAACCATCATGAGAAGTCGGAGACCGCCGCTACCAAGAATCTGCCCAACGTACATTTCTTGTCGATCAGAGTAGAGAGCACTCTTCTTATCGAGCAGGTCTTTGACAGCTTGGGCGCTGGACAAGACAATGAACGGCTTGGTGCCCAGAATGAGACTATAAACAGGCCCATACTCGTCTGCCCATTTCCGAAATTGCAAATGGGCATCCTTTGTAGGCATCTGATACTATCAGCAACAGTTTTTGTGTCATCGATGACAGAGACTGTACCAAGTGAATGTTTCCGAGGATCGGGAGTGTAGGAGGTCCGGGTGGATAATTCTTTGGTCTTCGACCAGTGAACAGAAGACGTACCAAGATCGCGGCGAGAGCGACCCAGAATAATTGTACGGTTAGCATGATGGAGAAATATGACTGTAAAATGGATTCAATTGTTTCGTGAGTTGGAAGCAAATTGTCATCATTACATTTCCGTGCCTTTATATAAAATGTGGCTCACAATTGACTTGCTTGCGTCTTGTCTTGGAGCGGAACTATGTGGGATAGCTATAGACGCCACATTTTCTGATCTGGAGAGATCTGCTTGAACTGTCTTGACCTTCCGGGTTTGTCTGTGTCTTCAACAGTCCAAAGCAATGACAGAGTGATTGGCCAACTTCTGAGCTCTCATTCGCCTCCCACAAAGACTCCGACTAGCCCAGTTTCTTCCACGGAACACTGCCCCACTTCCCCAGGATCCGGAAACCTGAACCGGGATCGAGACCGAAATGCGGAGTTGCATCATCTTTATCCCATCAAAGCTGCATTCTTCCCTCGTCGCAGTCTACCCACATCATCATCCGACGACAATGTCTGACGACGCATCATCCTCAGGGACCGGATTTACATGCTCCCGCTGTAATAAGACGTACAAGCGACGAGAACATCTCCTGCGCCATGCAGCATCCCACAATAACCTCCGACCTCACAGATGTAGCTTCTGTGGCCAATCATACCAACGAGCGGATGTACTCAAGCGACATGCTTTATCCTGTGAGACCAAAGCCAGGACCGGGGAGATGCCATCAAGCAGCCGACGAGCATGCGACCTCTGCGTTCAGCAGAAGAAGGCCTGTAGCAATGGCCAGCCGTGTGAACATTGTCGTCGCAAGTCAGTTCAGTGCATTTACTCCTTTAGTAATGGCGTAGCGACAGAAAGCAACTTGTCTGAAGGCCAGAATGAGAAGCAATGTGGTGATGAATCCAATCTACCGACCGTGGTATTTGGAGATGACTCGCTATTCGACTACCTCGGCAACTATACTTCAGTATCTGATATGCTCCAAGGATCAGACAACAGTCAAGACTGGTTGGACTTCATCAATCTCGCCGCTGGTCATTTTCAGACAATATCGACCGGTCCCCAAACCCAACTAGATCATTACACTTTTCACTTTCTAGACAATTTCACGAGAAAATCTGGGCTTGTGGACTCATTTGACTGCGGGACGTTTGAACAGCGAGTGCAGGTTGAGACATCTCACACATCAGTGGAAGGCCGTGTAACACGGATTACTGAACCGGACGAAATTGTACATCTCAATGGCTCATCTATGAATCCTCCACGAGCGCAACCACTAGATCTCCATGACCCCCTCATCATCCAAACTCACCAAATACTTCTAGACATCAAAGAAGTCGTTACAGTCAAACCTCGAAACAGTGTCGTCGAGCTGGAATGGTCGACTATTCTAGAACAGACGTGTATCCAATTCTTCTCTCCGCATAATTTGCGGAAGTACATTGCCCTCTTCTGGCATATATGGCACCCCAACGTCAACTTTGTGCACCGGCCTACTTTTGACCCAGTGACCTCGAAGTCAACCCTTGTGGCTTGCATGGCATTGATAGGTACGTGAAACAAAAAGATTCATTGATGGGTGTGTCCTGACATCAATAGGTGCAAGTGTATCACCTAACGAGACTGACAATGAACAAGCCAAGATCTGGTTCAACTGTGTCGAGGAGATTATCTTTACGGATGATGACTTTTGCAATGATCCTCTAAACAGCCAGGACACTCTGTTACTAAATCCGATCCAGAACATTTCGAAGATTCAAGCCCTGGAGGCAGCATACATGGTTTGCCTCTACCAGGGTTGGGAGGGAACAGAGGCCAGCAAACGACGAATCCGTCGATACAGGTTCAGTACTGTCATATCTGTAAGACACACAGCCTCTGCTGGTCTTATCGACTAACAAATTCTTAGATGGCAAGAGACTTCGGCATTATGTCTGCCAGGCACCCGGATTACTCTATGTGCCTACATGACAGGTTTGACTGGAGAGACTTTGCTGCACGAGAGCAACTTATACGGTCGGTAGGCTTCCTGTACATGTTGGCAAATGACTGACATTTGTTCAAGTATGTTTCTCTGGATATATCTTCTGGATCACGCATTCGTCATCTTCAATAATCTACCTCCCAGAATGGTTATCAAAGAAATGAGCATGCATATGGCATTCCCCGAAGCAGCCTTCCAAGCGAGTACATCAACGGAATGCGCTCGAGAGCTACAAAACTGGCACTTGCGGTCTTCGCTGTTACAAAACATAACCTTTCGTGAGGTTGTTGAGAGATTCTGTGGAAAGCCTTTCTCGAATGACATGCGACGACTCTTTGCTGATCTTGGGCCCCTCAACCTTTTCGCAGTGGTATCAGGTAAGACTACCAAACAAAGCCTGATTACCCTCCTACTCTGATACAGATTATAGCCTTCCATGCACTGATATTTCAGCACCAAAATTCTTTTGGCGGCCATGACCAACTGCAGGCAGTTCGCAACGCTCTCGACAATTGGAAATCAGCTTGGGAAACATACTCTGATGAGTTCTCATTCTCGCCGCCACATGTTATGGTGGACAGACAGAACGTGGCGACGGAGAATCTCTGGAGGAGAGTAGGTTTTATGCGCCATTCTCCGGAATATTGGCTGCTGGGGAAACTTCTAGTTGACCGGCTTTCAACGTCAAGTGATTCATTGGGAAGCCCTGAGTCTACGGTGCCTAATGCAAGCGGCTCCGCACACGAACCGATTCTTACGAGATATGATCAGACGAGTATGCTTCAAGTGAATGACTTGATCACAGGGTTTCAGAATGTACATATTCACTAGACAGGCTGTTAACTAGAAGCCTCTCGTCATATCAGAGAAGTATCTCATTGATGCAACTACCGTGCGGAGACATAATCCAATACGCCTACTCCGTAGTCTACCCAGCTTCTATATGTAGTCGGTAGTCTAGGACGGAATTGCTTGAGATCGCCATTCCGCCCCCACATCGTCTCCGACCGGCATCTTTCAGCGGCAAGTAGCCTCGGAAGAGCGCTGTAACCCCCGCAATTTACAAATAGTGCATCGCATCAAAAGCCTAATAATGCGGGGGATCCTCTCGCATGTTGGGATCTTGTGTTACATTGTCAATTGCAGAGAAAATGACACAGACAACAGCACTCATCGCACCAGCCTTGGATGGCAGTTTTGAGCTAAGGGAAGTCCATTTGGACTCTCTGCAACCAGATGAAGCACTGATAGAGATCCACGCCTCCGGTGTCTGCCATACCGACCTTTCCTGTGCAAGTGGTAAATTGCCATGCGCGCCCAATGCTGTTCTTGGTCACGAAGGCAGGTTATATTGAGTGCCGTGTCGCAAATACGTATGCTAACTATCATGCTCATCGCAGGAGGAGGTGTTGTTCTCGAGATAGGCGCAAATGTCACCTCCGTCTCACCAGGCGACAAAGTCCTTCTATCCTTCTCGTCATGTGGTTCGTGTCCTGGATGTAAATCAGACCACCCAGCGTATTGCTACAACTTCAACGATTACAACTTCAGTGGTAAACGTCCAGACGGATCAGCTGCCATGTCGGTTATGGAAGATGGGAAGAAGCTACCATGTTACAGTACTTTCTTCGGCCAAAGCTCCTTTGCGGCGCGAACAATTGTTCATCGAACGAGTATTGTCAAGGTCCCTCAACAGACACCACTAGACCTCTTCGCGCCGCTGGGATGCGGCATACAGACAGGCGTTGGCGCTGTGTTCAATACCTTGAACGTCAAGCCTGGTAGCTCCATCGCGATTTTCGGCGTGGGGTCTGTTGGCTTGGCTGCAGTGATGGCTGCGAAGGCACGAAAAGCCAGCAAGATTATCGCCATCGATCTACAGCCAGAGCGATTAAAACTTGCCAAAGAACTAGGTGCCACAGACGGAGTGCTCGGTCCTGACCAGGAGTACATCATCAAGGCGATAAAGAATATATGTCCACCTCTCGGTGTCGACTTTGCAGTTGACTGCACTGGCGTCCCGTCTATCATCGAAACTATGGTCGCTTCATTGGGCATGAGGGGCAGAGCCGCTACGGTTGGAGCACCTGGGGGCAACGCGCAGGCTAAGATAGATATCATGAGTCATCTCACGTACGGCAAAGAGTACGTGGGCTGTTCTGAGGGAGATAGTAATCCTGGGATTGTAAGTATAGGCTCTGATTTTCTCTTCAGCTACCATTACTGACCGGTATCCAACTAGCTGATTCCTGAGCTCATCGACATGCATGCCAAAGGCCTTCTACCACTGGAGAAACTGATAGCGTACTATGATATCAAGGACTACGAGAAGGCCATGGCCGATATGAAGAGTGGCAAAGTCATCAAACCTGTGTTGAAATGGACTAGATAGTCTTCATAGAACCGGGGGGTCGTTTCTTCCACTAGAATTGTTTTCTTAGCTGCACTTGCTTATCATATCTGAGGCTCGTGGTTAAACAAGCAAAGAAAAACAAATTTATTGTATTCGTCCACCTAGCATTACCAACTAGTTTATTCGACTTCACAGAAGCATGCTCTAATGAGGTCAGAGTCCACGACAAAAAAAAGCTCACCCATCATGCGAATGCCGACATCCCCGTGGATGCATCGACAACCACAAGTACAGGAACGTCATTCACACGTCTGAGCTCGATGAAGCCTTTCAGCTGTAAGACCGCTTTTCAACAGGTTTCTCTCCGAATTGCACATGGTTCTGGAACAGCATAATGTTTTATTTGCTCACACATGAATGGGCCTGGTGTCATGGTTCCTCCAGATATCACCAGCGTTGCAAGTCAATGCCGGTACCCCAACTACGATATCAGGAAATGTTGGCCGCTTTTAGTACCAATTCCTCTGGAGAGTTACAACGTATTGCTTCTCATTGGCTGGCATCGATTTCGTGCCTCTAAAGTCTTAAGGGCTAGTGGCTTGGACCTAGAATTGGAGAAGCCACAAGGTTGAAACCCGCGGAATGATTTTCCCACAACAGGCAACGCAGCATGATCCCGACACTTTAGCTTCAACGCCTTAGCCTTCCCCAGATAATTTCCCCGTGGGGAACACAAACGTTTCTTGATTTGTTGCTTTCCATGACTAGAAGCTACGATGGCTATATAACGGCACCATGCCCTCCGCTGTTCTCGTATTTCGGCTTTCTTATCCTCATCGCTTCAATCATCACCCTTGTTTTTGACCGGCCTCATTACTCATTATCACTGTATTCAGAGCTCGCACAATGTCTACTGAGAGCCCTTCTCCTAGTGGATATCCTCCCAAGGATCATCCACAGGTCGAAAACATTGAAGATCCCGCTGCTTCGTCAAACGATGCTCCTATTGTCTTTCTAAACGAGGAGATCTCATACGGAAAAGGCGGCATTCGCGGCGTCGTCCAATCGCCCTACATCTTCGGCGCTGCATTCTTAGCATCCATGGGAGGCTTTTCCTTTGGCTACGACCATGGAGTTATCTCACTCGTCAACGTAATGAGCCAGTCTCACGAGGCCTTCCCTCGCTCTGAGACTGCTTTTGGCAAAGGCCTCATGACAGGCATGCTAGAGCTTGGGGCTTTCATCGGATGCCTCTTCATACCCACCCTCGCCGATAAAATCTGGCGCAAAAAGGCCCTTTCGATCGTTGTAGTCATCTTCAACATTGGCGCTATTATGCAAACTGCGGCTAACTCTTACGGCCTTCTGGTGGCTGGAAGAACCATAGGCGGTATTGGTGTCGGGACACTTGCAATGGTATATAGGTGTCGTCTGTGTCCTATTAATGGCTAACGGAATAGGGTGACCCAATCTACATCTCCGAGATCGCACCGCCCAACCTGAGAGGAACCCTACTTGTTCTTGAGTCGGTCTCATGTGTCCTGGGCGTGATAGTATCCTTCTGGATCACATATGGTACCCGCAATCTTTCCGGCGAGCTCTCTTTCCGACTACCATTTGGCCTTCAGATGGTCTGCAGCACTATTCTCGGTATCGGCATCCATTTATTTCCCTATTCGCCACGATGGCTCGCTCTTGTCGATCGATCGGACGATGCACTGCTGAGCTTAGAAAAGCTCCGCCGACTCCCCAGAACCGATCCTCGTGTCGAGAAAGAACATATTGGTATCATGAATGAAGTGGCCCTGCAGAAGATCATGCAAGAGAAGCGACATCCAGGCGTGAGTGGCCTCAAGCTTGAGATTCTCGGCTGGAAGGATCTTTTCCAGAAGAAGTCATGGCATCGAACTTCCATCGCCGTTGGCGTGGCCTTCTTCCAGCAGCTTTCGGGCATCAACGCATTCATCTACTATGCTCCTACACTGTTTCAGTCGTTGGGCCAATCATCTGAGATGTCAGTGATCATGTCAGGTGTCTTCAATATGTTGCAGCTTGTTGCGGTGACGGTTTGCTTTTTCATCATCGACAAGGTTGGACGACGACCACTGGAAATTTGGGGCGGCATTGAAGGCGGGACAGCATGGGGCATCTTGGCAGTTCTGGTAGGCGTGTACAACGATAAGTGGAGTTCCAATTCGTCTGCAGGATGGGCTGCCGCCGCAATGGCCTTTTGCTTCATCCTCATCTACGGAGTCTCCTACGCTCCATTAGGCTGGGCTCTTCCTGCTGAGGTCTTCCCCAATGCCTCCAGGTCCAAAGGAGTAGCTCTTGCTACAGCCACGGTTTGGCTCTTCAATTTCATCGTGGGAGTTGCAACACCACCCATGATTGAGAGCATCGGGTTCGGTGTCTATATCTTCTTCGGGTCTTGGTGTTTCCTTGCGGCCGTTTGGGCGTTCTTCTTGGTCCCAGAGACCAAGGGGAAGACGTTGGAGCAGATGGACGAGATCTTCGGTGATCATGCAGGTCAGGAGGAGCTGGAAATTATGCAGTCCCGGATGGGTATCGCAGAGTATGGGCTGAAGAAGGATGTGGTGGAGGTCTGAAGCGTCCTCGATTCCGCTCGGCTGATCGATAGGTGGAGGCCTGTGAGCAGGTTTGGATGGAGACTCAACGCAATCTATTCTCAATCCCTTAGGTGTTAGTGAGACAGACTATCCATAAATATTTAACTGTTGCCATTTCGTCGTTTACCCCACATACACTACCTCGATGGCTTCTCCTATGCACCGACTGTAACATGTCTCAACCCTTGAGTTTCAGTAGTCATAGATCTCCCATGAACTGGCTTCAGAGATCCCTCATTCTACTCCTTGGCATTTCCCACCTTCCTAAGCTTTACTGTAACAGGCATACCCTTACTGGGATGCGCAGTCAGTTCCCCAGGCATTTGAGCCTGATAAGCTTGATACCCCAACAGAACTTCATCCTTTTCCTTGTATGCAGGCACAATCTCAAGCTCCCTCGCGGTCATGGCGAGAAGAAGTCTCAACTCCGTTAAAGCCAATTCCTGGCCAATGCACCCCCGAGGACCTAGCTCAAATGGACGAAACGCATTCTTATGAACGGTGGGATCCAGCCATCTTTCCGGGTTAAACTTGTCAGGTTCAGACCAGAACTTGGGATTTCTGTGGATGGCCTTGCTTGCTGAGAATAGGATGAAGCCGTCCGTTGGAAGCTGCTGCCCTGTTTCAGGATGTCTCAGGAAGAATGTCGGAGAGCCTTCTCGGCAAGATCCAATGGGCGGTTCTAATCTCAAAGTCTCTTTTAAGAAAGCTGGTTGAGCAATGTCGGGGTTTCGGATATCCTTCTTGTTGCATCAGACGGGCCAGTACCCAAGACAGCATCGTGCTCCAGCCGCAACTTGGCAAGAACATCTGGATGTTGGTAAAGATAATTGTAGGCAAAGCAGAGAGTGGATGCAGTAGTATCATGGCCAGCGAAGAGAAAGATCTTCAGGTTTTCAATGGTGACATCCAGAAATTCGGGGTCAATAGTACCGACCGAACTGTCTCTTGAGCCATATTCCTTCAGGTACGTTCTGATGGCGAGGCCATTGACGGTCTTTGGCCCCTGGTTGCGTTCGTGATTTCGGAGTTGAGCTTCTATCAGTGGCTTCAGTTGACTGCGAAGTTGACGGTTTAGAGACGCGAGTCGAGAGTGGCGGAAAGGATTCAGAAGTCTACCCCATTGATGTGGCGACCAGTCCGTGACAAGCAGTGAGATTGCACTTTTGAGCGTCGGGAAAATCTTGTCGTCAACGCCTGTTTGAATGCCCAGACTTATACCCAAGACGGAGCGACCGATAATATCGCAAGTAGCCTTCATGACGCAATCTTCAAGAGGGACAACACGTCCATCTTGAGCGATCTCTTGTAGGTATTTCTTCCAAATCAATGCCTCTTCAATGAACTCGGGAACAAGTGCCGTGATGTTTTGTGTCGAAAAGCCGGGATTGAAGGTCGCTCGCCATTTTTTCCAGAAAAATCCTTCAGACAGAACAAGATCTTTCAAACCTGTCAATGGTCGAAATTGACCTCTGATAATTTCATGCTTTGGCCGCGACGTTTCTTGAGTGAACTGCGCTGCGATGTCAGGATGAAAGGCTGCCAACATTGGCCATGAGATGGGCCACAAATCGATGTAACACAGGCCCAGCTCCGCAACTTCAGGGTAGGCTCGAGCAAGGAAATCTGGCATCAATTGGCCGTGGACATCTTTAGGATACTTGGCCATGATTTTGCCCACGGCGATGAGGTTACCGAGTAGCCATGAGTGATCAGGTAGCGTTGGCTATATGTATTAGCGATAAACGTGAGATCTAGGCACATAATTGACTGATTACTTACAAGATTGTACTTTTTTGCCGTTCGCCGAAAAAAGACCCGCTGCTGGTAAAGTTTGAAGATAAAGTACCCGATGGACGTGAGGAGGAAGATGCCGCCCCATTTCAGCGTCGGACCTATTCCAGCCATTGTTTATCGTTCAGGTCTATTTAATGGCATATATATACAAGAATTGCTACAAGTAAATCTTCTAAATGAGAATAAAAGAATGCGAAAATCGCAATGGGAGCTCTTGCTTACGCTGGGCTGCCCCTCTCACCAGCGACGGAATATCGTTTGCCCAGAGCTAAAATAAGTACTCATGCGGTCGAACCTATCATTGAGCTTCTTTTATGAGCGGGATTCCGTTTACTTAGTACTTGTGTTGAACTTCGCCTGAATCTGCTTCCCTTAGTTAGCGCAGCTAACTGAGATCAGGTAATAACTACTGTGTAGAATATCCTTGCCATTGAGCTCTATAGAGACTGCGGACTCAAATTCCTCAGAGCTGGTAAGATACAGTGGTAGTCATCTGAAGAATTGGGACATTGCAGGGCAGAAAGAAATGCCAGGGCTCTCCAAACTTGTCGATATAGAATCTGGAACAGTGTCTTCTATCATTAATAAGCGACCGTGGTGTAGTGGTTAGCATTAACGCCTTCCAAGCGTTAGAGAGGGGTTCGATTCCCCTCGGTCGCAAAGTACCAAATACGCCTCAATGAGGATCTTTCTTTTTGATCATCCACTAGGTCAAAGTCCAGAATTTTTCTTTTTGGGCAAAGGCTAGTAAACTCTTTTGATATTTTCCTCCCCGTATATGTCATTATCCTTCCAACTCGACCCTGAACTCATAGGTCCGTTCATCTGTTGGGAAGCACCTGATTTTAGTGTCCCTCTTCTCCACCTCGTCCACGGGAACCTTCTTCGTAGCGCCCGCGATAGCAGAGAACGTCATCACGCGTTGAGCGTTGTTTCCATCGCTTGACATAGCATCAATGCCGTAGTACACACCAATTGATGCGACGATGAATGACACAGCGTAAACAGCGACAAGTACAGGCCAACCGTGGTCAAAGAAGTTGGCTTTTCGTCGACGTTCACATTGGTACTTGGTATCTTCACCTCCGATGCCGGTACCAGACAGCTTGGATGGATCAGCAGCCCATGCCACGACAAGGAGCTGAGGGTCAGAAAGCAGTGAGATGATCAAGTCTTCGTACACTCGTCGGACCTGTTGCTGGAAGTCGTGGACGGGAAGACTCTCGTGTCTATCGAGGAGGTTGGTGGTTGTGATAGCTCCGTCTGCTACAACGGAAACCTGGACCTTGACATTGCCGAAGAGTTTCTCACGAAGTCTGAGCCCAAGGCTATGATAGGCGGCTATGCGATGGTATCGAGCGTAGTCGTTACGAGGGCTGATATAATTCTTCTCTGGCTCTGCAACATTTCCATCGACTGTTCAGTCCGTAGACTCGTTGGTCCAGCTGCTCCAGGTAGTATCGATAATCTTTCGCTTGTAGTCCCGATCTGTAATATTGTACTTCTGAAATCCCGCGGTGAAGTTGAAGGTGACGGTGTAATTGACCTCCCAATGATCGCAAGCAAAGATGATAGGAGTGTAATCATCGTTCCAGCCATCGGCTTCGCTATCCATTGCATGAGCCTTGGTGTGATCGTCTACAGCGGCGTAGCCAATCCATATTGAGGGTTCGGTTCGAAACACGCCGAGATGCTTTGGAAAGGGCGGGCCATCGACCTCGGAAGGAATTCCACCGATCGAAACGTTGTCCATCTGAGGGCGCATGTACTCTCCGAGGTCTGTGTTCGCAAAGTAAGTGAAGTTGGAGGCCGGTACAAGCTGGCTAAGGTTGAAGGGCGCTTCAGCATCTCCCAAGCTCTTCATCTTCGAACCGACTCTATTGGCAAGCTCTTCGCATTTATATGCAGGTCCAACAAATTGGACTGTCGTGGAACAGTCCCATCCATCTCCACAGATCTCGAGCGATATGTTCGCTTTCTGGGTGGTCTGCCCACTTGAAAACACACCAGCCGCAATGCGATCGAGGGCGGAAGAGGGAACGTTGTAGTATTCGAAGATATCGTCGTCCTCCGCAGCGCCCTCGGCAAGGTTTCCATCTGGGGCAGTTCAGTTATAGCCGGAAAGTGAACGACCATTCATGACTTCACCCTCGGCCTTCTTCGGAGTCTGAAAACTCTCCTTTGCCTCATTGCTAAAGTTCAGAGTTCGAGCTGAGGGGCAGAATGTAGCTTCTATCCTCTCACCTGGTACGACATAGAGTGATGCTGATGAAAGAATGACAACAAGCGGGCTGAGCCACATATAGAGAGCAAGAAAAATGACAAACCACGATTTGATCCATGCTTCCCTGTTGAAAAGCTCGATGATGTTGTAGGTAGCTCCGAAAAGAGCATCAACAGCGTGTATCGAGAATCCTTTCTGTCCTACGGCTCGCCAAGCGACTTGCTGACGGGCCATGACAGCAGCGAGGATGAAGTTTGCGTTGGCAATGAATGAGATCAGTTGACTTAGTCGCATCCACCATTGTTGGTGTTTGGCTTCCTGGCCATCAAGATGCAAGTATAGAAAGTGATGACCGACAGCGCCGGTGACTCCAATGACCAGGCAAGCAATCATAGACCATCGACTCTTCATGATCCTCAAAATCAAAGGCCCAGACTCAGGCAATGCCCCTGCGGTAGGTCGGTTTACGACATGTACATCAGGAACCTTCGAGTAAGTGTCGTTAACAGGCGCGTGGCCCATCAGACCTCTGTGACTGTCGTGAGCCCTATCGTAGTAGGGAGTGTCTCGAAGATTTGGGCCCTGGGGATCTATCCATAGTGACTGGTGCGGGAATGTCTCTCGTGCGATTGACTCCGGGGAGACGGCCTGGGGAGGGAACTGGCGCAAAGAAGGCTGTGGAGACACAACCGGCTCCGGGAAAGCTTGTTGGTGTTGGACTGGTGAATAAGCATACGATTTACGCTCCTGTCCATCATTGACGATTTTACCATCCATTGCGTGCTGGTTGGTATCCACTCGATGATGTGGCCGCAGGTTAGGTCGAAGTTTGTCCAAAAGAACGAAAGTCCAGTCGGGGGCTGTACCCAACGAGAACTGGGCGAGAAGTGCTTATATGGGACGAAAAGGTGGCGAAATTTGCACTTGGCTAGCTTTTATTAAAGGGTGTCAGCTATGCAGCTAAAGAATAAGCTGAATACCCAGTGCCTTTGGCCCTCAGTGCTCAGAGCTATCTGCGGTGACACCTCCCAGTTGAGGAAACCTAGCTGAGCCGTCTTCTGGGCAATGGCCTGCTGTCGTTCCTCGTAACGTCCGCCTGGGATTAACGAGCTGGGCAACCGTCCCAACGAGACGGGTTTGCTCGGTACTGTCTGATCGAGACCCCGTAAGGCTGGTGGCGGATAGCCAAATTGGTGGACACTAGGGACATTGTGCAAATAGTTCCCATGGCGAACTGAAACGAGGCTTTGGGTGACCTATCAGAGTCAGAGCTGTAACGAAACCCCGGCTCAGGAGCTTGTCTTTCAGGCTGCCAAGATCCGTTAGTAGCTATCGAGAGTACTAGCACAGCCTTATTTGATACGTATACGTAACTGAAGCTGAAGTTGAAGCAGTCATTTTCAAGCTTACATAGCTAGACAAGAGATTGTTGAAGAAGGGAGTCAGAAGTAACCCGAATTTACCAAGGTGTGTTCCGGTATCGCCGCGAGAAGGAGTCCACATCATGTCTTCTTCGCAAACATGAAGTCATACTTGCTATCCAGGCGAAATAAAGTTGCCTCACAAGGTGGCAGTAGGCTCGCCATCCCAGCTATGCTTACTCCCAAGACTTCACCCATGTGCATTCTCCACCAAGTTGGATGCGAATGCAGTTTAGCTCCCTAGTGAACTCCGCCATATACGGTTTTGCCGAGATTGCCAACATCTTACTTGCATAGAAAGGGATTTTCCAACACAATGTAATCATGATCCCCCACCTGGGCTCGTTGTTATCTTTGGAAACAATCGTTCTGGGATTCGCAAAGCTTGCCAAAGGGAGCTAATGCAATGCCATCGACTGCAAGCGGACCAATAAGGCAGATATCTGGGCGATATAGGGTTGTGCGCAAGAAAAGGAATCTGATTTTCTAGATCGGGAACAGGGCTTTAGTTTTGACGCAATAATGTCAGGGCACAATCAACTAGTTCTCAGTTTTCGGAGGGTGCACATGGTCATTCAGCAAATTTCAATGGCGAGTCTTGTCAGAAATTTACAACGAAAATAACGCCAGCATACAAACTCATCGAAAGGCTACCCAAAGCATGGTAAAACACATTGGCAACATGCCCTTGAGGGTAGAAGCAATCCTAGAAAGCCTTGACCTTTCATGATTAGAGATCCTAAGAAATAATATACCCTAAATGTGTTAATAGGAGTGACGAAGAGTTAAAGATGAAAGGAGATGTAGGTATGTGTGAACTCCAGTAATGGTCGGCCAATGTAGACTATAGTCGTCAGTGACTAGACGATGCTGTTCACAATAAGCATGGCCTCTCAAACAGCTCAATAATTTAATTTCGGTATATATGATCTTTTCCCGTCAAGAAGGCAAGAGTAGCAATAATTAACTTAAGTAAGCTTTCGAGGTAATGAAATGCAATACGGCACTTTTCACATATCTCTATATCAATACGTATCATGGCCAACCTGTTGCTATTTTGAGTTGCCTTTAATTGTTGCACTAATATCATACTGATACAAGAAGGTTCACCCAGGGTTTACGTTAAGTGTATCACAGCCGGCAAGCTGAGTTCTCAGAAGGCGAACCAATGAAAACTTATTTCAAGAAATTTGAATCAATGGTTGTTTATGGAAGGAAAGAATAAACAAGAACAAGGCCACCGAAGTCACTTCGTATTCACGCCATGATATAACGCATCATGGCGGGGGCTTGAAAGAAAGCCTGATTACTCACTGTTGGGTCTGCTGCGTAGATGAAAAAGTTTTGTTTCGCAGTGATCAGCAGAATTATAACAAGGGTGGACGAGGCTGAAGCGACTACGACGAAACGAGCAGATAATGACTCCCGAGCAAGTGGTGATGTAGCGTTAAACCCGCAGCAAATCTTCGAGATTTGGTTATTCTTTAAGCACGGGATCGCCTCAAAGGGAGCTTCATTCAGTTTTTCCCAATGAAGTTGCCCAAGTTCAGCATTCTTGGTGATTAACACAGCATTTCAGTAATGATCAGGGAGGGGATGTTCACAGCATAAAGCCACTGTGATTAACAATAGACTGTGGCGGCTTGGAATATGTGAATCAATGGATAACGTGTCAGTGATGTACTTATGACTCTATCTATTTAACTGCTCGATGTATGGTCATTGGAAGCATTCTTATAATAATTTAGAAAAAAAAAACCCCAAGTTAAATCAAGACAGTCAGCTTAACTTGGGTGTCTGAGGTTGCCATGCACCAACTTATCACCAAGTAGTCATTCAAATGCGATTAAGTGACCCTTACTGATAAGAAGTAGGTCCTGTCTAAATGCATTCAATACTGAGCCACAGTTGATAACTGGAATGGTGTTCTTTTGGTGGCACAGGGAATCATGAACATTCAGAAAGGGGGATACGGCCTTTTCTCTTCGAGCGGCCGCACGCGGTTGTTCTCAGTGATTCATAGGCCACACCTGTGGCAGTGATTGGCGGAGAAGTTCAAAGTTGATAGTGATGAATATCTTAGACTCTGTGAAGTGATTAACACATCCAGGTTGGGCGTCATTCGCGTCCATAACATCTACCGTGATTAACTACAAAGCTGCAGTAAACAGCAGTGATTATCTGAGGTGATGGACATCAGCGATACGGCAACTTTGTTGTATCTGTGTATTTAAACGCACTGTTTATGGCCATGTATTGCTGTTCTCCATTGTCTTCACACCTATACGCCAGACCATGCCGAATCAAGAAGGTACGCCCAACTTGAGTCTTGCGAGTGTCACCATGCCCTAACCCATGACCGAATAGATACTTCAAAGGCGATCGAAGCCGTCCTTGAAGGCAGTGGCTCCATCATGTCGAAAGATCAAACCTCAGAGACGTCGGTGTTTCTTGTCAAGTGGATTGACAAAGCAACTGGAGATATTACTCGAGCCAAGGTCCCGGAAAGCGAGTTGAGGACATCATGTTCACAGCAATTGGATCAATACCTGCTCAACGAAAAAAAGGCTCAATGATATGATTGCACCAAGTCTTGACCAGCAATTACTACTACGGAGTCTATAATGAAGAGGTCGAACAAAGGATTGATGATGCACAATGATTTCCGTTTTTGCGGGAAGAGCTTAGATGATCTGTTAGTCGTGAGACCTTTCAATTAACAAAACCCTTTACCGTTATGGGTGACCAGTGCCAGCGCACATTAGTGGCTATCAAAACTGTTTCATATCGAATTCTTAATTGAATAACACTGTGCTGTCTCAAAGTCATAGGCCTATTAAGATAATAGTTTATTCTATACTTCTTGGCTTTGTTTATATAAACTCTAGAACTTTCTAAACTATTAAAGTACTTTAAGTAATACTCTGAGATTTATATATAAGTAGTTACCAGTTATAATATACTTTCCTACTACCTTGATAAAGAAAATGCTATAATACTTTATATAGCTACGTGTTAATCGTTACTCCTAGTGTAACAGATAATTCCATCCCAAGATACATATCTAACTTGATTTAATAAACAGTGTAACAATACCGGGACATAAATTTCCCTACGACCCCCTCATTTGACTCTCCATACTTTGGAAACATTCAAACATCATACTCTTTGGCAAATACCTAACTTACGGCCCTTCGGAATGAATGCTTATCTCTCCGTAGTAGAGCCCTCTAGACTTTGTTCTGTCTGCGATATGGCTTTAAGGAGCAATACACTGTGCGTCAATCAGCCTCACCATAAGAGTGGCCTTGACCTGGAAAAAGCTTCCGATCTCGGCTGTTATATTTGTGGCACAATCCGACACAGCAATACCTGGTCCCGAAGAACTTTGGAGTGTCGATCAAGCAGTTTTGAATATGTTTTGAATCTGCATAATGCAGGTTTCAAGGACACCCTTGAGGGCCTGACTATTGGGATAACTCCAAGTGGCTGTTGCTGGGCCTTTCAGCTTTGGAAAGACCCTGGTATGCCTCCAGCTACCCATATCAAACTTTCTAACCAAGGCTTTTAGGTCCTGCTTCTTTTTCTATCTCCTACAAACCGCCTGTCTCACCCCATGACTCAGATTTCATCCGACTTGCCAAGAACTGGCTTGACTCTTGTTGTCAAACCCATGTTAAGTGTCGAAAAAGCGGCCAAGACTACATGCCGACAAGACTAATTGAGATCATTGACGAAATAAGCGTTCGCCTCATTTTGCCGAAGGATGCATCTTTTGATCCAATTGAATATATAGCATTCTCCCATTGTTGGGGGAAAGTTGAGGCGATCAAGCTTCTCGAAAAGAACGTTGATCGATTCCGCGTTGGCATAAGCATCCATGAAATGCCCAATACCTATCAAGAAGCCATTCAATTGTCTCTCCGAATGGGTTTCAAGTATATATGGATTGATTCACTGTGTATTATTCAAGATTCATTGTTGGACTGGATACAAGAAGCGAAGGATATGAAGCGGGTCTACGAGCATGCAATATTCAACCTGTGCTCTGCTACAGCCTCCGACAGCTCAGGAACCAGCTTTGTGGCTCGTTATGCCCATTTACTCGACCCCCAACGTGTGAAGTCCCGTGGGGAAGTCTTCCAGTTGTTGAGTGACGGCCTTCTAGAGGACGATATCACATATTGCACTTTGCGTACCCGGGCATGGGTCTATCAGGAATGGTACCTTTCCAAGCGCTCACTGGTCATGGGATCACATCAGCTTTGGTGGCATTGTAGAGAAAAGCTGGCATGCGAGTTATGGCCAATTGGAACACCGCAAGCCAACAGGGGAAGATGGTGGAGTCAAACACAGCCCCTCAAGGAGTCAGCACCATCTGGAGATTTAGACGATATAGATGCCTGGAGTCAGCGTGTCCTAGCATACATGAGAACTAAGCTGACGAGAGAAACCGATCGTTTGGTTGCATTCTCGGGTGTTGTTCAGTCCTTTGGGCAGACACGCCAGCTAACTGACGACTATCTTGCTGGCCTCTGGCGAAGTCATTTACCGGCAGCACTCTTGTGGAAGGTCAGCTCTTCAGCACGGAGATCAGCTACGTATACAGCAGCGTCCTGGAGCTGGGCGTCTCTTGCTGGAGACTGTCTGGTCAGTACAGATAAGGGCTTAGTCCACGAACCTTGCTTTATAACTGTCAAGCAGATAATGCCTCTCGGTGAACCAGGGCCGGACAGATTCCTGATGGGCGGAGCAATAACGCTCCGCGGCTATTTGTTCGAAGTTGCCTACCGATCTGTTGGACTGTTCTTGGGCAGAGGAGACTTTATGGTTCCCGGAGACCAAACGACAGGTGGTGAACTCTACCTCGATCAAGGGTCAGAAAATGACAAAGCCATCTCATACTTAGAGGCACCAGATCTCAGAGATTTCAGTAGATGGCTGGAAAACAAAGCTGTGAGATTATCAATGTCACTCAAGGACGCACAGGGCCGTTTCTATTTCTTACTGTTTCTTGATAGGGGAGAAGGATATCGTTTTCGCTTTCGAGGACTGACTTTGTACCAGCCTCTTGACCAGTCAGATTCTTTCTATCGTATCGGATATATGAATTGGGGTAAGCTTCCAGGGGTCATCAACACTGATGAACTCATGGCAAATTGTTTGAAGAGCACAGTGAGGATCTTGTAGACCTCCAGTCACAAGTCCACGTTCTGTATGGTGGTTGCTAGCGCTCAGCTACAAGTGCAAATGAACAATCTCAATTAGTTTTGTGATTTGGTTGATTTCTCGAAGAACTCTTTAGTGCACATGCGGTAGAATGGTACTCAGCGATATGAGACAGTCAAACTCAGCACTCTTTCTGCGCCCACCAGTTAAAGCTAACAAATCAAGCAACCTATCCTTTGGATTAAAGTCACTACCACAACAACTGTTAGCAATATCTAGAATCAACTTCCGAGAACGAATCAACTGACTCGTGGGTTAAAGGCTATCAGCAAGCGGAAAACATCTAACTAAGTAATCCCTAGGGTTTAAGCCAATATCTCTTGAGCCTCCCGGCTCGTACGGTCCTTGCCGATAACAGTTCGCTTTGCTGCTGATATATTATTTATAGAGTTATATTTTAGTGTATTATAGTAGTGTACATAGAGATATAAACTTAAGGTTATATCCCTTCTTATACCCTCTTAGTCTCTTTTATAATACCCTAAGGCTTATAATAAGATTTATTAATTATTATAAAAGCTTCTAGGTAAAAGCTTATATTAAGGAAAAAAAAAATATCATGTTATTATTTATTATCTGTGTTTGTAGCCTAAAGCTTAACCTTATAGGCCGCTGTCATCTATAGTTAAGCCAATATTACGCCACCTCTTAATTGCAGATCATGGCTTTTATATTAGCTAGCATTAGTACCCTCACTGACGTGGCAGGTCGAGATTACATGCTTGTGATTTTGAACTGGACAACAGGAATCACCTTTCTAAAGGCATAATAGATTACGCTAAACTTACCTAAGACTTTTCCGCTGTTTAGAATAGAGGGCCGGAATTTCGTAGGTACCTATGCACGTGGGGACGTAAAACTAAATGCCATCATCCGCTTAGTCAATATTTCACTGTCCCCACCAGCATGTCCCCCAATGCCGGCTTTGGCCACGCACGGAGCTCCCCCATTGCCGGGCCGCCGCATCTCGAAGCTAATACGGAGTACTTGTATTGCGAAAAGTTCAATTCCACTCGGCCATTTACTTGCAGGTATCGGAATCGGCCCCACAACACCAGGCCATCCGATATCAGGCTTCAGGTATATAGCTAAGTTCCATCGCACAATCCGTCCAAGTTCTCGGCAACTAAAAAAGAACTCTATCAAGGTCTCAAAACTCAAGCATGCCATACCTTAAGCAAATAGTAGCCATTAGGAGGAAGCCTGGTCTCACTCGACAGGAGTTCTTCGACTATCACTTCCAGGTTCACGGCAGACTCAGCCAAGGACCCTCTCCAGATGTCACTCCATCGTACGTTGGTCCATCTTCCACTATAAAACTCTAACAATTTCCACAGAAAGTATTTCCAGACACATATTAAAGATGCAGTATACAATCATCAAGAAGGCCAAGGCGTCAACGCCAACCCTTGGTGGGCATTTTCTGACGACATCGTTGAGCTTTACTTCCAGTCTGAAGACCATATGAAGACGTGTTTCAGCTCGCAATATGCCAAAGAGCATGTTGGCCCGGACGGTGTCAACTTCTCCGACTTTGCGTCAGCTTTGCCTGTGTGTGTTCAGGAAAGAGTTGTTCCGCTCCACGAGTCGGTGAACGCGGCATCTGAAGACATTGATACCTTATCGGTCTCACCTGTCGCGATGTACTACTTAACTGTGACCGGCGACGACACCGAAGATATCATTATGGGTTTCGTCAAAAGCTTGCAGAAGTTCGCAGGGAGCCATGTCCGCACGCTTGTTGCGAATACTCCAGTAGAGCTGAGCCTTAACCCAGATGCGTATTTTGGGAGCAATCCAAACCGCCCTAAATTCAATTTAATGTTCGCAATCCATCTACGAAGCAAGGATAACGTCTCGGAGGTGAGAAAAGCCCAGAAAGAGTTTGAGGCAGATTATGGGGCCAAGATCAGTCTCCCGAATTCCTGGATCGCCTTTGGTCAACGGGGCCTAGTCCTCAACCAGGATAAAAACATTCCGGTAAGTTTTTCATTATTTCAATACATGAGGGTATACTAACTTGTGGCAGTTTGACCTGACCCGTCAGCCCAAACTGTAGGAGTACGAGAGCGATGGACGACATTAGTATTGGCGGCATGTACTCCGTACTGATTAGAACATTAGAGAATTAGCTAGTGAACATGTACCCTTATTTGTGCAGCCCTTAGCATCCAATTAGCTGATCCCCTGTGGCTTAGTTGGCTAAAGCGTCCGACTGTTATTCTTAGACAATCGGGAGATCGGAAGTTCGAGCCTTCCCGGGGGAGATTCGTCTCTCAATTCCTTTTTTAATGTCGTTCGATTTTTTGGTGCGTCACAATCATAATCCTTTTCGTTTGCCAGGTATCCTTTCGTCACTTTCAACTTGTTCTCATTACGCATTTATGATGATTGAAAGCGGGGTTCGTGTAACATCACTATCTGACATATTCTCGAGGCCCCGCTCGTATCGACGTGAGTATCTTGTCAAATGTTCTCTTCCTTTCATACAAAACCACTAGAGGCTATGGAAACATCAGCGCAACCTCATGTCATCGTCGTTGGCGGTGGAATTGTTGGTGCCTCAATCGCCTGGCACCTGGCTCATCACACTAGCGTTACCATCGTGGCAGAGGACATTGGCGGACCCGCCTCCAAGGCCTCTTTCGCTTGGCTCAATGCGAGCTCCGTCAGCCAAAGATTCTATTATGAATTTCGTCGCCGATCCCTACAGCGATGGAGACAAATCCATGTGAAGCTTCCAGATCTTCCAATTTCATGGAGCGGATCCGTCAATTGGCACAAGACTGCCGAGGTCATGGCCAAGACCGAGAGTAACCTGACTGCATGGGGTTACCATATCGCCAACATCAAGAAGCCTGAGGTTTCTGATCATGAGCCATTCTTTGATCAATCTACCTTGCCAGACTGGGCCCTCCTCTACCCTGGAGAGGGTGCTATGGAAGCCCATGTTGTCGCACAGATGCTCGTGGCGAGTGCAGAGGCCAGAGGTAACGTCAAGGTAATCAAAGCGACAGCAAAGGGTTTTTTTAAAGAGAATGGCAAAGTTACAGGAGTCGAGCTGGGATCCGGAGAGAAGGCACTTGGCAATCATGTTGTCGTGGCTGCTGGCTTGGGCACTGTACCCCTCCTAGCAACTGAAGGAATCATAGTCCCTATCACCTCGGTACCAGCGCTGATTGTAAATTCGAAACCCACCAAAGAAAGATTGGTCAGGCACGTCGTTAACTCTAAATATCTATACATTCGGCAGACCTCAGATGGAATCATCAAAGCGGGCTGCGAGAATCCTGGCGATGACCCAGGCGATGATCCAGAAGCAACCGCACACCAAGTCTTCGCCAAGGTCCAATCTACGCTTCTTGGGGGTGAGAACCTTGAGTTTGACTATTACACGGTCGGTCACAAACCGACTCCTAAAGACGGTCTACCAATCATTGGACCAACTGGCCTCGAGGGCGTCAGTGTCGCGGTCATGCACTCTGGTGTCACCAACGCTGCTATTGTTGGAGAACTGCTCAGCAAACAGATCATCACGGGCAAGATGGATCCAGAGCTTGACAATTTTCGACTCGATCGGTTCAACAGCTAGATAGAAAGAGGGCATATTAAGTACCCGTCAATGTTAAAACCCTGCTCAAGAAGAAACTTGTGGCTTTCGGCCATAAACAGCGCGATAACGAAAGAAAGGATGGTTCGCGGTTGACCGGAGTTCCCGCCGGAGCTGCGCACAGTAGACCTTTACTTCTTGCATCGACCATCCCAAGAGCTGGCTCGCCATGTATAAAACATATCCTTCAAAGTCCTGCTCCAGAGCAGCTAGAACATACTGGCCAATCTCTCTCATCTTCTTATCCTTAGGCCACCCGCCGATAGCAATCTGCAATACAATTATTAGCCACTGTTCGTCAATGTCAGACTGGGTCCTTACTTTGTAGTCGGCGATTTGAATGTCCTCAAAGCCAGCCTCGCGCATGCACTTCTGCTGAAGGTCGTCTTCGATAATGGTACACGGCTGTCCCATTTTCTTTCCCCCCTCAATAAAGAATCTTCCCCATTCATGCATCGCGCTGGTGTCTGTAACGGTTCCATCGTCACTCTCCATCATCGCAGAGGCCTCGTGACTTTCAACCCAGCCGCCGGGTCTACATGCCCGGAAGGCTTCCTTGAACAACGCTGACCAGTCTTTGATGCTGCCAAATAGATAACGCATGTGAACAAAGTCAATAGAATCTGGAGCGAAAGTCCATGGCTGCGTACAATCGTCAATGTGGCTTTCAGAAAGTATCAGCATCAGTGAGATACGGGTAATGGTACATCGGGCTCACAATTCGAGGTTTGGCGGAACCCATGACGGTTGGATAGGCGAGATATCGGTACCAACCACTTTTGCGCTTGGGAATTGGTCGGCGAAGTCACTTCCAAGTTTCAGTATCAACATGCCCTCTAATAGTGACGTTCATCTTATACATACATGGCCCAAATACCTAGACATCTCTTGTTAGTATCGACCTGCTGCTTATGTGAATAGGATTGTCCTACCTGTCCCGGTCCCAATATCCAGAGCTGACTACTCTGGGTAAGTTCTAATGCGATCAATAATCCGGTGGGTGCCACGAACCTGGATGTTATCCTTCAAAGGTGATAAAAATAGTTTATCGTCAAGTAGGCGAGTCAAAAAGTGGTGTCTGAAAATATCAGTAGTCGAAAGCGGGACATCGGATGAGGGAAAACTCACACTATATCCATCGACTCATTCTGCTGTTCATCATTGGCAGCCCTGACAACATGGCATTAGCGCTCGTCTTCGTGAGGACAGCTATACACGGAAATACCAGTATTGAGCATTTCCTCTCTCTGAGTGAAACGTTCGACCCTGAATGGTTCGATACGACAGAATGCTCGAGGTCATTGATGCTGTGGACTCGGCGGGGTTGGAGATGACAGAGTCAGCATCATCAATCTCCGCCTGCTCTTGCTATAGCGAGTCACTTTAATGCCACCACTGGTCCAGCAGAGCCTATCGTACCTCGTTCAATTGCTCCCAGTGTGTGACTGGATGCAGAGGCTGAGCCGCCGTGGAAGCATCACCTCCAGTCTCGGCGGGAGTTTCGTCCGGTGCCATGATCAAAGTCGCATAAAGTAGGAGAAAAAGCACTCAAATTCGCAGGCAATGAGGCATAGATAAATCCCGCAGGAGGGGATGTGTTTTGGGAGGGTTTCTACTCCCTGTCATTCTGTTGGTTCGCTTCTGACAGCTTCATGATATGATTCGGCCTACACATCCCAAGACCGTTGGGGAATCCATGCGAATCAGCCCCCGATCAGGAACTAAATACGACTTTGATAACAATGATTGGCTAGAGCTTAAGCAAATGATATGATTGGGGCCATCGGTGGTTTGTCAGCCGTGTCTTGAATGAAAAGTGTCATCTTGCAACTTAGTCTCTTCCCTTGCAATGCCATAGGGCTTGCAACAAGATTTGTGGTTATCGTGAAAGCCTCTAGATAAAAGCTTATATCAGAGAAAATAAATATCGCGTTCTCATCTATTACCCACGTTCGTAGCCTAAAGTTTAACCTTAGAGGCAGCAGTCATCCCCATCTTGCAAAGTCTAATACTCAGTCCATGGATTAACAGTATCACCGTTTATTAAATACACGATAGAGACCTGTTGACAAATCATGGTTCATGCGCAGAAGTATATGTCTTGAGTTAAATGTGCAGCTGCAAATAATACATCAGTCTATGAAAGTATAGCTTAATAAACTTTAACCAACATAAAGTTTCTGAAAGCAATGGATAAGGTATTGAGTCACCAAGTAACTTCAGTTGCAATACATAAAAGAAAGGCCTTCCCACCTGTTTGCTAGAGCTTCAATAAACTCGTTCCGATCTTCCATCTTCATCATGGAGTCCTCTAAGTTGTCGTCTGGAGAGTCACCTGCCCATGCAGGCCTGTTCAATCCTTTACCGGCAAAGTCGAGCCTAACATTTCATTTGTTCCCAGTTCCCAAATCTCCCGAAAGAAGTTAGAGACGTGATTTGGGAGAAAAGCCTGATCTGCGAGCGATATATCCCGGTTGAGCTTTGGTATAAAGACAAACGATCGGGAGATTTCTGTCGGCCAGACTTAATCCCACCTGCCGATCAAGAGTACAGATTAGTACTCAAGAACCCCCCGAGGCCCAATGCTAATTTTGGCACCAATGCCGAATCTCGTGCAGCTGCTTGTCGTTTCTATAGGGTGCATCTTCCTTGCTACTCTGCCAAGGGGTCACAGTTACACGCACCGGGAACGTTTTGGTTCAACCCTGAGCTAGACACTCTGGAATTTCCTGGGTTCGAGCACTTTACAACCCTTGCAAATGATCTTTGGCGCCACGACCGGAAAAAGAAAGGACTACGCAATGTATCTTTCAGCATCGACGGCAAGAGTAATTTCTTGTTTCATTGCTTCTACAAAGGTGCTGCTTCCTCAGACCAGCTTCGCCAAGCTGTTGGCCGACTTGAGCATGTCACCTTTATTCATTACTCATTGCCTAGGGTGATGTTGGCTTTCGCCAGGAATTCTTTCTGTTACACGAAACGCTCGCTCCCATTTGTATATCCCCGTTCACTTCCTGTTGCAGGGGCGACTGGTAGCTTTTCACGGCAGCAAGACCCACGTCCTATCGAGGATAACGTACTCGAGAGTGTCTCCTTCGCTGCCTTCCCTGGGTTTGGGCGAATGGCTCTGGATTGGAGGAACTGGTTTCAGGAACTAAGAGCAGGAAGGCCATGTGTCTTCAGATTCGCATATGCAGCTGATGAATGTCAGAAGCCATTCATTACTGATGAAGCGAGCGCTATGGAGTATCTAAAGGACGAAGGTAAAAAGTGGCAAGAGAGTTTTGACTGGGAAATAAGGATACACCCCACAAACCCATGGAGATCAGGATACACGATCCCCGAGCAGATTGATAGCGGGCTTGAAACTGCATTTGGGTTTTGGACCTTTCCTCTTGAGCCTCAGGGTCCATTTGCCAACCCACCAGCCTCCCGAAAAGCAGTTTACGACCTTTCTGCCTACCGACCAGAGCTATGCGTATTTCACTTGTAGACACCACGTCTATGAAATTTCAAGAAATATATAAAGGTCTCTTGAGCATCTGGTGTTCACTTATGAGCTTAAAATTCTAGATCTAAAGTTATTTATTACCTTATGAAGCTATGGAAATGCCATGTGACGCATATTAGATCCTCCTGAGTAGAAGTAAGGAATTCAAGCCTCTTGTGCTAAAAGTCGAGATAGCTCGTCGAAAGGCATCCTGAACCTGTCTTCAATTTACATAAATCTATCTGGGGCGGTCTGTCCTACAAAGCAAGAAAGTGCTGGAGGATTCGTATTAAACCTCAGGCTTCTGACCGTAAACAATTCTTTGTCTGAAATACGGATGATGTTGACCCGATCGGATCTCTCGTCGGAGCTGAGTGCACAGAGCTCTAACCTGTTCCTCGGTCCATCCCAAAAGCTCGCACGCCAGGAACAAAAGATAGCCCTCGTAGTCTCTCTCCAGAGCGGCTTGCATATAATGCCCGACCTGCTTCAGTCGTTCTTCTGTATGCCAGCTACCAACTGGTGCCTGTTGCGACGTTGTTAAAACCGATGAAGAAATTTGGCTGGAGTATAAAGATAACCAACCTTGAGGTCCACGACGTGGATGTTGACAAAGCCCGCTTCTTCCATCGACTTCCTCTGTACATCTTCCCGAATGATGGCAAAGCTTCTTCCTGCGCGTTGACCGCCTTCTTCGAATACTTCACCCCAACGTTTCATAGCGCTTCCATCTGGAATAGAATTATCGTCACTCTCCATAGTGGACGAAACTTCGTAGCTCTCGACCCAGCCACCCGGGGCGCAAGCTGTAAAAGCTTCTCGGAAAGTGGCAGTCCAATCTGTGATACTTCCCAGCATAAATCTCATATGGACGAAGTCAAAGGAGTCGGGTCGGAAGGTCCAGGTATCATTGCAGTCCTCGATCTCGCTACAAGACGGTGAGCCTCGATGCTATCATTACCATTAGGGGGGCTTACAGCTGTAGATTTGATGGCATCCAGGTTGGCTGAATAGGGCTGATCTCAGTGCCTACGACCTCGACCTGGGGATGTTCATCTGCAAAGTCGCTTTATCATGATCAGCCTCGCTCAACTTCCTCTCCAACGTCACTTACATGGCCCAGATAGCTGTAGCCTGATTAGAATCAGATGTTAGAGTTGATACGGGGAAGTCTTACCTGTTCCCGTCCCAATATCAAGGACTCTCTGCCATAGCCACTGTCAGCAAATGAGATTCGATACGCCAATACTAGTGAGACTAACATGTATATCAGGCCCGAGAGGTGCTAAATGAAGTTTATCTTCCAGCAGGAGGAGAGTGAAGTGATGTCTTGCTACTGTCAGACGCCTCGTCATATGTCACCGGAGCGATCACCTACGCAAGGTCCAAAGATTGACTGGCCTGATCATCATTTGATGCCCTAGGCCTCGTCAGAATAGCTACTTAATGAGCCAAAGTGCGCATACCAGTATTGAGCTGTGCCTCTATCTGAATGGTAGGTCCTGCCATGCAAGGTTCGGTACTCAAAGATACTTGAGGTCAGAGAATAGGTCGAGTCCGCGACATTAGACCCCAGGGCAGAATCCAGGTCTGAGTCACTGTGACCATCAAAGCCCTCGTCAGTTTCGGTATCATCATGCTCTGGCTCTTGATTCTGGTCACTCAAGTTAGCCAATAATTCAAAGCTCTTCACAAAGGTCACGGACCTCTTGGTCCTGCTGGAAATTCTGCAAGACCTCCCAAGCGGGCGTTGGAGCGGGCGGCAGAGTCAACCCAGGCGTTTCTGTAGGTTCGCTGGTCATTATATCGCAATATCTCTTGTAGGAGGTCTCTGAAGTGATGACAGTGCTACGAGATCGTGGTCAAAGAGGGGGTTTTATCAATTGACTTAGTAGTGATTACTACACAGGCTGCTTATTCCCCCAGTAGCGCGGCACGTTCGGTTGCGACGCCAATATTGATGTGCTAGGCGCAAAAGGTAAATTGCTGCGGCGTGGCGGTGCCGATCAAACCTATTGGAGGAAGTTTGGGGCAATATTCCAGGTGCTCGGACACTTGACCATCACCTGAGTGGCTTGGTACCACGCGAGCTATCAACTTGCTTATAACCGGGAGCATTCCGCGGGCAGCCTCATTGAGTGAATACGCGAAAATCCCATAGATCCGAGCCAATCGAGAGCTGATGATATGAAAGCAAAGGCTGCCATCTTTTCCGCCTGAGACAGAAAAGAGGCTGTGTTGGGTGACAGGGGAACAATACGACTGTCATAAGGCATGTCCGTTATATCCGTGTAGACGGGATTGGCAGTCTGTGCATGCCGGTAGATATCAATTTATCGTTATATCCGGCCGATCTGAATTGTGTCCATCAATCCAACGCAAGGGTCTAGAGGCCCGCGGAGTGCGACATCCCCCGACGGATGGAGGATGATCAGTTGTGAGATGGAGCGATTACTAAGTAGATACACATCATTAATATAATCGGTATCATCGGATCGTTATCTGAATGACACGTAATTGATGCTCAACACAATTCTTCTTCTGGTCGCCGGAAGGCCCAGTATCATCAGGGTGCGGGTTAAAAATAGCCCTAAACCTACCCAAATATCTACCTCACTTATGAGCAAGATGATCTGTTCTCCAGGATCCCTTCACTAACTGTTCATCCACGAACTGCCGAAACATACGTGAAATTCAGGACACCCGCAATCCGACGAATTGAACACCACCGAGCGGGCCGCGCACGGCAAGGACATCGAAGAGCAATTGACACCCAGATTGTCTTCAATACTTGGCATTTACAAATTTGATTGCGCGAGTATTCTACTGAACCGAATTGCCATTATTTGCGATCAGATCAGGCGCTCCACGAAGATTTCCAGAAATCTTCTTCGGAGTCGCCAGCTCCTTCAACCAAGCCGTAATATCAGCAACTCCCTCTACCTCTTCCACGCTCATCGCATACAAGACCAAACCCGCAACATGAGGGGCAGCCATGGAAGTTCCATCCTCGGTGAAGGTGTAAGTGTTGGACTTGTGGCCAGCTGAGGTGATGCCTACTCCAGGGGCCAAGATGTCAACTGTCTTTCCCCAGTTGGAGAAGTCAGCAACGGCCCAGTTGGAATCAATTGCTCCGACGGTGATTGCGGTCGACGCAGAACCAGGCGACTCCTTGGCTGCGTCTATGGCATCGTTGCCGGACGCGACAACTGTGACGATACCTTTCTTGGATGCTGTATCAACAGCTTTGTTGAAGGCAGCGGACTTTTCACCGCCGAGAGACATGTTGATAACGGCTCTCCATGTGCGATCTTTCTTGATGATATCGTTGACGGCCCAGTTAAAAGCATCAAGGACGATAGACGTATCCGACTCATCACCGTTAAAGACCTTAAGAGCGAGAATGTTGGCCTTCTTGGCAACACCATAGGTCTTACCAGCAATTGTACCAGCAACATGGGTTCCGTGACCGTCGTCATCCTTGTTATTGCCCTTCCAGTTGGTCCACGCAGCCTTTGCGCGACCACCGAACTCGTTGTGAGTCACTCTGACACCGCCATCAATGACATAGGCATACATGTCAGTGCCAGCGTATTCATCATAGATATACTCCTTGTAGCCTTTCTTGCGATGAGAGATCGTGCCGAGACCCCAGGTTGACTTCTTCTGCGTGATTTCGTCTCTCTTCTCCAGGCTTCGCTTGCTTTTGATGCGGTTAAGCTTCCATACACGGTTGGGCTCGACAGCCAGGACCTTGCGGAACTAGTTAGCATGCAAAACTAATAATTGAAGGCATTGGCTTACATCTGGACTTTTCTTGATCTCCTTAATCGTAGCTGTGTCGAATGACCCAGCATAACCCTGGAAGCCAGACTTGCTGTCGTAAGTCTTTTCGACACCAACCTCTGTCTCGCGCTTGGCGAGGCTTCTTTTGTGAACGTCTTTGACCCATTTCAAATGGGTCTTGGCCATAGCAGCATCAACCTCGGGCTTCAAGGTGATGATGTAGCTACCTGGGATGATAGCACCAGCCTCAGCAGCAGGGGCTGCAGGTGCAGGGACAGCAAGTCCACATCCAAGAAGGACGCTTACCGTAAGAGCGATATTCTTGATATTCACCATGATGAAGAAGAGTAGTGATGGCGCTTTTCTTGGAAGGAATTTTGGAGGATCAGCGGCGGGTCATATATACCCGCCCTTAGATTCTGCTCTACATATTTAATATTAAAACCGTCACCGGGACTTCTCCCCAGCCCAAGCTCACCTGCAAGTAGCGCAAACGAGATGGCGCACTGCCGTAGCTGATTGCGATCTACATGTGCATCCCCACCCGTTCCTGAGCATGCTTAATTTTTAGCTATCGACCCTAGATCCGAAAATGCCCCCTAAAAGCGAACAGTGGCTGGTCTAGATGTGGCTGGACTTGTGTTAGGGGACCTCGAATTCCAGAGCTGCGAGTGACTATTTTTCCTTTGAGTATGCTAGTTCGCAGCTGAACTCCCTTTCCGGAAAGGACTTGATCTAGTCTAGAACTCTGAAATCAATAGACAGAAAAGAGAACGTGATATGTTTCACTTTTTTTGAAGGATTGGGGCGCACGTGGGGCCGAGCGACAATGCGAGGGATAAGGAAGGGAGAACATGGCATTCTCTCATACAGCTGCACCGATTAGTAGAATGGCATTCTTCTGTGACATGTGTGTAAAATGAAAAGACCTGCATCGAGAGCAATGGAAATCGGTTGAATGTCGTCAAAGCCAACTTTGGACTGTTCCCGGGTAAAGGTTTTTGAGCCTCTTCGGGACTCGATCTCCGATAGCGTTTCTCATACCAAACAGCGCATTAGCTCATACTTCGTAGCTTTCAGTCTATAGATTCGATTATTTGAAAAGCATCAGCTACATTACTATCTTCAATAGTGTATCTGATGAATATTCGATCTATCGACAGAACCGCCTCGTAAGATCAAATGCACGATGTTTGTGGGCTAGGCCTGCTGCGTAGGTCTCCTCCTGCGCTCATCTATCCGCTCACATCTTGCAGTGGCTAGACTTGCTGAACCCCTAGTGTAACATATTTTGGCTTGTTCCATGATCTCTGATCGGCAGAGTTGTACAATGTGCATTAGTCCTGTTCCTTACGTAGACCATGGCCTAGACCAGCATTCTGAAACATTACATTGTCTCAAATGGGGTCTTTCGGTCCCTGGAAACCTGTGGGCAAACACTTCTATCAGTATCAATATGCTTCAAGTGTGGATGACGGCGGCCTATAAGGTTAAGC
Organism: Fusarium sp. HKF-74; assembly: GCA_021223625.1. Taxonomy (NCBI): domain Eukaryota; kingdom Fungi; phylum Ascomycota; class Sordariomycetes; order Hypocreales; family Nectriaceae; genus Fusarium; species Fusarium sp. HKF-74. The sequence continues at coordinate 129,891 of JAJFAS010000048.1, forward strand.
TTTAGAATGTCTCCAACTGTAGAATAACGCCTTGTGGTGTTGGCACGCATGTTATTTGCAGTTGAGATTTGTGGCTGAGAGGCTGAGAGCTTATTCCGGCAGAGAGAACCTAGTTGGCACGCATACACAAGTCCACTCAAAAACACCATCCTCACTATTTTCCAGAACTATAAACTTTTTCCTTTTTATCACTCTCATGTTCAACTGCAGGTCCCAAGTCGGTTGTGGCTTCAGAGTTTCGATAGCGCGTGTTTCTAGAGGGGAAATGACCACTACATTCCAGAGCCGGGTGGCCACGAGGCTGGCTCGGATTCCTATGGAATGGCCTGCTATTTTAGTGAATTTAGAAGCCGCCGTTTCTCAAGCTCCATGAAGGAGTATACTATTGGTCAAAAAAGTTCTGGTATGTGATAGCTTTGTGGGCTGAAGCGTGGAGCGGCTAACTATACCAGCTTGCTCAAGTACGTATGAGGGGTCGATCGCAAAAGCCGTCGCAGGCCAGCCTCGAGAGTCAAAATAGTGCTAAAAAGCCATATTTAGGATCAAGACCGAAGTCGGGTAAGTTAGTTCATCGCCAGGTGTTTTGAATGGGGTAATGAAGCTACGAGCCGCATTCAGATAAGACCGGTTGAGATACAAGGTTAATAAGCTTATTCAATAGGTCTGAAGAGCAGACTAAGATCCTGTATTGCAATCCCTGCTCGTTGGTTGAATTAGATCTGATCTGGAGTGCGTATTCATCGCAGCTGCTTGATGGGTAGAGCAGGGGCCCCCAATTTCTCTAGCCGTCTTTCCTGGTTACTAACTATATTCTCATCTACAAATCTCTGTCTCACAATGACCCAGTTGTTGTTGGTATTTTCAGGTATTAGAATGCCATTTCAAACATAGAGCGCCTGACTATGTCAGTTGCTATACTTGGGCATTGAACGGTATACCATGCTTTGTAAGGACCAAGCTTGTCACAAGGTTAGAAAGTTCCGTGTACATGTTCATTCTTTTACTCATGAGTCCGTTGAAAATACCTTTACTAAGCTGAAAAGCATATGCTGAACACTAAAGGCGGCTAGTTGGGACCTGACTCCCAACCATGATATGATCCATCAGAGTTTCGGCAGCTCCCTGAGGTGACCAACTCTTCATCCGATCATCACTCAACAGGTATGCCTTGGGAAACCCAGGAACATTAGTCTCTCCAAGCACCATCCTCGCAATAGCCTCACCAGTAAGCCAGCACTTATCCATCCCATGACCATTAAACCCCGCGGCAATCCACTCCCCACTTCCACTTCGGCCCGTGAGCTTCTGCGGAAGCTTTCCCACGATGGGCATACCATCTGCCGTGAACCCCATTATCCCCGACCAGACATTGAGGGCTTCTGCGGGAGCTGCATCTTTCCATATCTTGGGGGCTGCAGAAGTTAAGGTTTGGCGAGCATCATCTGCGACGTTTGAGTCATCGCTTGTGAGAAGACCACCAAGGCTCTGGGATTCGCCACCGAGGAACATTATCCCTGTCTTGGCATTCTGTTGAGCGTAGTAGAGGCCCAGATGAATATGCCCAGTCTTTGCGTCATATGTACCAAGAGAGACTTGTGACCAAGACATATTGTGACCAGCTCGCGGAAACTTCGGGCCAAGTTTCTGCGTAGACATGGTTCCTCGTAATGGATATAGGTTACCAACAAGGCCAGGAATCAGATGGCTTGAATACCCATTAGTGCAATGAATGACATGTTTAGCTCGAATAGATCCTCTAGATGTGCGCACTAGGTACGGATATTCCGAAGTATCGTTCTGAACTTGTACTGAGAGAACGGGCGTGTTCGTCTCGAGTGAGAAGCGGTCTGAGAACTCTTTTGTCAGAGAGGCTAAGACTGCGGTAAGAAGTCGATATGGCCACAAGGCCGCGACTCCAGTTTGTGCAACTGCGCCGACGACATTTGTGAAATTAAAGATCTGGGTCTGTCAGCAGTTGGTGCATGAACGAGTGCTACTTAACATACCTTGGCCGCCTCCTCTCTGTTGTATATTTTGAACTTGATGTCACTGTCAGGCACCGCTTCAAGCAGTTGTTTGACTTCTTCAATAGCTCCTTGAAATGAACTTTGATCAGTAAAGGACGTTGCTGATGTCACCTCACGAAATTCCACTGCTTCTTGATCCTCAGGATCTAACTGGGCGATAAGCTCCTTTAAGCGACGAATGTTCGCGTCGCTGAACCGCACAGTCTCTATCGCTCGCTCAACACCAATGGTTTCCGCAAGTGCTGGAAACAAGGAATCGCTATCAGAGACAAGATGTCCTCCATTTCGACCAGTCGCTCCGCTTACGGCCGTGCGGGCCTCAAGCATAGTCACCTTGAGACCAGTTCCTTTCGGATGGTTCAAGAGGGAGTGCGCGGCGCCGATACCAGTGATACCTGAACCAATGATGATGATATCGGTCTCTGAGGGCAAGTCTTGGGACTGTGCGTTTGCTACGCTTGGATGAGTTGGGGTCTGCCAGGTCGGGGTCGTCGGGTTTGAGCTTGGTAGCCCAGACTGAACCGTGATGAGCTTCACGACATCTTGGATGAATTCTACTGGGGTGAGCCAGAGCAGGCGAGAAGAGATGGGCAGAGGACCGTAGGCTTACTGCTATCAGTCATTTTCGCACACCGATGAGTATTTGTTGTATTCGCAAGTCCCGTTATCAATTGGAATGTTACGCGCGGGGTAAGGGTTGCTCGTTGGTGTCACAAGATGGGTTGGAAGATGATGTTCCTGGTCAATGTGAATCGAGATCTGAAGTAATACAACTCTCAAGATATAGTCACCGAGAGAAATTATTGTGTATTCTATTGCCTCGATATGGTCTTTCTCTTATCTATCGCTTGGATCATCGGGTCATCACCCCTCGCATAGGCATGCTTCATCGGGTCTAGATCATCCATATCGCCCCTGCAGCAACCCGATTGGCGGGGTATGCATCGCACAGGTCTCGAGATGGCTTCACTCAGCTTGTCTTCACAGTCTTCACTCCTGTCGATAGCGATATTCTCTACTTGAGCATACTTGTTAGTATCGCTATCAGTCATCATTTTCCCGTGGATTGCAGTATAAGTTTCTGGTAACGAAATGAAAGTCCTCTACAACGTTGAGCGCCATTCATCCTTGCCTGGCAATTTTCTATCAGCGAGATCTTTAGCAAGGTGAGAATGGTCAGGTTGGGCTGAGTGATGCAGTTAATCCAATATACTGAATCTTCATCCCGCAGATTGTGGTATAAGCAAGTCTCGAGCCTGTTTCCCATTCCAAGTCATATAGTGCTGCCTTGTTCATGGTCCCTGCGTCTGGACGCCTTCATACGGAACCCTCGGTCTCTGAGACGGCATTCTCGGGATCCGTAAAATACAATCTACAAACCCCGCCTCGGAGCAACTTTAGGCGGTCATTTCTCCGACGAGAGTCACCCGTACCGACAATCTACCGTATTTTCTGACAATATCATCATCATGTCGCTATCCGTATCAGTGGACTCGCTAGTGAACGGGGCGTTTGCGGGGTTTGGACGCTCCTCAGCCTGCTTAATTGAGTTAATGAATTACCAAGCGTTCACTGCCATCTCCAACGTGACAAATTGACCCTCTGTAATTGAAGCGATTGAAGAAAACTCGTTGTTACCTTATCAAGCTTATAAAAACTGTCTGGGGACGATATAGACGTGTTCTTACCCAAAAGCTCCATTTGTCAGTATATCTTTTCTGTTCACGAGCTTTTCTTCGACAACTGGTCAACATGCCTGCTAGCAAAAGCCCAATCGGTACTACAGAGCTCAGCGTTCAGGGCCTTGGTGTTGTCAAGGGCCTGAGCTTCCCTAACAACATCCACCAATTCAGTGGCATTCCTTACGCAACCCTCTGCAAGCGTTGGACACGTTCACATCTCAGGACTTCATGGCCCAACAATTTTCACGATGGGACAAAACTGGGGTAATTACTATCGGTTTCCTGACTCTGGAATCATTACTAAACCACTCTATAGACCCAGCGCGCCAAACCCGCCAGAGTACAATACGCCTGAAGATATCCTTATCCCAGTTGATATTGCGCCCCATTTTGAAGAGCCAATCGAAGATGAACTCAACTGCCTTGTCATGAACATCACAACTCCAAAACTGGGCTTTGACTCTGGCGCGAAATTGCCTGTCATGATTTATATCCATGGAGGATCTTTTCTTTTTGGTGGTGCCAATAAAGGCGTCTTCGATTGTGTCAACTTGACGACCTTTGCTGCAGCCCGCAACACGCCAGTTGTCACAGTCAACCTCAACTATCGTGTCGGCCTCGGCGGTTTTCTCGCATCGGCCGCAATTAAGCAAGATATGGAGCGCGATGGGCTTGAAGGTGTGGGCAATTTTGGTCTTTACGATCAGCAGGTTGCTTTGCACTGGGTGAATCGCTACATCGCCTCTTTTGGCGGTGACCCAGACAACGTTACCATCTATGGCGAATCTGCTGGGGGCATAAGTGTTTCTCACCATATCGTTGCGAAGAACCCGGCGCCCTTTCATCGCGCCATCGCCATGTCTGGCCATTTGAACACTATCCAGACTTGGCCATTGGAGCACCACGAAAAGCATTACCGCGCGTTGTTGAGATATCTTGGCATTGATGCAGACTCACCTTCTGCTCTCGATCAGCTTCGAAATATCCCTGAGGCTGTTGTCGCTGCCGCAACGATCCCAGTGGAGGGCCTCCTCAATGCCACAGGCAATCCATGCGATGACGGTGTTTTCCACAAGACAAAGCCTACGGCGAACAGTATTACTTCACCTCCAGCGTGGCTTCAGAGCTACATGGTTGGAGATACTACCGACGAAGCTATGATCTTCACTGACGATCTTGCTGAGGAGACTTTTGACTCATGGAGAGCCGGGATGCAGAAGTTCCTGAGTGAAAAGGCTACTGATGACATCATGGCTCTGTACGGTGTCACGCCTGATCTCTCCAAGGAGGAGCTTCTGAAGGCCTTGGAAGACATGACAGGCGATTCGGCATTCAAAATTCACAACTGGATTGCTGTTCACCGCTCAAATATTCCACAAACTTTCGGTTATCACTTTGACCAGGCGTGCACTCACGACAGTATATTCAAGGGTCAAGCTTACCATGCACTCGACCTGCTCTATGTCTTTCTCAATTTCGATGAGAGATTGACTCCAGGCCAGCAGAAGCTTGCAAGAACTATGGCTGGCAGCTTTATTGACTACTCTTATGGTAAAGATCCATGGCCTCGGTTTTCTGATGGTGGTCGATGGATGAGGTTTGGACCAGATGAGACTAGCAAAGTCGTTACGGAAGCTGAGGACGAGAATGTACGAAGATACACTCGTATGCAGAAGCTTCTCGACATGGGTGTGCTGGAAGAGTTCATGACGGCTATCGATAACATCGCTATCAAGAGGGACAAGATGGGGTCTTTCGAGGGTGAACCTCGTCAGTTGAGTGAGGATATAAAGGCCGAACCAGCAGTCGCTGGTGCTGTCGGAATTAAGGAGGCAGTTTTAGCTTAGATAGTGGCAGTTTTATATGATCACCGCGTTCTTCACTCTGGTATCCTGATCTTTATGGGCATTTCTTTTCTTAATCAAGTCACCTTGTGTTGGGCCCACGCACATATTATTTCATCATTGGGTTTAAGCTTCGGTACGCTCTTATTCTGACTTCATGTAACTTTAGTAAAGATGAATCTCAGCATTCAGCTCCGCCGTAGCCTCAGTAGCTATCATCAACTTCGACGCTTCGTTGCCGCCTTTTCCATTCTTCCAAACCTTTGCCACAATATCCATGATTATCTGCTCAGTGCCCTCCTGCCCTTTCTGCATTATGTATTGAAAGGCCACACGGGTCAGCTGCTGTTCTTGGGCATTTTCTGCCAGAATGCCAGCTATGAAAAGAGGGTATAATATGGCCCTGGCGAGCGAGAGTCGAAAGTTGAAGGTACCGATTCCGATAATTGCTTGGATCGATGCAAATACTTTCATGCGTAGTATTTCGGTGCTGATATTGGCTATTGGTGATGTTGTTTGATCTTGGTGATGATCAGCCAGACAACGGCTGTGAAGAATACCGGCAAGTCGGAACGCTTCCCAGAGGTGAATCTGTGCGAACTCATCGCCGAGTTCTCCAGGCCACTGAAGTAGATCTTGCTCGATAGTAGTAGAGTCCATGTTCGCTAGTAGGTTCATTAGACTATAAGGTATCCCTGAAATTTGCTCAATGCCAGAATGTTTGTGTGGTTGGACATATGATTTCCATATTTCCAGCGATGGTGTAATCCTATTCAGAGTGAAGAACGGTATATCCAATAGGCCAACAGCTTCAAGGAGGTGGTTTGCCACGGGGGGCCTCTGTGGATCATTCAATAGCTCCCGTGCTTGAAGGACTCCGTGGAGGCCTTTCAGCAGCGGTGACCAGATATACAGCGAGTTTATCTGCGAGTATTAGTGTGGCTCTAGTATGGATATGGGATCTCACTTACGCTGACGCTGCATAACAGCACCCCCGTAGCCAAAGTCACATCTTGGCACAGCATGCTGGGGTTTTCTAAGTCGTTAAGATAGTTTGAAAGAGCCGATTGCATGTACAACGGTGTCAAGTGACTGGTATCGATATCGAGACTTGCTTGATATGCTAAGCAAGCGTGTTTAAGACAAATATTATCTTCACAAAGTGGTAAAATGCCGGACTTGAACATGGTATCATGTCCAGCACGGCCTGTGATCGTCTGCCATCCGATAGCAGTAACTATACACTGGTTAGATCATCACAACACATCAGCATATTTACTTACAACTGTCCATGAGCTTTTGTGAGACTTCCTCGTCTGGTAAGCCCTCGGAGAATGCTTCGAATTGCAGACATAGCAGGTCCAGGTCATCCGACGACTGTATTGAGGAAAAGTCCGGCAAGTTGACCACCTCATCATCCACGCTCTCAACAACAGGGCTTATTCTAGTATCACGTAGAGATTTACTCTTCTGACGTGGCGGACGAACTGGTTTCAAGACTATACCACCCCCTGCTGCGCTTGCAGTAGCTGAAGAACCCCATGTCAATCGTGTTTTGTAGCCCTCGCAGGTCATGCCCGCTTGGACACATCTTTCACAGACTGGTCGTTTCTCGTCACATTTCTTGTGTCTTCTCTTACAAGTCCAGCAACTGGAAAGTCTTAGTATGAAATATCACCACTACTATGAGCCAGGTACTTACCCGCGTCGCGACCGTGCGCTCATAGATATTTGAGCCAAACGCGTGACGGGAGGGGGTACAACGCGACGTGGATCAGTTATATGGTGGCAACAGTAACTTTCGACAAAAGCATGGCATCCATTGTCATCAAACCTTCTGCAATGCCTTTATCGACGTGAGGGGTGATGCCTCGGGCCGAGATAGCTCATCGCCACGGGCCAAAGATCAAGATCAGGAGGGGAATTGTAGAGACCTGAAATAGACTAGCGTCGAGATACGCGTATCGTTAAAGAGCGATAACAATGGCATGGAAATGATAAGGCATGGACTAACTTAAGGTCGCTTAGCGTATACATAAAAGCTGCATAAATCGTTCATCTTCTACATAACTTTCACCTCCCATAAGTCACTTCAACATACGTTCAGCCATTAAAACGAGAAAGAAACAAAGCTTCTGAGGCCTATTTGTTATACTGTCTTCATCGCTACTTCTTGAGCGTTGATGTATCTCTAATCATATAAAATAAAGTCGTTGGTGGCATTGCGTCCTCCTCATCCACCAGCTTCGCCTCCTCAACAAGCTCAAAGCCATACTTGACGTAGAACGCGACATTCTTCTTATCTGTACACTCAATATAACATGGAGAGTCTCCCAACTCCTGAACCACCCATTGCATGATAGTTCTCCCAACCCCCATCCCTTGCGTATCAGGTCTGACCGCAGCGATCTCGAGATAGTACAGGGAATTTGGTGGATATTTCTTCTCGATTCTCTCCTCAAAATCGGTATGGGACTCCATCATTATCCCGATCCTCTGCCAAGTTTAGTTAGATCCTCTATCATTCACGTGTGCAAGATATATCACCTTTTCCGAGCAGAACGGTTCAGTTGGTTGAATCCACCACTCGTCCCATAGCACTCTCAAACATGACGGCCACCAAAGGGGATTCAACCATCGATACAGCGGCCCAGGAGGAAACAGAAAGCAAGACCCAAGGCTTTTATGAGGGCCATCCATCGTAACGGCTTCCATAGCGATTCCACGGACCGCATACTCGCGTAGGCGTGCCTCTTGCCATCGCTGCAGGGTAGGTTTCAAAGTCTCCCAGCCTGGACCAGAGCGATCACGAGAAAGCCAGCGGATCAAGGGATCTTTAGCGAAAGAAAGGCTGATGATCTCAGCAGCATTCTTAATTGATCCATGGTCTGGAGATGTTTAGCAACAAGACTGGGAGACAAACCAACGAACATACCCAAGCCGAGTGGCCTCATCTGGACTTTACACGAACTCTTCATCAAGTTTGACATGATGACCGGGAATACTGATGCTAGGAGCGATGCTGACTACTGCGCGACTGTCTTATCTGTACTTCCTCTCTCGCAGACTACGATCGATGGGCGAGCGGGCTATCGTATTGTCGGAGCCCGTGAAACCCGTCCCTGTCTCGTTTTAGTGCAGACACCGGAGACAAGGTCTGGATCCTCAATCTGCGCGGTACCGGTTGCTAAAAGCGGCTAAGATCAACAACAAGTCTGCGCTACACCCAGAAAAGCATGCAGTGCCGCGCGGGATTGACCGCCCTACATGTTGCAAAGCGTGTTTCTATGATCTCGAGAATCATCGTGTTAAGAAATGCGCAGTTATATAAACAAGGTTAATAGATCCGACACTTTAGAGATAGCACTAAGAGCCATCCAGGCATCCAATAGACTTCTATCATTGAAGCAATGTCGCAGTCACCTCAAACTACGCAGCCAAGCCCTGGTAACCAGCTCTACCCTGACATGCCGGCAATGCGAGCTCCGGGGTTGGAGTTTGTGTATCGCCTTGTTGCCAAGATGCACCCAACCAATGGCTACGATATCGAGAATATACAGGGCACAGGAATCACGAGGTCAATTGCTGGTATTGAGTCTGGCACTGTAAAGGGACCAGGGATAGAGGGCACCCTTGTCGAGAATAGTGGTGCCGATTGGGCAGAGCAAGTTCATTCCAAAAAGGTTGGCGCCAACTCACTACACGCGAAGCTGCATTGTGTGTTGACCTAAAGGAATAGATTTACTATAAGCTGGATGCGAGGTACACGATCAAAACAAATGATGGCCATCATATCTTTGTGCAGGCTCGTGGGCTATTCCGGCCTGGGCCGGGTATCGAGTTCTCGCAGCCAGATGCGATCGACGTGGATTACACGCAGGACGAGGTGGAGTACTTTACTCATATCACTTTTGAGGCAGCGGGAAATAGTCCGTATAATTGGATGAATGGTATTGTGGCCATTGGAGCTTTGCAGTCATACGGAGGGGCTGCTGTGATCGATTGCTGGCGGTTGACTAACTTCCTTGGACAGAAGGTTGAGGATGTTTACGTAGGCAGATAAAGAATTGACCAGGCCGATCAAATGATATCTCATTAACCAAGTGATACATCTCATCTAAAAACCTCTGGTTCAACTATGGTATGTGCTCAAGTAGGCAACGGTTAAAAGTCGATACTGGTCAACATTCTTGCCGTATTTCACCAAGCTACTCAACCTTAGCCTGGACTGTCCCCGCATCCCCCGCGTTTCGGACAAGATCCCGGCTGCTGGGACAGAGTTGAGCGATAAGACTAACCGTACAAGGTAGGCGGAGCCCCAAGGCAATCGATCATCTGGCCATGCTATCTTGACTTGAAAGAGGTTCCTATCACAACTAGCCATCCCAATACAGAGATAAACACCTACATAAAGCCCTGGACCAGTTGCTGATATGATTTTACATAATTCCACGGCTCAACTTGCTCAAGAGACATCTCTCTAGCAATACCATCTTCGTCTTCAGCATGCCCAGGAAAGTAGCACCAGCTCCGTCAGACTTCACAACACCGCCTGGTACTGTGCAGTTAATTGGTGGTGAGTAAACAGATACTGGTCTTCGTTCAAAAGCTCATATTCTTGGTAGAAGATGGCATTGCCGAAACGCCTCAATTAGTGAAGCAGCCGATGCCGACTGACGACCCCAACGATCCTTTAGTATGAATGCGTCAAATACGATACCATTGCGTTGACTGACTTGTCTAGAACTGGTCGTGTGCTCGCAAATCTATGAACTTTGTCCCCATTCTCGCGGTCACGGCAATCATCTTTACTCAGTGAGCTACCATGCCCTTGGACCAAGCAACGAGCCACTAATCTTGACAGAACTTCCTTACCTCTGATCTTCTGGGTCCTTTGGAACCAAGAATTCGGATGGTCGTACGGCCAGCTCAACAACGCTAACGCCCTCAACTATGTCGGAACCACTGTTGGCTGTATCCTCTTTATCCCTCCAGCGGTGAAGTACGGACGTCGATCGATGTACCTGCTTACGACAGCCATCATCTTTGCCATGGCTATCTGGTCGGCGCGTATGAAGACCTTGACAGAATTATACATATCACAGTTGATATTTGGACTGGCTAGTGCGACCAACGAGAGTATTGTCGAGATGACGGTATGGAAGTCATACATTGTGAAGGATTCCACTGACTGGTCCCAGATTGCCGATTTGTATTTCGTTCATCAACGTGGTAGTGCAAATGGCCTATATATGGTCATGGTTATGATTGGTGTAAGTCGAAGCCCATGGAGAGCGGAATTATAACTGATGCTCAGCAGAGCTTTCTGAGCCCCGTAATTGCAGGATATATGGCCGCGAATGGAAACTGGAGGCTCTGCTATTGGATCACCACGGCAGTAGATGGTGCCCTCCTACTCTACTTCTGTTTCTTCTTCGAGGAGAGCAAGTATATACCACGTCTCGAAGCTCAGCAACCGTCCTCCGAAGTTCCAACTTCTATCCCTGTTTCGAAAAAGGACAACATATCGGAAACACAGACAGGCGAAATGAGCACGTGCGTCACGTTGGAAACAGCCAATGCCCCGTTACATCGAATCAACTCCGATATCCCGCTTCTCACATGGCGTCAACGCATGCGCCTTGTCACAAAAACCGACGAAAGTCTACTTGGTATTGTCCGGACCGCTGTCGTTATCTTATTTCGCTTCCCAGCTGTCATGTACACAGCCCTCACATATGCCTTTTGTCTCTGTTGGATTTCCGCTCAGGCGTCGATTATCTCAATCATTTTCACACGGCCACCGTATAACTTCGGCACCGTTGGGGTTGGAAACATGAGTTTGGGAGTCTTTATCGGCTGTATCTTGGGCTCGGCCTACGGTGCAGTTTCCGACCGTGCAATTCTTTGGTTCACAAGAAACAACTATGGGTACTACGAACCGGAAATGCGTCTCCAGCTGAACCACTTCCCAGCGGTTTGTATGAGTGGTGGCTTTGTCATGTTCGGTATCACTACGGCAAAGGTATACGAGGCTTCTCTTTTCATCACGTTTGGACTAACAGTTACAGGGAATGCACTGGATATACCCAAGTATTGGTAGCGCAATCTTCGGCTTTGGTCTTGGTGGTCTCAGCGATGTTGCGCTTTGCGTGACTATCGATAGCTACCAAGCGGTATGTGACCATCTAATCTTGAGATGAAAGACTTATGCTAACTGTAGCTAGATCACTGGAGAAGCATTCATAAGCGTCGCCTTTATGCGTAATGCCTTCAGCATCGCCATTTCGTTCGCGCTCGTTCCATGGCTCGATGCACAAGGCCTGCAGAACATGACAATTGTCATGGGGTTATGGGCCCTGGCAATGGCCTTTCTTCATGTACCAATGGTGATCTGGGGCAAAAGAATCCGTGAGAAGACTGAAGCGAGTTACAAGAGGATGGCGACAGGGACTAGAGTGTAAACCTTGCTTGTAAAGAAGAGAAGCTCTCGTAACATGATGTTTTCCTCAGCTCTATTGAGAATATCGGATGAGCAAATGCCTTTGTGTTGATATTGAACCATTGATCGAGCAAAAATATCCCTTGCCTTTCCAATATGATGCAAAATAAGACTGAAGAAGGTGAATAGTTAGGGCCAGTATTGCTAGTTAGATAGCCCCCGAGTTCGTTTTGATCGTGGTATAACTTCTTTGAATGTCGCGCAGGTCATTGAACCGCGAGGGCCCTTGAAGACGGTGCTTGAGTCAACGGTCGGATTATTTGATATCACGATACCTAGATATTTGGGATCCAATCTTGGGCTAAAGGTACAAAACGAGAAACGAGTAATTGACAATAAAAGGCTTTAAGGTCAACTGCCTCCAGTTTAACAGTTGTTTTAGTAGAGCCTTCGTAGTAGAGCCCTGTAGGCCGTGCCATAGGATATGTCAAGCGCTAAAATCTCATAGCCCAGTGGCCATGGTGCCAGTGAGGTGCCTACAGCAAGGGCTTAAAACCACTAAAACAAGGCAGCAGGGCACAGACACAGGAACCTAAGCCACTGTGGCAACATGGATACTATCTCCTGTCGCCAAACCTGACTTTATCGCATTGCCTGAAGTTCATTGCTTTATTCTCAATCGACTGAGTTTGCCACTCGAAAGGAGCTGTGTTGGGAGTTGCATGAAAAGAAAAAAGAGATCAGCGACCAACACGACAATAATCGCTCTCGCAGGTGGCCGCCATCCGATTCTGATCGTGCTGACACTCGTTGGCAAGCGAAAACCTCGAACGCTAAGCTGAGGCAATACCATAATCAATCATGAGGCTTGAAAAGTCTGCATTAACTTTACCAGTTACTAATGTCTTTTATTATTAAGACAGACCTCCCTTATTACTTAGACATTCCGCCCGATCATAGAGAGGACGGCACAAGTATCCGATTGAATGTGGCTTGTAAGGCTGAAATGACGTATATTTGGCTAGAAATGGAAGTGATGCGACTTCATTTCTCCGCGTCTGACGAGAGCACCTGACAGTCCCTTGCCATTTCTATTATTTATATATTAAGGATTAAGACGTTTATTTTAACAGAGGGATCTTATGACAAAATAACACGAGTGACACACCTGCCAACATGCCACAAACTCCCGTCAAAAAGGGCCCCGAGCTCACTATCCACTTGGATCGTCCGGACTCAACATACATTCCTGGAGAAGTGATTACGGGCCATATATCACGGAAATCTCACATCGTCGCTTCCTCAGCAACCGTCAATATCTCGTTGCATGCAAGAAGTAAATCGCGAATGGTGGCGCGGCGCGGGCATTTGACATCGACATACCGCGGACGCTTTGATCTCGTGCCATCAACTGAGTACTCCAGAACGGTTTTCGAAGGCCCTGTACATATTGCGGAGCACGATGTCGAGCAAAGGTGGCCCTTCTCAATCAATCTACCTAACTCTGTAGATGGATCTGCACCGCAGTCGTTGGCAGGGCTGGATCAGACTTATCTGACAGCGGATGTATCGGAGCAACCTCTTCCGCCGACATTCTTGATTGAGCGGTACGACTATATGTCTGGTATGTCAGCGTTTGTCGAGTATTACTTGCAGGCAGAGTTGAAGACAGCTTCGAGAGGCTCTGGTACCGCTGAAGCGATATTACCCTTCAGGATGCTGTATATCAACTCGGAGCCTTTGCCAGCTCACATAGATCTTCATACAACACGCCAAACCCTCGCCCTCCAAGGCGAGAATCCTTTGGTGGCCAGCGTTGAGGTTCAGACACCGACAACGCTGCAGATTGAAGCTCCAGATCCCATGCCATTCCTGGTCCTTGCAGTTCCACCCGAAGGCGTCGACCTTGAGAAGCAAAAGCCAGGTCTTCCTTCAATTCAGATAACTCGGATCTTCATGAACGTTGTCGCAAAGACCGAGATAAAGTGCCCGAAGGGGAAGAATGTTCATGAGACAGAGTGCGAGGCTCGGATAACACTACATGCCGAAGATGCCTTTAATCAGCACGACGACGAATTATACATCCCATGGCAGAGACCAGCCATGGACTCCCAGGTACAGGAAATGGGCTCAGGATCTGAGATGAGACCCTCAAAGAGTCTCGATATCGGCACTCAACTCAACCTTCGTCTGCAGCGAAGCAAAGACCTGTTTCCATCCTTCCAAACCTTCAACATTCGACACACGCACCGCATCCAATGGGAGATGACAGTAGAGGCAGCCAGCAAAAGCTTTGAGCTTTCTGGTGAAGAGCCAATCAAGGTTCTCAGCAGGCCTGAGGCCGAGCGCAATACGGAATGGATCCAGCCACCGCCAGAAGATCACCCGCCAAGTTTTTCTGATGACGAGGACGGAGCTGGGTCAGGGTCTAGACGTAGCAGCCGGCAGACAGATCCAGCAGCAGGCGTGGGTGGTTTGTCACGGCTTTGGGTGTTCTGATACGAATTTACCGAATCGGCTTCGGTGTACGGATATTGGGTCAAGAGACGGACTTTCACCGAAGCAAATGAGAAGATATCAACCATTAAATATTCCGTCACTCGGACATCTCTAATAACGCAGTTTTCTTTTCTCTTTCATCCTCATTCACTAAGCTATTGTAAACAAATTCTCGTTACAAGTCAGTTTGGTCCCTGCCGACTTCGGAGAACCCCTGCTCAAGCCTCGAAATCACCGTCTCTGACAATCGGTTTATTCGTTTATCTCCGTGATTTACCCACGCAATCTGCATGGAAATCGGAGCCCGCGGATGAACCCGGTTCCGCTTATTCCTCTCTCGTGTCCGAAAATTCTCTCTTAAAAAGATCTTATCTGATCATCTCGCATTTGACATTTAGTGGATCTGCAAACGTCTCCAACTCCATCACGCAGCCTAAACAAAACGCCTGTACAATGAATCTAGAGCAGCTAAGTTTTTATTTCGACTTCGTCAAAGTCATCGTGTCGCATCTTGCCATGATGGCAGTGCAGAAAGGGCAATCGATTATTCATAAAGCTACCTATCGACTGTTACCTGACTCACGTGTCGTTGTCGTCGTGGGAGGCTCTTTTGCGGGGAGTCTTGTTGCCCAGCGCCTGGCTCACACGCTGCCCTCCGGCTATCGGGTCATTCTCATCGAAAAGCATTCTCACTTCAACTACGCCTTCAGCTTCCCTCGAAATTCCGTCTTGTCGGGACGAGAGCATAATGCCTTCATTACGTACGACAACATCGCTGCAGGTGCTCCGGACGGCATCTTCCAGCGAGTCTGCGACGAAGCATCTGATATCACAGAAACCCATGTTCACACCGTCGGTGGTGTCTCTCTCCCTTACGACTACCTCGTCATCGCCACTGGCGCAGCCCAGCCTCCTCCCGCTCGATTGAATGCAAGAATCAAAGAAGACGCGATTGAAGAACTACGAGGGTTCCAGCAACGCGTCGCCAAGGCCGATAGAATCGCGGTCATTGGAGCTGGAGCGGTTGGTGTTGAACTGGCTACCGAAATCAAAGAAGAGTACCCCAACAAAAAGGTTACCCTCATTCATTCCAGACAACAACTCCTGCCGAGATTCGGTCGGAAGCTCCATGATTATGTCATATCTGCACTTAAGAATCAAGATATCGAGGTTAGATTAGGCGAGAGACCCGACTTCCCAAGTGATGCTGGTCAATCTGTCCAGGAGACCAGCCTTACCTTTTCCAACGGGGAGATCAAGACCTTTGACCTCGTGGTACGTCAACAGACCGAACATTGGAGCTATCAAGCTAACACGATCTCAGATTCCCTGCACTGGCCTCCGCCCACGATCTGACATCCTCGCCGCATATTCTCCCAAGAGCATCGCGTCTAACGGTGAGATCCTGGTCAAACCAACACTCCAAGTCGAGAACCTGCCCTCGTCCCAGCAGCACATCTTTGCAGTCGGCGATGTTGCCCAGACTGGAGGCGCAAAGCAAGCTCGGGCTTGCATGATGCAAGGCGAGGTTGCAGTCCAAAACATACTCAGCCTTATCAAGAGTAAGGGTGCCACCAAAGAATACAAGCCACAATTCTTTGAAGGCATGCTAAACTTGACATTGGGGATGGTAAGTACACTGAGCTTTTCGACAGCTGGGATTGACATTGACGTGAATTTAGCATACCGCTGTCGTGCATATCCAGAAAGGAGATTACGAGCTGCTTAAGGTAACCAAGGGACCAGACGCGGATTTGGATGTAGGAAAGATGAGATGGCAGCTCAATGCAAAGTCGGGATGAACTATAACCCTTCCTGTTTCTTTTTTCTTTTTTCTGGCACTATCACGGGTGTGTATACCATTATTCAGTTTCTATCGATGAGATTGTTCACCTAGTTACTGTTCTAGTCTCATATAATTTATTAACGTGTATTTTCTCTAAATTCGCTCCCAAGATTATTTGACATCCGAACAACTCTACATTCAAGGGCAGACATGTCACTGAGGACGATGCGCAGGCTAAGCCTTGGCGACAGTCTCGCCAATAACATAGGTAGGTGTCGCGGTCGTGAAGTTCTTGACATCATCCTTGATCTGCTTCGACTCCTCTGAAACACTGGCCTTCTGGAAAGAAGCTAGGCTGTCCCATGTGATGATAGTGTAAATCTGGTAAGGGCTGTCTCCACCGAGCTTGATGACCTGGCCGCTGACGAGACCTAGAGGGCCCCAGAGCCTATGGTTCATTAGAAATTGCTATGTGTGGCAAGGATGGATAAACTCACTTGTGAGCTAGAGGCATATGGGTGTTGATGTAGTAGTCGACATCGAAGTCATGGCCGACAGGATACTGAATAACGACGGTAGCCATAATGTAGGAGTAGTTGTTGAAAGAGTTTATCGGACTGATTGATGAAATGGTAAGTGATAAGTGACCGATCTGCTTTACCGATTGTTCGGGACAGTTTTTATTTATACGAATGATAGAGGGCCCGGCTATACGGTACCCAATTTGGATGAAGTCATGGGAGTAAGATAAACCCCAGGCCTCCACCTTGAGCTACAAAAAGACAAAGGCAAGATTGATGATAAAACTCGTGGCGTTTTTACTGATCATTTTTAGCACTTCAATTTCTGATCCAAAGTTTTCTTGATCCCTGAGAAATGAGTTGAAAGATGCCGAGGCATCGGCCGATATCTCCACTTACGGAACAACTCGAGAAGCCCGAAGATGGAACTAAACTCCACCACGGTGCAACCATTCACCCACATGTCGCACTAAAGTCGGCTTCCCATGAATCAACGTCCCGATTCAGCTCGTTCCCGGCTGATTAATCAGAGTCTTGGGTGGCCCGTGAGACTAGTGCCGCCGTTTATCCCACCATTGCCGAGGTGATCAGAAATACCATGAGCTAAGCACCATTGACGACGACATTGGTTCAAGCAATGAGAAAGTATATTGACAGCGAGGTGGAATCAGTCATGCTGCAGTCGGTAGTTGATGTTCCTAAAATGAAAGTTGCCACTAGCCTAACCGACAAAGTCCTCATGATTATCCTCGCCAAGAGCCAGGCTACTCTCAAGATCGTTCATCCAATCCAGACAAGATCTCGTTGTTGAACCGCCAGGGAGGACTACCTTTGGGGTCGAGCATTCCGCCTCGCGTACAAGCATGATGATTCTGCCATTGGCCGTAGAACGACTCTTCTCCAACCTCCTGGAAAGCAAGGCTTTGGTCTTCTCCTCCATGACATCTAACCTTGCCCGAGCAGCAGTGATCTCCTGCAGCTTTGTCTCGTATCTGTTCTGAATTACCCGAGTTTCTTCCGTAAGACGATGAGTGGTTTGGATGGCACTGTCTCGTAGCTGTTCAAGCTCATTGACTGAACGTTCCTCCTCGAGAACTTTGGCTAGTTCCAAAGCGGACGAGAGAAGAGCCTCTAACACAGTCGTATCAATTCGCTTGCGTTTAGTAGCGCAACGCCAAATCTCGATGATAGAACTGTGTAGTTGATAACGCTCCTTCGTACCAGGGACCCTTTCCTCCACATACTCTTGGAAACTAAGGCAGTTCATCCAAAGATGCAACTGGACCATTTCGGGACAATCCCAACCGCGAGTTTCGAGAGCATTGGGGAGGACGCGCTGTGCGAAGGAAAAGCACATGGTCTCAAGGCGCTCCTGTAGATGCATCATGAGCTTATGCTGTGCGCTGAATGGAAGATATATGAGCTCCTGCGCCTCACGGGCAGGTGGTGGCACATCAGTCTCCTTGTCTGTATCATGTATGTTGTCAGAGTCTAACCCATGAACAAAAGGCGCAGGCTTACCACCATTAACGTGCTCTGGAACAGGGGACTCAGGTAATGGCTCATGAGCGCTCTGGACCTCCGGCACTATGTCTTCTACGGGTGTAGTGTCACCCGGGATGGCCTCAGGGATGTCGAATATCGGCTCCTCATCCTTTGCCATTGTGACTGTCTCAGCAGCTAAGAATTCATCTGCAAAGGTCGCTTCTTGGCATTCGAGAGGAGGCGATTCGATGGGCTGAGGTTCGCAGACCATTGTCTTTTCTTTACCGCCCTTCTTCTTCTTCTTCTTACTTAGCTTCTTTCCCAGAAACCTCATCTCAGCAGGGTTCCCGTTGACGACGTCATCTGTTGGCGACAAGGTATTGACGAGAGCACCATTCTGCCCGTTGTCGTCCACTGGCTCTGGCCAGCAGAGGCTTGTCGCAACTTCGGCCATGGAAGGAATAGTTGAGGTGAGGTGAGAGTGTTACGATCGAAGGCAAATTGAAGCGAAGAGCGAGACTAACAGCGCTATATGTAGTGGGACTTGCAAAAGAAGACAAAGCAACGATTAGAACCTTCACAAACTGGGTTATAGTGGCAAACTATTTACTGTTGGTTCCAGAGCTGGCCTCAAAACCTCAACCAATTAGGGCTGCATGCCTCCCCAATTCCTCCCAGCCAACCTTAGCTAATGCCTGCAGGAGGCCGAACGCATGCAACCTGGACGTATCAGAGGCTCCCAAGTGTCCAGACAGCAAGCACGGGGAAGCAGTTTCCCAAGATCATACCATGCCCGATAATGCCCAAGACTAGTCACAATCCAAATGCTTCTTTGTATCTGGTGGACGATGAGCTGATTGAGATCAGTGCAGCTCAAAGTGACTTAACCTGAATATGATGTGACGTGGCTGTACAACAAGATTGACGAAGGAAAACAGAAACATCTCCAGTTTGCCTCCTATGAATGATACGACAACAGCCTGGAATGCTGGGTGTTCCATCTACAATCTCTCCAACTGCAGCAGCGTATATGTAAACCCAATCTTATCCATGCAGTGAGTACGTAAGAATTCATCTCTGAATGTGGTGGTCAAGTCTATCATAAATTCTTCCTTTAAATGAATCTTCTCATTTTCCAACCTTGCGCCCCGGTGATCATGAGGTCTCAGACCGTCGATGAAGAATTGGGAACATGCTGCAAGTGCAAAACCGGTCACAGCATCTGCGTATCTCTTCCGAGCAGATATTCTCGCTTCCTCAAAACCTGCCTCGACAACCTCAGGCGACCATGATGTATGTATTAATGGTAACGTGTGATGGCTCATCAGGGCCCATTTCGTGTCGACGGCGGCGACAGATGCCAGTATCTCGTCCGAGGTCCTATAGTACATGGGAAGCCGTCTTGCGATCGTTGGGTCGACCTGATACTTGTCGTAGAGGATGCGAAGACTGGTCTCGAAACATCGAAAGACCGGGAAAACGCTGATTTCACCATCACTGGGCACGCAAATTGTCATCGTTCCATGTCGACGAATCTCTTTATGGCGGACTGAGAGGAAGGTGACAAAGTCCTCGTGAGCCGCAGCAGATAATGACGAGGGGGTCGAAGATGTATCGGACATATTACGTAGCCAATGCAGAGCTGTAAAGTTGAAGCCAGCATCAACAAAGCCATCTGGCAGAACCTGCTCAAAGTATGACCTCGGAGATAACAGAGTGGTTATGGCAACCTTTCCATCTTGTGAGAGAGAATCCCAGTTTTGATGAATCGTTGACGTCAGGCTGGAGAAGTCGTTTGATGGTGTATCATTGAAGATCAATGTTGCTGATGTGACGGAAGGAGACCTTTGTAGGTACTGCGAAAAAAGCCGAACACTGGTATAAAAGGTTTAGTGACTCTGTTTTACTGTCATGAAGAGGATACATACGAGTTCTGGCCTTCAGAGGAACCATAGTCAGCCAAGGTTATTGATGGGTCTATGAGATTGTATATCAGCCAGACGAAGCCTAAGTCACTGGATACATCGAGAACGGCACCATACCTCGATACTCAGAGAGGCCGAGCAGCTCCAACGACTTATCTATAGCATGGCCTTGAAGAGTAGAGTTCTCATTGTAGCATCCTCCTCCTTGCATAGATACATTGTCGGCCTTCATTTCGGCAAAGTCTCGATTGAGTAGAACCTAGGTAGCGCTTGAATAGGCCTCAAAGTGGCATGATATTAAGAGGTAAGCGATAGGATTTGCTTCGGCCGCGCGGGAGATGGTTTTATTTTGTGCCGCTGAGGCCCTATGTTAGTCCCGATCGGCGATACCCGATTCAGCTTCTGCGCACCCCATTGTGATACGGAGGGCCGTGCCATCGTCAGCACTAGACACAATGAAGCTATCCGGGCCCAGACCTGTTACAAATGAAGCTTTGTGCTGTTCCACTGATTTCCGTTTCTAGGTGTGACGAAGTAATTTGGTCTGTTGTGTTACCCATATAAGATCACGAGGTCTGCAGATCGTGAAATTTCCCCGGTATTGTAGCAGTTTGCTCGTCAGTCAGGAGCCCGGTCAATCCACAGTATTTCCAGAAATCTCATAATACTTAGGTGCTACAATTGGATCAGATGCCAGATCAAAGGAAGCGACAAAATGTAGAGCGGGGAATGGCGGTGCACGGTAATGATGTTGTACAACAGTAGGAGGAGCTTACCATACGTGAATCAACCAGACTAACATGATCCCGCTGTTGAACGTGCATATTGTATCATCGGTAATAACGAATAGTTGCAAAATTCGGATGAGATATTTGAGTATATTCAATACTTGATAAGGGATTTTGGTACAAGATAATCGTTGTAATCATTGAACGCTGTATAAAATTGGCCTATCTATGTGACAAAAGAAACTGAATGATCGAATGGTATCCCCGCTCCCAGTATATATGAGTGACAGTATTATACAAAAGGAAAGACAGAAAGAAGATGATGATTTCATGATTGTGATTGTGGTGTTTGCTTTTCCTTGTGTCGATCTCCCAAGTGTATTTGGGTAAATAGTTGGCTGGGGTTCATGTTCGCGAATTGCAGTAGCGCGATTGATCTTCGAACAGGAATACCTTTGCTGGGTATGCAGATATACAGTTTCGAAGTAAGCGACTCATCGGGGCAGAACTTCTTGAAGTATGCTGCTTTGCCTGTCACTGGCACTGACTGGATCATTTGGTTGTAGCCATCCTTCCAGAGTCGCGACACAAGCTTCGATGATCCCGTGACCTCTTGAACCTCATCGAGGGGCTCAATACCAAGACTCATGTAGCCCACGTCGGAAGCTTTCAACATTTCCATAGCAGTGAAGACAAGAAGATCTGAAATTCCTTTTGGTGCATCTTGGGATGCGATGCAGGGATCAAGGTGATAGCCCCTCTCTGCGCCAAGTTCTCGTAGTGTCGCAAGTCCGTTGATCTTGCCGTCGCGGTCGGAAGTGTATAAGAAGATCGTTGATTCAGGTAGCGAGAACAGATCGTAGACGGTGACGAAAGCTTGCGAGCCATCGCCATGCTTCTTGTTTCGGTCCTCCCTCCAATCGTCGTAAAGTTCCTGCAGCTGTCGCTCGAGCTCAGGGTCTGCCTCATTGACAGCGGGGCTGTAGAAATTCATCGTGACACCCCCGCGTTTGGGGTCGAGAAGCTGCTTGTTCTGGGAGAAAATGCGTTTGCCTGCTTGCTTTCGGAGCACCTTGTTGGTTAAAGGGTTGAGAACGGCCTCATGGCCAAAATGCATCGTTGCCCAGCCTTGTTGGTGGGCATACTTGGCAAACTCCTCGCTAATCCCGACAAATGCAAGTGATAGACCGCGAGCCCAGCGGTAGTGTCGAAGCTCAGTGAATAGTGCTTTGCGATGGAACTCTGAACATAGTGGATCACCAGCGACGACAACAGTCCTGGCGTGGAGCTTGTAGATCAACGATCCATAGCCCTTCTTGCTAACAAAGACCTTGTATGCTGGGTCGAGGATACCCATGTGAGATGTTTGTGCGTATGATTGGTAGTCGTGTTTGAATGCAGCCTTTGAAGCCGTGTTGTTGGGGCTGTTCCTTTGGTGGTCCTTCTGTAATTGGTGGGGGCATTTTATGTGCGACAGGCTTTTGGCAGCGTCGTAGGTCCTTGAGATGATGCCCTCGTCTGGGAGGACGGTCGATGGGGCTGTGGATGCTGATGTAATAGAGATGTCTGTCTGAGAGTGTTGGTATGTTGACGATGATGCAGACTCGACGTCGGAGTACAAGAAGTCGTGTCTCTCCATGGTTGAGATATTGAGATGGAAATGATCAGGGATTAGAAATGCTTATTTGCAGTAGAGCTGCCGTGTACGAGTTTATGCCTTAATTCTGGATAAGCAACAAGCTAACTGTCAGGGCTATCGTACTTATAAGTCGAGCCAGGGCGGGCAAGGGCACGGCACCTTGTGTCAGCCCTCGCACTCGGGGCTGCGTCACAGAGTAGCAATTCATGGCTGGGCATTCTCCATCCCGTAACGTCTAATAAAAATTTAAACTCAGCCCTGCTGTCTCGTAAAACTCGTAAGAGTGAGGCTCAGCCATTCTGCAATCTCATGTTACGATTGTGGAGGCTTCATTAGCTCCAGAGTTCAGACAATGTTGAAAATGTACGACCTGGCCAATTAGGTTTCCGGGATGCTGTGGTCTTGGTTGCCGATTATCCGACGGCTCCAACCTAGTCGAGACATTATCGCGCGCGGACCCCGTAGACTGATCTGCTGAGCTTGCAGGGGGCTACGGGGCACCCTGCGCTAACAAGGTGCGCTAACGCTGGGGAGCAAGAAAGCTTCTAACAGTGAACCTAGCTGCCAAAAATACCTTAGCCAAGACACCAACTAAAATGGTCGAGAGCTCACATAATTATTTTGTCTTGTTGAGGCCAAGTTATACGTTTTCTTACGTCTCCCTGGCTCCGTAGCACCCTCGCGCAATGGGACTCAATTCGGGAAAAAGGGCTTTCGGGATCCTTGAATTGCGTTGCCAACACGGCATGTGAAGTCATTTAATTAATTCTTATGCCCAGAGAGCGGGTAAGCACTGCCCTTTTCTCCGAGATTCATTAGGTTAGCCCAATCATCTCAATCACGGCTGATGCCTTGAACCTCGCCAAACGCTTTTGTTTGCCAGCTAAAACAAGACTCAGCCTCAACGCCAGCACCACTGACTTCATAAGGACCATCAGGGCTGGGTCTGGACCTTTTCCACGTCATAAGAAGCTAGCAATGGAACAAAAGAATGTCACCTTTCAGTCTCACAAATCTACCTAAATGGCCCCAACGCCCACTTTCTCACATTTGCCAAGGCTGTAGCGCGTCTTTCGGCACTGGACTCCAGTGATTACTACGCGCAGCTCCCGTCTCCATTCTGCTGCGCAGAGAACGAACGTACCAATCACTGCATTCAATTTACATTCCGCCGCAACGCACATGTGCCAGACCATCGTTAAAGCTTCTAGACAAAAAGCTTGTGTTGAGGGGAACTATCGTGTTCTCATTCATCACTTGCGTTCGCAGCCTAAAGCTTAACCCTGTAGGCAACAGTCAACTGCACAAATGTGCCAGACTTGTCTACACCGGCATGTTATTTATGCTCAAGATTACTCAATAATCGTGTCTTCGATGAAGACAAAAAGAGAAGCCAGGGTCTGCGATCAACGAATCACCGAGATTGACGCCCGCCACGACGATGATGAACGAGCTGCGCAGGCGGCGTCTCCCCCAACCACGCATGGTAGATAAAGCCGAGACTCCCAGTCTAGCATCTAAAGAACAGCCTTCAAAAATTCTATCGCATCATCCATGCCCTCGGGTGACTTGAACCAGTGTCCTCCGCTCCCATACTCCCTCCATGCCACATTCGCTCCAAGACCTTTCAGAATCTCGCACTGCCTCCTGCCCCAATCCACCAACACCAACGGATCATCGACGCAATGTTCCAAGAGCACAGGCGTATTCTTGAGAACGTCGCTGTGCGTCGGGGAAGAATCGAGTTGAAGCGTCTTGCGCATCTCATCAAGTGATCGCCCAGCAAATGGACAACGACCGCTGAAGCCAATAAAGGCGCCCAATTTTTTGTCTGGGGTCGGGATGTCGAGGTTGAACAATGTATGCACGCTTGTCGCAGAGCCCATGCTGATGCCCATCAAAATCACCTTGTCCCACCTCCCGTTCAAGTCGTTTGCTTCTTTGGCTAGAATATCCCGAATTTTAGGCACGACTTCTTTGAGCCCTTCTGCCTGGAGGTCTTCATTTTCCGACAAGTTCCTCACGTTCCAGACGTCGAACCACTGGTTCCAGACGTCGGGTGAACTGGCGCATTTTCTTTGAGGTGCTTGAGGAGATATCCATCGAAAAGAAGGGAAAGCGTCGGCGAGAGTGCGGCCTTGGGAGTCGCGCGAGTATTGTAGCGAGCTGCTGAAGTTGGCAGCGTTATCTCCACGGCCGTGTAGGAACACGACGGTGTGCGAGTGCGGTTGACCTTGGGCTGGCGGCACTGTAATACTCGTGAGAGGAAGAGACCCCATTGCGTTGATGATGAGACAGGACGTGATAATAAAGCCGATGATGAAGTGAAGTTTATGAGGAGGAGTTCTTTATAAGGTGATGCTGCCTGGAGCAGGATGCCCCACTTTAGTACCCTGAATCACACGTCCAACCCTCCAATGATGGCATCTTTCTTACCGCGCGACATCCACCCTAGACAACGTCTTCTCTCAACCATTTCTTGCATCTACTTCACCTACACTATTAGCAGCATCGAAATATCTTCAAATACTTCCACTATCGTAGATCACTTCAATTAATTGTCTAATAGGCACCATGAACCCCTCATCGCCAGACATATACAAAACACTTGACATAATTGACAAGCTGCACCTTGAACATCCTGCTTCAGAGCTGATGCGAGCCTACATCCTCGAACCCGTTCAACCTCAGAAAGCAGCGGAATACTTACAAAGCCGACTGAAAACCGACGGACATTTTGGTCTTCTTGTTGCCGATTGGATTTATGTTGTTGATTCAGGTCAGTATCACCCCTTCGCTTGAGAAAACGCCTCTTGCTGAACCGCATGCAGTCATCTCTGGCAAGGAGCCGCGATCACCTTCAGCCGATGAGATCAATACCATTACCAAGCGAGACGGAGGTATATGCTGCGTCACAGGCAAAAAGGGTAGCTTCTGGGACCCCGTAATAGTCGCCCCGATCTTACCTGTGCCATCTGCGTGGCTTAAAGGAGAGGTCAGTTCTTTTTGTTCCTGTGGCTTGCATATACCGTTATGTCTGACTCAAAGACCAGCCACGTATCATAGAACTCCTTGAAGCATTCTTTGGGCCCCAATACTTCGATTGGTGGCGCTTTCTCATCGATAGAGCCGATATATACTCACCTTATCAAACTCACTGGCTCATCCGACGGAGCGTGCACCAGGCCTTTCAGCGCGGAGTCGTCAAACTAACACGATTGCCTTCATCCATGATAGAGGTAAGAGGCATTGTAAATATGAAGGAACATCAGTTCTAACAAAAATGTCTAGTTTAGAGTCGAGCATGTTCTTATTGATGATGAGCAACCTGTGGATTTGAATGGTACCATTGCTCTGCTGGGTGACCATTCACGACAGGGAGTTGAGAAGGCCGATGCACGACTAATTGGCTCACATGCCCGCTTCTCTAGAAGCATCCAGCTAGTTAATCTTGCAAGGACCATTGCTCCGGGTCTGGTCTCTGAGCCGAAAACCACCACATATATCCCTCAACAGCAGTTCCCTGTCCGCATGCGCTCGAGTAATCTTGGCCTGGGACACAGGTTCGTACGTCCAATAATGCTTCTGTGGCGGCTCTCTCCATCCATAGTTCGTATTGTGGCATACGATCTGTTAAGAAGACTGGGAAAATGCTTCTATGGAAAGGATGGAGATGCGCAGGTTCAGAGGCTACCTTTTGGACTATACCTCAAGTATAATTCCAACCCGGATACTCTGAGGAACGAGTATAATGCCCTCAAGGACGTGGAACAAAAGACGACCATTCCTGCGCCACGAGCCTTCGATGTGGTGTCTCAGAACAATGACGAGGATGATATGAGTTATCTCCTCATGGGTAGAGTTCCAGGCACATCATTAGCGATATGTCGGGATGCGCTTTCTGATCAAGACTACGCCAACCTTTCCCTACAGCTCAAGGATTGTGTATCGCAAATGCGGGGCATTCCCAAGCCGACGAATATTGATATGGCTATCTGCAATACCTTGGACGAAGCTTGCCGAGATCCACGAATTCGAGATTGGTCCCCTATTGGACCCTTTCCAGATGAAGCGTCGTTTAGCCAGAATTTACGCTTCTCAGATGAGCCCAGCCGGCGTGGACACAATATTGTTTTTACCCACGGAGACCTCAACCCTCGCAACATCATGATGGAGCGGGTCAGCAACTCTGCTGGAGCTAAAGGGTGGCGGTTAAGTGGAATTATAGACTGGGAAACAGCAGGATATTATCCTGAGTACTGGGACTACACTAAGAGCATATTTGAAAGCTTTCGATGGCCAAGGAGACATAACGATATGATGCAAGACGTGTTCAGCGAGTTTGGTGATTATAGTCAGGAATTGGCTGTAGAGAGGCGGGCTTGGGAATCAGGAGACGGAATTTGATAAACGAGTGAGTTGAGTGTAATGACTGTGACTACTTCAAGAATGGCTCGTATGTTGAATATGCCATTTCAACCCCATATCTGCCCCCCAGAAGGTCTTCTTCGTAGATCAGGTAACCTTCTTTCGATGATTACATCTTCTGTTAGTCTCATGAAGCGCATGTCACTCAGACAATGAAAACGGCAACAACGCCGTTGAGGGTACCAATGCATTCACCATCAACGACGTTGCCAGTGAAAGGGCTGCTACCATCAGCGTGGTTACTGAACCCACGGACTACAAGTTTCGAAGTCAGTATATAGGATTTAGGAGTAGAAGATAGAAGGTGAAAAGCGCACATGCAAGGTTGTCCCCGTTGGAGTTGACAAATAGACCGCCACGAGAGCCTGAGGGGCCACCGCTATGGAAAGTGCCGCCCTGGTTCGGGTCAAAGTCGATGAAGCGAGATCCAATGAAGTTCTGGCAGCCAGTATCGGAGTAACTAAATTATAGTTAGATCATGGGACATGTTGTGTTCAGTGCCGGCAAACTAACAAGTTGACCTGGACGGAGGCAGCCATGGCCATGGTGGCCAAGGTGGCAACAGAAAGAAGGCTAGTGAACTGCATATTGAGATTAATTGGTGATGGGTACTTGTGGTTGTGATGTATTGGTCTGGATGAACAAGATTGTGAACTGATGATTGTCATGATAAGTCTTGGGACCCATCAGCCTTTATATACCTGTCAACTTCCATCAGATGCCGCCAACATTTCCAACCGTAGGTCACAGAGGGCCCAAAGGAGACTATTATTCAACAGAGCTAACACAGCTATGAATGAGCGTACGCATAAGCGGAAAGTATGGCATCCGAGCGACCATTCCGTCACAAAAGTTCGTATCATGAAGTCATACTCTCAAAGAGTAGATCGGATCCCCGGAGGCTATACTCAAGAGAAGTTCCGTCAAAACGAAAATGAGGTGACCGATTCTAGGGCTTACAAACCATGACCGTTCGTAGCTGTGTAGTGGTCATGCATGAATGCATTGGGATTGGGGGTTTGCGGACTCCGCAAGAAATCAGATCAACCGTCAGGAGCAGTTGTCGTCTGCCAGCATACGCGTTATTTGTTCACTGGCTACTATATGGTGGGTAGTAATGCGCGGTCAAGGAGGTTCCCGTTCAAATGTGGGATTCTAATTGGTTTGCTACGAGGATGAAGGTGAACTGTGAACGGAAAACGGCACTGGGTCCGCTCCCATCCTTATGCAGTATTGACTACGTAGGGTTGCGTCTGTAGCACAACAACTGTAGACTAATAACATTGTGTCGGCAGGCTGCATCGAAATTCGGCGACATAAATCGAGGCTGGTACGAGGAAGACTTCCCTATTTGCTAATACCATCTTCGGAAGGTCAGGGAAAATCTGGGGTTGGCTGTCGTGTAAGTAAGGGTAAGCAGCTACAAGCTGGAGCCAGAGATCTCTAGCCCACCTCTTTCCATCAATTGCCGCAAGCCTCCTCATTCTATACCAATCATCAGATTTCGCAGATCAACGTATAAGCGGGGAACATAAGCGGTGACTACTAATAGGTGGGAGTGGAAGCGGCCCGAGACGGAACAATCAAGCCGAAATGAGGCTGACATCGGAGATTTATGAGGTAACAAAACGGGTTTATTATCAACTCTTCCGCACGAACTACGCATGGTGCAATCTATCGTAACTTGATCATTCCTCTACTGTGAGTGTTGTTCCACCTCAGAATCATAATACTCGAATACGTGAGTAGAGATCTTTTCTACCTTCGAATCATATCTCTGAGGCAGGACATTGAATAACCCATCCGCATCCCGAGGCTCATAGTCCAGTGTCGAGGCAGCCTGAATAAGTACAGGCAGGCCATAATTTTCTTTGAGCCAGTAGGAAACCATATCCACAGCGGCAACAGCACCAGATCCCGTCCAAATATTCCCATCAATGATCCATTTCTTCTCTCGTGTCCAGTTGACCTGAGGCCAGCGGTTGCGAACCCACTCAAATTCGATGTTGTTCACAGTTGCTGTCTTTCCGTTCAGAACACCCGTCGATGCGACGAGACTTGCTCCAGTGCAGCTCGTAAAGAGCAACCTCCCTGCAGCGACATGTTTGCGGATGAAGTCGGCATGCTTTGGGTGCAGATCGAAGTTCCCGAGATAAGGTCCTGGAACAAGCAAGATGTCAAGTTCAGGACACGCATCTACTGTGGTTGTAGGGATGATAGTCATCTGGCCAGTGCCGAGCTTGATAGGGCCTCTGGTGACGCCAATATGGTGAAATGTGAATTGCGGCGCCTGAGAGATGAGTTGATCACTGACAGGTCCATACTCTCGATTGATGCGAAATGCTGACTTATTGGCCGAGCCGAGGAGGTCCATAGGTCCGCTGGCATCAATTACTTGATACGCAAAGGCCAGAATGCCGAACTGAACGGTGGCCATGAATGAGGTAGACTAGAAATATGTGCCTCAGTATATGCTTGAGAAGACTTATAAGTAACATGATATCGATACAATGACCACTAGGCCTATTTATGCTCAAGACCGTTGTAAAGTACCATATTGAGAAGCGCTGATGATAACGTGAAGGTTTACAGAGTCTCCACCAGCGGCTCCAAGATTACAAATGGTTGTGGTGTCTAATATCCGTGATCATTCGGATACAGTCCTAAGAAGCAGTGTGAGGGTTTATCGCTTCGCCATTTTCCTCTCATGGGCGTCGCCAGTTGTAGAAGATTGCGACTCGGTGCATATCTACTGAAAAAGATAATAATGATACCTAAGAGACAACCTTATGATCTTATGTAAAGATCGCCAGAGAATCGCGCCGGGCACAACTTCTGGTTCAAACATTATGACTGGCTCACTTGATATGGGAGTTGAGTACTCCGTAATCTGTGCGCAATTGCTGGGTTCGGCAACGTGATTTATATCCGGACGGCTTCGGAACAGCATCGGGAATTTCGGCACCTTGAAGGAGCACATTTAATTTTAGAAAATGTTTTACAGCATTATTCAAGATGATCGCCTTCTGAGCTGCCAGAACTGGAGAGGACTGCTTTCGGTAGTCGCGTCAGCAGAAGGGCGCTGATTACTCAGATGGATTACTCGACGCCTATGACGTTGATAGGGTGACCCAATCAACTCTCTTGGTGGTCCGCCAGCACCAAAGAGAACTGTTGAAACTTTAGAGTAATCGTTGTGAACATAAAGTGCTTATAAATCAGAAATCAAGATGAGGGAGTGTCTGACAGGGTCACATCATCATGAGATGAATGTATAAGGGTGTCTTATCTTTAAGCCAAAAGCCAGTTTTTACCTGTTTCTCATTACAAGTCATCATGCGGTGCCTGTATGTACTCATATTTTCCGTCGTCGCTCTCTGCGCCGCTTCAGAGCCCTTCTTCCTACCGAATGTCAACGCTACCTATGCCAAAAGTCCCAAGGCATTCCAGATCCATGTCAATCGAGCTTTCATCGAGGACACCCGGCAGCGGGTTGCTCATACCAGGTCACCGTTGTTCATAAATGAGTCAAGCGATGGCCCCGGTGCTGAGAATTTCACAAGCGTTCGTGACTTTTGGGTCAACGAATACGATTGGAATGCTACAGAAGCATCTATCAACAAGAGGTAAGGTCCACCGGAACAGACATGCCAACAGTGATCACTGATACTTTACGAAGATTGAAACAGTTTACAACTATTGTTGAGCCTGAAATCGACAACGTCACTCGTTTGGTACCGCTGCATTTCGTACATCACCGTTCATCCAGGTCTGATGCCATACCGTTACTGTTCATTCACGGATGGCCAGGTTCTTTCCTTGAAGTCGGTAATATTATTGAACATCTGACAAATCCACCAAATGCATCTCTACCAGCGTTCCATGTCGTTGCGCCTTCAATTCTAGGCTTTGGATTCTCTCCTGCACCGACACACCCAGGGTTTGGCCCCGCGGCGGCTTCCCGTGCCTTCAATGAACTGATGCTTCAGCTTGGCTACTCCCGATACGTTATCCAAGGTGGAGATTTCGGTGGTGTCATCCTTCGCTACCAAGCCCATAATTTCCCTAAGAATGTGATTTCGGCACTCAGCAATTTCTGGATTATCCAGCCTGGGAATAATGACCTTCGTCGACTTGCACAGGGAGAAGCAACGCCCGATGAGGTTGCATACATCAAGATCATAGAGAATTATGAGAACCAAGGATCTGGCTACCGACTGATTATGTCTACAGAACCACTCACCCTCGCATATGGTATGACAGACTCGCCACTTGGGAACGCTATGTGGATGTACTCCATTATGAAAAGGGTCATTGACCCGGCTATCATGGCATGGACTCCCGAGGAGATCATTACTTGGTCCATGATGTATTGGATCCAAGGTCCGTACGGTGGCATGAGGTTTTATAAGGAAGTTCAGAATGATGGGGGTTTCGAAACACTCGACTTTGGGACCCTGCCACTAGTAGAGGTCCCAGTCGCCATCAGTCAATTTCCTTACGACTTGGCTTATCGTATGCCGCTGGATTGGGCAAAGCGAGGAGGAAATGTTCTCAAAAGAACTGTGCATGACCATGGCGGCCATTTCGCTGCTTATGAAGTCCCTGATCTGCTTCTCCACGACATCTGGTCTTGGTTCGGAGATAAGGAAGCTTCAGGCACCAAGACATTTGACTAAGCCATTTCATGAGGCGCCGACAAACCCCTAAATAGTCTCCAGCCTTTCAGTCAGACTAGTATATGGTAGTCGCAATCAAACTTGTACAATATTTCTAGGACTAATAAAACCTTTACTTATGAAAACTCATCGTGATGCGCATCCCGCAGTAAATACGAGGACAAGCGAAATATTTAAAAGCAATGTTCTACTTGTAAAGCTCCAAGTATCAGATCTTATGCAACACAAGATAATGTCAATTGCCAAAAGAAGAAGCGCAAGCTCGTCCGACTAAATACTATAGACCCTACTTCGGCTCGAGGTATTTCGTATGTAAGCCTGCGCGAGCAGCTGGAACAAAGCTGAGCAGATGCTATTAGTGCTCCAGGTTTACTGGAAAGCAATTTAAAGTAAAGATAATGATGTTCGGAGTGCAGGAGAGGAGATGTTACTATCTAAGCTTTTATAGACATCAATAAAATACATTGTTATTTTCCAATTCTTCCCGAGAAGATCGCTCGCCAGGTTTCATTCTCATCCGCCCGGTCATCAGACACTCAATTCAAGAGTGATGCCAATAAGCCAAGTGTGTCTGAAGCCAAAGCCGATCTGGAAGTCTTGATCCAATACGACCAAGGACTTTTCCTTG
Organism: Fusarium sp. HKF-74; assembly: GCA_021223625.1. Lineage (NCBI taxonomy): Eukaryota > Fungi > Ascomycota > Sordariomycetes > Hypocreales > Nectriaceae > Fusarium > Fusarium sp. HKF-74. The sequence continues at coordinate 162,204 of JAJFAS010000048.1, forward strand.
CTCTAAACACTTGACTCTCATTTAGGCAATTTCCTCATAATCTTACGTAGCGAACTTGCTGAGTGCCCGTAGCTTCGCCCCGTAAAAGAACAAAACCCACATGCCAAAGATACCAATGACGCTCACACCTCCCAGAAGACTTGTGCCTTTGGCAAAGCCGAGATTCTTGTAGAGCGGATGAGCAAAAAGAATACTGCCGCTTGCTAAGGCACTTCTAAAGAAGTCGTTGGCTGCGAACAATGAAGCAGAATATTGAGGGTAGGTCATGGGGATGTAGAGGAATACTACCTGTAACACTGTGAAGATTGAGCCGGCATAGATTGTTACTCCAATGACTGGCACGATCCAGTGTATGGATGCCTTAGCCGTCCATGCAAATACGAACAGGCCAATTGTCGGGCCGAAGCAGGCGGCAAGTCCAGGTGACAGTACCTCTTCTTGTTGGGCGATGCCAGACTTCTTCATTCGTGGTATAAGCACGTAATAGAGATATGCGCCGTATAAAATGATAGCCAAGATGCATCCAACTGCGATACAGATAAACACAAGGCCAATCTCGCCAAGAGCCATGTCATAGTAGACAGGAAAGACCAATGGGAAGATCTCAAAGTCTGGACAGTCAGATGTGAAAGCGGAACAGAGGCAAGACTTACTTACAAGAGTAGTATATAGCGTAGAGGATAGCCGAGTATATCTGTACAAATAGAACTGCTGGATCTTTGATGGTGATCTCCAGGGGCTTGATCAAGGCATCTACAGCTATACCTGAGACGGTAAGATGCGCCTGATCGATCTCACTTTGGGACTGCAGCCTCTGACTACCGGCAAATCGGCGCAATCTTCCGGCTCGGCGAAGGAGGATGTTTAGGGCGCTAGTTTCGGGCATGAAGATAAATAGAGCGATGAGTACTGGCGCCGAGACCCAAATTGACTCGTACAAGGACCAACGCCACCCCTTTGCTGTAACCGCGTATACACTGATCAAAGGACCAAGAGATGCTACGAAACAATCAGTACATCTCCAATAAAATCGGGATTGCCGGAACACTTACGACCGCAAGACATGGCACCAACCCAAGCGATCATGGCGAGGGGCATGTGTGTCATCCCATACATGTCGCCCAATGACGCACCACCAGAGGCTAAGCAAGGAGATCCGAAGAACCCCTGTAGAAACCGTAGGACGACAGTCCCGCAAACGAATCAACCAAGGCTGTTGGAATCGAAATGATAACGAATTTGCCAAAGGTGATAATGTAGACAGGATTGCGGCCGATACGAGGTATTTCTCCAAGGGGAGAGAATAGCAGTGGACCTATGCCGTATCCCAGAACGTACATAGCAAGACCGAGCGTTGCTTCCAGGTTGCTGACTCCAAACTTCTCCATGACGCCTTCAACAGAGGGTGAATATATCGCTGAGCTGAGATACACAACGAACGTGTAGAAGCAGATGATCAAGCCAATGAGGGCTCGACGTAGGTTGGACCAGTTCTGCGGGTTGGCGGGATCTTGGTCAGAGTACCAGCCAACAAGAATGACTGCGTTCTCGGTAACTTTGGGCGTGGCGTAGATAGGTCCATGGGTGTCATGGTCTTTGCCCTCGAGATCTAGGCCTTCAACGGTATTCTGATCGGATGTTGGGTCGACGATGGTCGAAGGGGTGTCGGTTCCAGTATAGCATGCGGTTCTGAGGTCGGCACTGTTGAGGGCATGATTCCAGGCAGCAGGTAGCTCAAACTCTGGCTGTTCTTCTGGATATTTGAAGAGGCGGTTGTTGGTGACGAATCTGAGAATTTGTCCCAGCGGCGCGTCTCGGATCGTGTCGCGAAGAGAACTGGTGGTGTACATGATTCTTGTCTGGCCTTCAGCGGATAACGGTAGATAGAGATCTATATAGTTATGAGAATTCCGGGGATGGTAAGAATGAATTCGATATTTGATTACTATTTCATGTTTTACGCTACATGCAGTGTTTCATAGTACATCAACAGCCTCACGTTATGTAATGCTGTCCGAGTCAGTAACGTTATCGTCCATCATGCCCATTCTCGCCAATCCTCATCTCGCAGGAATAGAGAACTTAGATGAGATGGAGCATAGCCGACTTCGCTATAGAGAATAAAAAGCCTGGATAGTACTGACTAATCGACACATGTGAATCCCGTATATCCGGCCACTGTCGGATACCAGACGCAACTAATTGGAACCGAGCTATAGTCGGACAACAATTACTCCGCTGTAACGTGGAGAGATTATCAATCCGCAACAGTCGAGTTTGAAAGCAATAGCAACTGGATTATGAAGTAGAAGTAGTCATAAGCTATATATCCGAAGGCCCACTGGTAGAAGGAATGTATAGGTATAAGAAAACCTCCCGCGACAAAGGAATGTGTTTGATGAACTGGAAAATCCTAAGCCCAAGTTATGTCAACCACATCACCTGGCAATTCACTCCTCGGTATTCCGGTGGTCTCCCTGGCTGTCGCTCGTCAAATCAATACACTGTTTCGACTTGACATCTGCAGGAGGGGATGCACTTATGTCACTCCGTTGCATGGAAGACCTGGGAGACTTTTGAGTTTCTGGAGGGGCAAACATTCGTCCAGGTGGCCACTTTGGGTGATGATCGACCTGCGAACACCGGTGACCCATCGAGTCTATTTCCTCCTAGCCGGTCAAGAGAGGAACCTGAGGCCGGCGATGAGAAGTTGAAATCAAGTTTATGCCCCACCGTGCTTGGCTTCGGAGTCTCGTCGTCAGAGCCCTCAGATAGCTGCGTGGACAGTCGACCAAGAACGTCGGGCCTTTCAGATCCATTCCTGCTACTTAATCCAGCCTTAGGTGTTTCAGGACTTTTCCACAAGAGCGTTGTGTCGTCGGAGAAGGACGTATGGGAAAAGACTGAAGTAGAGGATACAGAAACGGCAACCTCAGAGTGAGCATCGCCATCATCTTGGTGGGTGCCTGCGGGTGATCTTGATCTTGACTCATAGTTTGTAGGAGTATAGTCAGAATCATCTGGGTCGTCATTGCCCACCTCTGCAACCTCGGAATCTTGTGTTGAGCTAGCTGTTTGTGCTGTCTCTTCGCGATGGCCTCGGATCGGCAATTGTGCTGTTGCCAGAACTCGGTGAACGGCCTCAACTTCCGTCGTAACCGCGGAGCCATTCGCCACAATGACATGCAGCCTCTCTGTTACCTCTTTCTCGACTTGTTTGGAAATTAATTCTCTCTGCATGGTGCCTATGTGATGCATCAGCATCCCCAGGAACAGCGGTGTGACCTTTTTATGTGCCATATCGTCCAATTCCATTCCAGCAGGAGCATCTAGTAGATTGCGAACTATGGGTACGACGAGTTTTCGCTGTTCGATAAATTTCTCACGAAGTGCTCGCGATTCAGAGGTAAGTAATATGTCTGCAACCATTCTCGTCTGTTGCTCGCTGTGTATATGTTTCCACTGCTCGATGTACGAGGCGATTAGAGGCTTGAAGACTCGGGTTGCCCATGTATGTGCATTGTCAATGATCATCTGAAAAGCCAGAATGTCGGTAAGGCTTTTTATGTCGCCCTTCCAGATCGCTCGCATGATCTATCAACATCAGTGTAAGCTTCGATGGTGGTATGGGCCAGTGATCTCATTACGAACGTAGCCTTCTTTCCGCCTTCTTGTTAACACCTCGTCTGTATCCCTTCGACTACATGGCGCGTCAAAGTACTCGGCAAAATGCATAAGCCATACGGTGACAAAAGATCCAACAGTGGTAATTGTAGGAATCGGTGGGATGTGCGCGTGTCTGGGAAGCTTAATAGCATATTGAGCTGTTTGCTGGACCAAGCTGATCGCACAAGCTGCGGCGTTGGCGGCTTGGCAGTTAACAACGCGTTCGAGGCTTTCATTCTGATACTTTTCTCTCTTATGCTCTATGATAAGCCAAGGATAACACCGGAGGTTAGCCTCCAATGGAGACTTATCAAAGATGCGAAAAGGAGACGGCTCAAGGCCAACTTTGTTCAGTGCTTGAAGTGTCGACCAGGTGAAAGGCTCCATAGCGCGGGAGTCCCCAGCTTGGCTCCATTGTCGCGCTTTGGGATCTACCACTTTTGGGAGTCTAGTGTTATTATGGTGATGGTAAATCGGCAAGAAAAAGACTTGATCGGGCTTCGGGATCTTCACTGGCCTTAATCGTGTCGTTGTTGCCTTCTGATCGGGTTCAAATAAGCTCCACATCTGGTCACCGCTTCTGTTCATTGCGTTAAATACAGATGCTGGATAAGACTTGGTGTTAAGCGTACCGTATAACCCGATCATAGTAGTACTTGTTTCGTGATACTCTGGGTAATTGTGTAAGCTGCAATGATGTATATATTGTAGCAAATGACTTACCGTCTTGAATCTTCTCTAGACGTAGACAGAGAGTCCGTAAGCTGATCGAAGAAGCACTTTTCGAAGATCCCATGCCAGACCTTTTCATCATAGCCCCCGCCGACTTTGCCAAGGACTTCGTGTTGAATCTTCTCTGCTGCTTTACCAACTGGTTCTAGATTAAAGCCATGGTTCAAGTCCTTCTCCACCTCTTTCGAGATTTCATGAAAAGAATCATTTCTTCCATTGAGGACGCATGAAAAGTCCGTCAAACATCTTTTGACCTCTTCCACATGCGGTGGGAGCACAAAGCTCGTTAGAAGCGGGTGTGTCTCATCATAGAAGATATTAGCTTGACCAAGGTCGTGACGATTCCAAGACATGTTGAACCAGACGTGCATACATGTGGTAAAAAGAGGGGAAGGAGGGGAACAAAATAGCTCAGAAACCTGGGAGTATGTACAGGATCAGTGAATTACCCGCCGCGGTGCCATAGGACCAACACTTGGTTATGTGTGGAGAGGCTACCTACCTTCTCACTGCTCTTAAATCCAACTCTAGGCTGCTATCAAAGGTGATGAGGACTGCCTGAAGAGGATCTCGGCTCGTCCCCGTTGCAGGATTAATGGGTGCACGCATGGGTCTTTCCCATCTCATTGGCTCGGTCTAGCTAGACTGTTGGTTGACCCTTGTAAAGCTTCAACCCAACTGCATAAGAACCTGTCTCAGGTCGTCACACGGGTGGTCCATGTGCTGGTCACTGTGGGGACAGGTGCAGTCATCTTCAAATATGAAAGGCCTTTTGAATATACTTTAGCCACAGAGCATAGCGCAGCCCGTGCAGTAGCGTGACCACGACAGTTCTTATGAGTGCAGAACTCATAAGGAAAAACAGCCACTTGAAAGTCCCCTACTTCTCATGACATGGAATTTAACAATATAACGAACCTGACAAAGTATCTAGTTGTATTGAAGTCTAACAATAATTGGATATCATTTCCCGAAGTTCGTCAGTCGTAGCATATGAAAGAGCGGTCTTTCCAGCCTCATCGACCTTATCGGGAATTGCTCCTCGATTTAGAAGCAGCCTCACACAACTCTCGGCAATGAGGCCACTACCGCTCGAAGCAGCGTATGATAGTGGTGCTCTACCATGATTGTCTGCTGCATTAACCTTCGCCCCATGTTCAAGTAGTAACTTAGTAGCCCCGTAGCTATGAACGGCCGCATATGAGAGCGGCGTCCTGCCACTAACGTCTGCGTGATGAACATTTGCCTCATAAGAAAGCAATAGCGAGATTAACTCTGTACTGCCACTATCATGTACTGCATATGATAGTGGCGTTCTGCCCTGTATATCATGTCTACCAACTGCAGCACCCCGGATCAGAAGCGCTTCTGCTATGCTTGGAGGCAAGTATTTGCCATGATATGATAACTCCGTAGCTGGATGTCCTTGTGGGAAACTGTTGATGTCATAATGATGCGAGGTAACGGCGTATGAGAGAGCCGTACGGCCGTTGCATGTGTCAGAAACATCAGTGTCGGCGCCGCTATCTATCAAAAGGCGTGCTTGGCTCTCTGCCTTCAACTTTATAGCAAGCAAAAGGGCGCTCTGCCCTTGAGTGTCAATTGCGTCAATGTCGGCACCCTCATCTATAAGCTGCTTCATGATCGAAAGGTCGCTGTTCAAAGCAAACATCAATGGCGTTCTTCCGAAGAGATTTGTTCTCTTGACTGTATCACCATGAGAGAGCAACATATGTACAATTGATGTCGTGGCCTTCCCTTCCTTCAATGACCACGTCAGTGCTGTGTAACCATTGTTGTCAATTGCGGAAACATTGACGCCCTGGTCAATGAGCAAATGCACCTTGGCTTCGGACTCGATTAGGCTACATGCGGCCCCAAAAAGTGCCGTCTGTCCATAGATGTCTGTCGCAGTAACACTGGCCCCGCCCGAGATCAGTAATCGCATGCATTCTATATTGCTTTGCGCTGCAGCAGACATCAGTGGTGTCTTTGCACCTATGGCGGCATACTTGTCAACATTCGCGCCTTTCTCAAGTAGGATAGCTACAGCAGCGGCATTTCCATTTTCAGCAGCAAGACAAAGCGGTGTCCGCCCGAAATCATCTCGAACATCAATGTTGGCTCCGTTCTCAAGGAGAAATCGAAAAGTAGAACAGATGTCGTGACTGTGCTCGATAGCAACTGAAAATGGAGTCCCGCCCTGTGGAGTTCGGAAGTCTATATGTGTGTAAGGCTTAGAGGAAGAAATAGCCACTGAAGCCGCAATGAGGTCGTCATCTCGTAAAATATAGTAAAGAAGACCTGATTTTGGGTTGAATTTGAAGTTGCGCCTAAGTCCGTGCTTTAACTTCTTTTCGACGTCGTATTCATTGCATAAGGAGTGTAAACGTGAAGTCGCCGGCTCTTCACGTATCTCCCTTTTGAGCAGCCTCCAGACCGTGGGTCGGTTACCGGTAGCCATTGCTGCAAGGATAGGAGCGCCATATCGCTCACCTTCGATGTCAAAGCAGGACTGATTTTCTTGGTGGCTCTCTATGAGGCTCCCAAAGCTATATTCAGCTAGCAGATATAAAAGGCTTGCACCGGTGGTATGTCGACGCACATCTATTTCCTGGAAGACGTTATTTTGTTGAATCCATTTTTCGAGTTGGAATGTTTCCAAGAACTTGGTCTGGCTAATATGCCCCTCTTCTGCTGCATTCGCGTGATAAAGAACATTCTGTACGGCATACCTCAGAAAAGGAAACTCAATGTCTGCGACAACACGAGTTTTAGCGAGATGGTGCTTGGAGTCACTTTCTGGTAAGCCATTCTGTTCCATGTAGGATTGAGTATACCTATAGCAACATCTCTTTAACTGGTCATGACTCTCTGCAATGATATCTCCGCTCGTATCCAGGATGACTCTGAGGCCTCTGTCTTTGAGGAGGAAATCTCTGATTGACTCGTGAATGAACTGGACTGTTTGGTCCTTCTTCACCCCCGTGACTTCAGCAAGGCCTTTGGAAGAGCTTAGAATGAAGTTACCTATGGCAACTTCTCCAATTTCGTCTCGATCCCACTTGCAAGTGGTGCATTCACCATGTGACCGAATCGCAAAGTAAAGCTGCTCTGGCTTTAGCGGACTTCGTGCGAAAAGAACCCATTGAATGCATAGGAGCAGTTCATCCTTGTTGGCATCATCTCGAGTAAGCATATCTCGAAATAGCTCGTGTAGGTCCCCTGGAATCTCTCGAAGTGTTTGTTTCAAAGTGTGTATGCGCCCTTGATCGTACTTCTTCTGCAAAATGCCTGCGACAAGCACAACCCACATAAACACACCGGATGCCTTTTCTTTGATCAGATCCCGCACCTCGTGAGCGAGCTTGCTGTCTCCGATTTCCAACTCGCTGTCAAGATAAGAAATGATGTCCTGCTCATGTCCCTCTTGCCCTTCCAGAACTAGTTCCATCTTCTTTGGCATCGTAATGTGAGGATAGTGTCTGCTTGCCAGACATACCTGAAAACTGAGTCCTTCGGCGGCACTCAAGTTACCCAAACTCTTGAATGACGATACCATGGAGCGGATTTCGGACTCGTCACATTCATCTAAAGCGTCAATGAAGACAACAACAGACGAGTTTCCGAGGCCCTCCACAGCCTGCTCAAATAATGCTCTCAGTGCCTCAATGTTCCATTCGTGGTTCTCGCCAATCCCCAAGACCAATTCAGGGTCCAGCACACTATGGAGTGTCGGAAGCTGTTGGAGAATTTGAAGCAACAGGGATCTGTACATGCCAGTGGTGGACTTCTCCAGCTTTTCTCCTCGTGCATTGAAGAAGAAAGAGATAATGATTTTGTCTTTCATACTTCGTCGGGCATTGCTGAGAATGAACTTCATCAGAGTGGATTTTCCTGCCCCAGGCTTCCCTTTGATCCATAAAAAGCCATGATGTTCATCGACTTTGTTGGGATTCAGCCAGTCGAGATACTCGGCTCTCTTGATGATCCATTTGCATGTTTTCCTGTGAGCCTTCTTGATATTATCATGACGAGCATCAATTTGATTGAACCTTAATGATTGAAGGAGAGCTTCAATTGGTAGTTGACTGTGGCTACCTTGTTCTGAGTCGACCATAGGTTAGTCCAAAGTCATGGTGTCGAAGGCTCCGGCGCGGAAGTAATGAGAACCAACCTTGGTCATCGGGACACTTTCGCTTCTCTCCGCGATTTTGATGTACCTGATCTCGCAACTGAACTGTAGAATATCCATAGTAATTGTGGTTATTTATCGTTTGAGCTGTGTCTCTGCTGGTCGATGACTTGTTCCCCAAGTCGACATTATGCCCAGTGACTGTGCTCGCAAACTCCGAACCACCCTGGTGCAATCGCGATGGTCCGGACATAACCAATCATGAATGATTAGTCTTGCGTTCATGCGCGACGTCGAAGGTGAGGGACAAAAGATGAAGAACTGGAACCGCCGTTTGACGTGAGAAAAAAAGCCTGAAGGTCACACCGACTGACCACAGCTGCCAGCTAAGCAATCTGCCTCATTTTCAAACCCCCAGCACTGCCTCAAAAACTACGAGATATGATTGGCCAACACCGAAGTCGTCTTGTGCTGGGGACACCGTGGAATAGCCTCACGGACAATTCGATGCACAGATAAGACATAGACGACTCTTTACAGCCCTACTATGCTCGACAGCGGAAAGAATATCGATTTGTCCACTGCCCTCTTATCAAGTATTCTTGAGTTGCGGCGTTGACGATTCACAATTATGAGAGCCTTGAAAATGGGTAGGCGAAATGTGCTGAGAGGCTGGTTACTGCTTACCCTGCGAATCCTGGTTGCCACGGATGGCCTCAAGCGTACAGAGCTCATCCCAGGTCTGTCATTGGGTTAACACCTGCAGACACGAAACAATATGTGCAGCCACAAAGGATTATCACCAACACAAGAAATCTGAGAAAGTTCCAGGCTTTTTTAATGACTCTCTCACATGCTTAAGGGAGATTTTTGACACACGAATAGATTCGCATTATCCGTCCTGTGATGAACCGAGTCAAGTCAACAGGCATAATAATCCACCCACATAACCACTTGTAGCATTTCATGGATGCCCGAATCAGGCTCGGGTATTATTACCCGATTACGACGCCTCCTGCATAGGGTCCGCATGCCTGAAGACCCCGCATAGCTGAAAGAAGAAGCGGGGGTAGGTGGTATTAAAGAGCACTCAGCCGTTGCTTCGAGCCTACAGCCACTTCTGAAAATTGGGGACTCCCAACGCCCATTGCGCCCAGCCCCAGAGCTGAGAACCCTCCAAAGTTGTCTGCTATATCCAGGTGGCGAGAGATATACACGCTTCCTTCAATCAAGAGCACAAAGCTTTTCTGGTTTCACCTTTGGATCTCGTGGCCTAGACACAAATTGAGAGCCCTCCGAGAAGGAAGCCGGTCCTGATTTCCATACATGAGCGCAGAGAGGGAACCCCTTCCTCGAAATGAGCAGCTACCAGCGACCTGCCGGCCGAGGGGACTTTGCAGTCGCCCTTGTTTGCGCCCTATCCCTTGAGTTCGATGCCGTGTGTATGGTAATCGATGACTTCTGGGATGAGGATGGTGATCAATTTGGCAAAGCTGACGGTGATCGTAACACGTACGTCACTGGGCGCATTGATAAGCATAATGTTGTGATTGTATTGCTAGGCAAAGGAAAGGTAAACTCGGCAGCCGCCGCAACAAGCCTACGCACAAGCTACCCAAATATTGGCCTGACAATACTAGTCGGAGTTTGTGGTGCCGTTCCTTCAATTAGAGAAACGGATATTCGTCTGGGTGACGTGGTTATCAGCGACACCATCGTTCGATATGACTTCGGGTATCAGACTGATCATGAATTTGTCCGCAAAAAGACCTGTTATGGTGATGTGGTACCGAAAGAAATCAGCAATCTCCTGGAAAGTCTCCAAACAGTCTTGGGGAAGAGACGGCTCATGAAAGGGTCTACGGCATTTATCGAGGAACTCAAAGAGACTGCCGCTCGTCTAGGCCAGCATGGCAGATATGAAAGACCGGAAGAAAGGATCATTAGCGCTTCTAGATCACAGCCACAATCGCTAGCTCTGAGAGGACAGGAAGTCGATCAAAATATCGACATACAGGCACCTACTATCCACTTTGGACCCATGGCTTCAGGCGATACTGTCATGGTCTCTGCTCAACACCGTGATCGGATCGCCGCTGCTGAAAACATCATTGCATTTGAGATGGAGGGTGCAGGAATATGGCAAGAGCTACCATGCATCATCGTCAAAGGGGTATCCGACTTTGCTGATTGTGAGAAAACCAAGGAGTGGCAAGACTATGCTGCTGCGATGGCCGCTGCGACATCGAAAGCTATCTTGAAGCGGTACATTCATACCGACAGGAAGGTTTCTCCTCCTGCAGGCCATTCCCTCCTGGCGAGACAGCAGGGTTCAAACTACGGTGGTACGATAGAAGCTGTGCATGATGTAAACCAGGGCAATCGCATGCGAGTTTCATCGGGCCAGCCACCTCGAGCTTATGAGCAAGAAGGGTCCTCATTCATGACGAATATTCAATCTGGTGCTGGTGTGCAACAAGGAAACGTTATGGAGTTCCACTGAATCATATCTCCTGTATAGCTTACAGGAGTACTTGGAATTATGTGTCGTTCCCTTAATTCGGTGCGCATCATGAGTCAGATTCTCCGTACTGACAGTCAGTTGGTTGCCAACCACATGTCTCAACCGACCATATGGAAAGCAACAAGGACGTGTTATAGGCTAGGGACCTTACATTGAGTACTGGTCGTTATCAGCAACCTCGTTCTGTGATTCGCCCAGAGCCATGTCAAGATAGATGCAAGATGAGCCCACAAATATCAGTATAATCATTTCTGAATCAATTTAAGCATCACTAGATGAAGTCTGACATTTCAATGACGTGATGTAGGATTATCCAGAATGCTTCCCCTTTCGAGGGCGGTCGGCTTTAACGGACTTAACGATTCAAGGCGTTTGTCTCAACTACCTCCGTTATCAAGTCGATGGTAACAACAGGAAATTCTAGTTAGGACTCTGTTCTTTCGCCTTGCTATATATCGAGCGACAATATTTGTCAATATTTGGCCGTTGCCCTTGTTGTTGGACCTAACTGCGACTTGAGTTTTGTTACCCCTTAGATCGTACTACCAAATTGTCAAACGACAGAAACACAGGTATCAACCGTTACCCAACTCTTGATACATGATTGAAAAGGAAGCAAACATGACCACGGACAAATCGATAACTATGGACGTCGACGAGGAGAAGCAAGCTACCGAGTCAAGACAACCCTCTATTGTGACATTTTCAACTGCTAACGGCATTGAAACGCCAGAGATCCGCGACGAAGATGCGAACCGAGATGAGAAAAAAGCTGTTATGGAGGCAGAAAAGCCTGTCGAATACCCGAAAGGATTAGAGATGTTCTTCATCATGCTTGCGCTCGTACTCAGCATCACTCTCTGCTCCCTCGATCAGGTAAGCTCAGCTACTCCAGACAGCCCTTCTCCCCACCCTCAACTCTGATATTGATCAAGACAATCGTTGCAACCGCCGTACCCAAGATTACCGACCAGTTCGGCCGCCTGCGAGATATTTCTTGGTACGGCTCAGCATACTTCCTCACCCTCGGGGCCTTCCAGTCACTCTGGGGTAAGATCTACAAGTTCTTTGCTCTAAAAACCAGCTTCTTGTTGTCCATTTTCATCTTTGAACTTGGAAGCTTGATCAGCGCTGTCGCTCGTAACTCCACGACTGTGATTGTCGGGCGCGCTATCGCTGGCTTAGGCGCCTCGGGTGTTGCCCCTGGAGTGTACACAATTCCTGCTTTCATTGCCGCGCCCGAGAAGAGAGCTACATATACTGGTTTCATTGGGTTATCTTACGGCATTGCCGCTGTTGCTGGGCCACTCATTGGTGGGGGACTTACAGATAGGGCCAGCTGGAGATGGTTAGTGGAATCTCCAGATGAGGTTGTTACAAGACAGCTACAGGCCCTACATTCGGACAGACTAAAACTAACGAACTTTCCTTAGGTGCTTCTACATCAATCTTCCCATAGGCGGTCTGGCCATTCTTGTCATTCTTTTCACCTTCAAAACCCCCGCCGGGGTCAAGGTGGTCGACGCTACAATCAAGGAAAAGCTTCTACAAATGGATTTCATAGGCACCGCACTGGTCATGGGTGCGTCTTTGTCTTTGCTCCTGGCCCTTCAATATGGTGGCGTGACCTATGCGTGGAACTCAAGCCTCGTCATTGGCTTGCTCGTCGGCTTCGTCCTGATGACTATCGCTCTAATAGGAGTAGAATTCTGGCTGGGCGAGCGTGCAATGTTGACCCCACGACTGATTCGCCAAAGGACCGTTTGGGTAAACGCTGTATGGAGCTTCTTCTTTGCTGGGTCATACTTCATTACGCTCTACTATCTACCTATCTACTTCCAGAGTATCGATAACCAGAGTCCCATCGGCTCGGGTGTACGAAACATTCCGCTCATTGCGCTGTTCAGCGTTGCGACATTTGCATCTGGCAAGGCCATCACAAAAACTGGCACTGCCGCCCCATATCTGGTGGTTAGTTCAATAGTTGTCACCATTGCGGCCGGTCTGTTCTATACCCTCGACATTGGGACGTCGACGGGCAGATGGGTTGGGTATCAGATTCTAGCGGGCTTTGGATATGGTGTTGGTCTCCAGGTTCCTGTTGTCATTTCACAAGCGTTTGCTGCACCCAGTGACATGGCTCCAGTGACTTCAAACATCATTTGTAAGTACATACTTTCCCTACATATCTTCATGTTCCTTTCCTTCGAGTTGCCATCCAACAGCTGACATTCAATTTACCCTTACAGTTTCTCGGACCATCGGTGGTACATTCTTGATTACCGCTGCGCAATCTAGCTTCATCAACCAGATCATTCATAAGCTAGCCAGCATTGCGCCTACAGTTGATCCCGCCTTAGTTACAGAAACGGGTGCCACGACCCTCCGACAAAACTTCTCCGGCGCTGAGCTGAATGGTGTACTACATGCTTATGTGTTGGGCATCAAAGTTTCTTTTGGAATTACTATTGCGGCTTGTGGCATCACAGTCATTACGAGCGTGTTTACCAAGTGGACGAATATCCACCACAATAAACAGGGCAGTTAAAAGAGTCGGGGCGTTATAGCGAAGGGGATCGTTTCGAAGTTTCTTTGGTGCTTCCACCGGTTTCCTTCTGGACAGGATATTTATCCAAGGCGAGAAGGCAGAAATCATAGTGATAATTAGACCTTGCTATACTTTAAATGGATATTAAGCCCGCTGAACTACCGAATCCAGTGGTCAATACGGGGCAAAGGTCGAAGACAATACTAATATAAAGCACGAGAAGAAAATTGATGAACATCCCCTCTACTTAGACGAAGAAAGTGATATAGCGTACATCGCTCTGAGAACTTTTGAAAATCATCTGATCCGGGACAATCTCTCTGTTGGCTTGTTCCTGTCCAGGTCTAAATCCTCCGATAGAAACGGAGATGACTGCCTGAACCCCCAATGGTCACCACCTTGCCTCAAAGCCTCTTCCCAGTAGTCCCTGTCTTTTTCCTGAGCCGCTAGAGAATTTCCGTACAATATACGCAGCATTTTGGGGGCTAATCTCGTGATGTTCTGAGTTCGATCCTTCCAGTCATTATCCAAGCTTTTCTCAGTAGCAACATCTAGTCTGTGACCAGCCCAAGGGCCAGTCCAGATTGGCCAGAATTCGAAATGCATTGGTCCGTATGATGGGTCCCGGATTGCATCCGAGAGATCTCGATCAGTGAAACCTACGAAGGTTTCGAGCTGCTCCCAAGACCAAGCCTTCCTTCTATTCCTTTTGTAGTCTCCTTTCCAACTGATGAGCCATAGGAGAAGAATATCAAGTGTAAGCCATTGACGTCCTGGTAACGAAATAGTAGCCTCGTCATCGGAGGTTACAACAGCTTCCATTCTTACGTACTCTTGATCAGTTAGATTGCGCAAAAGCCAGCTGCTTCCAGGTTCAAGGCTAAGACGTGGCAAGCAAGCTTTCATACTTGCGTGGAGTTTTTCGGGAATAGCAGCACCTCCAAGCTGCTTGAGAAAAGCCTCCTCGTATAAACAGTCGTAGGGGAATGGTACTTTCTCATAACTGGCCACGGATTTCTTGAACCAAATCGATGCACGAGTTGTCTCTATCTCAGATCGGCGGCCAGTTTGCTCCGTCTCCCTCTCCATATCTTCAGAGGTCGGTTCTGGTAGAGTGTGCTGCAGCGCTTTGGGAAGAACGCGCAGTCCCGCGACAGTGCAAATTATTGGAGTGTTGACCCAAGAATATTTCTTCCTCCACTGAATGTAACAACCCTTTACCCATATGACGGCATGAGACCATAGGCTTTGCGAACACAAGGCCAAGGCCATAAAGTCTTCTATTTTGAGGAGTTCGAATATTGCCCCCAGAAGCTCGGCGGGGAGCATCTCTAGCCCAGCTTGGCTCTGTAAAGGCTGCAACGTCGACTGCGTCGACTGTGGCATTATCCCCTCGTCCGAGTCGATCTCGACACCTTCCATTGAGTTGCACAGAAACTTGAAAGCTTCGAAACTCAAATGATGTGTGCAGAAAGATGAAGGATCCATATAGCCTTCCAAATCAATGACTGGCATTCTCATGCGCTGTTTCTTTTCAGGTGCGAGGAACATCCAGCATTCCTTACGGTTTATGGCCCCGACATTTCCGGCATCCCAAGGCTCTTCTCCATGAAGTCTGCGCCGCATCTTCGAGTTCGCTGAGAAGGTAGGGAAGAAGTTAGACAGCAAAAGTGCTGCTGCCTGCTTATGGTCTTATACACATGAGAGTAACCCAGCCAATCATGCTGGTCAGTCTTCATTACTCATCCAGAGACGATTGCATTGCTAAATCCACCAATCGGGTGATATGTCATGAAGGCAGTAATTTAGCCGGGGATACACGAGTTGTCCCTAAGTGATCCTTTTTAATCTACTTGATGACATGTGGCTATTACTCTCGACTTCTGTGTATAGAATAAGGACTATTAAGCAAGTGTTCTCGAAAAGTATAAGTTATGTATCTAATCTCGGAGTATGCTGGTGGTGAGTGAAATCGCCCGATGCCTGCTAATCCTGCCTCATGCTAAGGTCTGGTATTATGTCGCCTGGACTCTGAAGCCACTTTAAAAGCTTCCTCATCAGAACTTGCTTATCCATTGGCTTGGGGATATAATCATCCATCCCTTTCTCCAAGCAACGCTCCATGTCGCCTTTCAGCGCATAAGCGGTCATGGCAATTATAGGTAGTCGTATACTGCTACG
This sequence comes from Fusarium sp. HKF-74, assembly GCA_021223625.1. Taxonomy (NCBI): domain Eukaryota; kingdom Fungi; phylum Ascomycota; class Sordariomycetes; order Hypocreales; family Nectriaceae; genus Fusarium; species Fusarium sp. HKF-74. The sequence continues at coordinate 177,990 of JAJFAS010000048.1, forward strand.
ACGTATCCGAAGTGTTGCCTCGTAACCATTCATAACTGGCATACTGATATCCATGAGTATCAAGTCAAAGTTATTAGCCCCCGCTGATAGTAATGACACAGCCTGAGCGCCGTCTGAGACAACTGTAATATCCTTGAATCCAAAACCATGCAGCATTCCGACTAGGACCTTTTGGTTGATGATGTTGTCCTCTGCCGCAAGGATCTTCTTTGTTGGAGAGATCTTCAATAATAGTTCTAGTTGTGTGGCAAGATCCTCGCCTTGATGAGCCTGTTGCTGGGGTAATTCCGCTCCGAGTCTTGGTAGAACGGTTATAGGTTCAGCCTGACGAAGGCTGCTGAGCTTCTTCAGCTTGAACGTGAACCAAAAGATGCTGCCCTGCCGTTCGGGGTTGGGCTTATATCCAATACTCCCTCCCAGCAGCTCAACAAGAGATTTCGCAATTGATAACCCAAGACCTGTTCCTGGGCGCCGCTTCTGGTGCGGTGTATCAAGCTGCGTGAATGGTTTGAACAGCTCTTTCACGTCAATCTCTGTAACGCCATGCCCAGTATCCCAGACTTCTGTTTGTATGGTGTGACTGGTCTCGTCTTCACCAAGCAGCGATACATGCACCGAGATGTATCCCTTCTCGGTAAACTTGACAGCATTGTTGAGGATATTCTCGAAGATCTGACGGTATCTCAAAGCGTCCCCTTCCGCCCACTTTGGCAAGTCTGAAGATAGATCCAGCTTTAGAGATACTCCCGGCTGCACAGTGGTTTGAACCCTACGTACGGCCGATGTAATCACATTCGCGATATCCAGCCTCTCGTTCCTGATGGGAAAGGTACCAGCCGCAATCTTTGAGTAATCGAGAATATCGTTGATGATGCGTAATAGAACATGTCCACTTTCTTGGATCATATTGGCCGTCTCCCTTTGCTCTTCAGTGAGACGACTATCCAGTAGCAAGGAGCAGGCAGATAGTACGCCATGCATCGGCGTTCGGATCTCATGACTCATATTTGCTAGGAAATCATTCTTCAGCTTGGTGCTTTCCTCATAAGCAGCGGTCAGCCGCAGTTCAGCCTCTTTTCGTTCAGTGAGATTCCTGGTGACTTTGCCGAAGCCAACATGGATGTCGTTCTTATATATGGCGGTTATAACCACGTTGGCCCAGAACCGGCTGCCATCCTTACGGTAGCGCCAGCCCTCATCCTCAACCCGGCCTTCACGTAAGCAAAGCTCGAGTTCTCTTTCGGGTTTTCGTGACTGGATGTCTTCTTCGCCATAGAATTTTGTAAAGTGCTTGCCAATAATTTCTTCCTTCTTGTAGCCCTTGTTTAGCTCTGCTCCAGTATTCCAGGTCATGACGTTCCCGCGCGTATCGAGCAGGAAGATGGCATAATCTTTGACTGCCTGCACAAGGATCCGGAAAGCGTCGTCGGTGGGCAGCCAGCTCTGTGTTATTTCGCCGTTGACCGTTGTTGTGTGAGGCTCGGCTTGTTCCCATTGTATGACCAGACACAGTAGTTCATCGCCTTTCTGCACGGGCATGATACGTGCAGTCCAAGAAATGCCATGCGCGATATAGGCCGCATGGCATAGACGCAGAGCACGAGCTTCAAGTGCAGTTTCAATCGCGTAAATAAAGGGAATACGATCGAACCTCTCGGTAGGCGACCCGTGATAGAGGGCAGTGAAGAGGTCTTGACCAACGAGGACCTCGCGCTTACGTTTCCATGCCTCGAGCAAACCGACTGAGGCTCTTTGGATGCGATAGGATGGGGACACAACAAGAGTGGGGACGGGCAAAAAATCGAGGATGTCGTCCATGTTCGTGGTGGGGACGGTAGCATCAAGGTCCTTGGCCGAATCCATGGTTCTCATTCGTACGGACCTGATCTACCTTAATGCACGGACTGGTCGCTAATACGACGTCTCGTTTATTCATAGACTTGAGCCAGCATCAAGTTGTGAAGGCCCAAGGGAGAGCCCCATGGCAGTGGAGGGGGGATTTTCAGCTCTTTGGCGCTAACCCATCAGATCATATTATGACGTCAGAATTCTGTCATGGCTGTCACCATTGGAGTACAATTGTGCATTCAAATACATTAACAATATTTGATTTATCACCAACGTCTAGCCTGCCTAGATATTCAAAGGTTTTGCATGTAGTTACAAATAATATTGTTTTCTCGGTGACCCGTCAATCACCACGTCTGATATTGGTATGTGTTTGCCCACTGGATAGAAATATGGAATCTGGAATCTGCGAGAATGGTGCCGCTGGACGGATAATGTTTGGAGGAAAACAAGAGTTGGCCAAAGACACCAAATTACCTGGTACTTAATGGCTATGGACTGTCAAACAACCAAACTATCCTATCAGATCATTTCATTCCGTCCCGTAGGCTCTTTATATTTGTGGTGTGCACGGCGTTTAGCTGCATCTTATCCAACACCTGGTTTGGTCAATGCAGGGTAACCATGCACTGAAACAGGGCGAGCGTGGCCCAAGCGTCGGTCAAGAGTCACTGCCGGACTCAAGCATAAGCAGCAAATGCGCAGGGCAAATGAGATAAGCCGAATAGTAAATAGAATTTTGAGAATACCATCCAGAGTTTACGATATCTAATGGGGGAGATTACTGCACGCGCAGCCCTTAATCAAAATAGGCGCAAGTCTAGAAACGCCCGGGCAATTGTATGACCACTCGGTCAAAGCTCGATCAATCGCAAGCTGAGGAGGTTGATCTCAAGTCCTCGCGCGAAGAGAATAAAGTTATTGACACCACCGCCCAACTTAAGGCGAGATTCATGGACCAGCAAAGCGCGCCAACGAAATACAATAGGCTGATCCACAAACACAACAAGCACGGGCAGGCTTGTTACACTTTGCAAGCGAAGGACCACCTCAATAAAAAAAGCTTACAAGCAACCTAAAAACACTTCCGGTGACTCAACCGGCAACAAACCTTACTCTCTCTTACCTATAAGAAAGAGTCTTGAGTCGGCCTCTGAACTGATTTTTGACTTCACTCCAGATTTTCCATCCTCACCACAACACCTGAAGCTATCAACCTCCACTCAAAATGTCTCCCGACACCAAGCTCTACAAGCATCGCTGCGTCTATGACTCGTGTCCCGAGAGGTGGTCCAAGTTCCCGACCAACCAGCAAGAGCGCGATGACATAGAGCAGAGCGCCTTGCAAGATCCGATCGTCCATCGACACATCTTCGCCGACCATAAATGGCAGACCGAATCCTTCACCATCCAGAGCTCCGCCATGCGGGCAGCCATCTCGACTGTCCTCGAAAAGTACCAGGATCTTGACCTGGACGTTGAGAAATGGACTTTCAAACCTCCATTCATGCCTCTCGTCCACCGCTGGGACCGTCTCCTCTCTCTGTGCGAGGCCGAGGACGAGGATCACGAACCAGAGGCTGTAGCCCAGCTCCTGGAATTCCTCACACCGATCTTGGCCCCCAAAGTCGATGCGCTCGTGAAGACTCGCAAGACTGGAAACGTCATGTTCGATGACCTGTGGCAGATCTTCCCCCCGCATGAGTTTGTCATCACCAAGTTCTACGGCGTCGAAGCTGTATGCCGTGTCACTAAATACAAACTCGTGAAGCAACCTCCAATGCCATCATACTGGGAGATTCACATGGAGTATCTTGACTGGAACGGCAATCGCTGCGGCTATGCCAACACGATGATTATCATCCCGGAATTCGCCGCCTATCGACGCGTTACTTCGCTACCTGCCTACCCCCTGTCCTTCCACAACTCGCCCTCCAAGGTTCGAGAACAGATGATCGAACGAGGCCGAAAGTTTGAAGCGCTGCGTGGTTACCACTTCCAAACCTGTTCTGGATCAAAGATCCTATTGCCTCCTGGAAAGTCAGAGGAACGACCGGTAAGACTATCAACGGAGAGAACGCATTGACTTTAGCTGACGAACAGCGCAGGTGTCTGGTCGAGTCATTGTTGACGCTCACGCTTACTACATGACCAATGATATAGTGAAGCCCGATCTCGCGCCTCTGGTTGATGACGAGCAAGTCGGCCAGAAGAAGAAGTTGGACGAAACCAAGAAGTCGGACAAAAAGAAGTCCAAAGCTCATGAATGTGACTGGGGATGTGACGTAGAATATCACGTTTGCGAGGATGATGACAGCGATGACTCGGATACGCCCCAGGAAGAGGCGCCCGTGGAGGGTAATGCAGAAATGACTGTGAAAGCACCAAATGATACTACAGGACGCTCAGAGAACCTCGAGCCCCTCACCGATGACATGTGCCTTGTTGCGACACCCTGGCTGAAAGGCTTTGACCTGAAGACGAAGGACTGGGGTAAGTTCAGCGGCCTCTGGATTCATGCGTCGTAGCTAACAGTTACCAATAGCCCAGTTCTATGTGGACGACCTAACCCCTGTGGTATGGAATGATGCCGCATTCAACCATCTTGTGCTTCCGGGCACAGAGAAGCAGCTTGCTTGGGAGTTTGTGGAGAACAAGACTCTGGCCAATAGCTTTGACGACTTTATTCAAGACAAAGGTGAGGAGTCCCCGGTAGCAAACTCGATCAATATCTGACATTTCTAGGTCGCGGTATCATCATTCTGATGTTTGGTCCACCTGGTGTAGGAAAAACCTATACTGCAGAAGCAGGTACGTTGAATCTGCCAGCGGGAGGAGTTAGATTGGCTGACATATTATGCAGTTGCTGAGAAGGCACGTGTGCCACTGTACTCCATGAGCGCTGGTGATCTGGGCACGGTACCAAAGGAGGTCGAGCTTGCGCTGGACCGAGCACTCACTCTCTGTGGTCTCTGGAACGCCATGCTCCTCCTCGATGAGGCCGATGTATTCCTCGGTGCTCGCACCGATAGCGATCTAGCCAGGAATGAGCTTGTAGCTGGTAAGCTCCAGGTCTTCCTACTCTCCCTTCACGCGCATACTAACAAACACAGTATTCCTCACTAAGCTCGAGTACTACACAGGAGTCTGCTTCCTCACGACCAATCGAACAGCCAGTATCGACACCGCCTTCCAGTCCCGCGTGGATCTCTTCCTTCCATACAAGGACTTGACTTTCGAAGCTCGCAAGAAGGTCTGGCAGAACTTCATCAATCGCGCTGGGGGTACTCAGGTTGAGATTCCAGATGAGGAGATGAACAAGCTGGCTGAGATGAAGCTGAATGGTCGTGAGATCAAGAATCTGATCAAGAGCGCGCATCTACTTGGGCTCAAGAATGGTGGTGCCATTCAGGTAGACCGGCTGATGATGCTGGCTCAGAATCGGGTCGCTGCTCTTGGTGAGTTGAAGAAAAGCTGAAAGGGTGATATCCAGGCCGGTGAAAGGTAGAGGGCATTCGCCTCGTGGCGATGGGAGATGGTGACAGCAATGGCAGTGCTTTGATCCACCAAGTTGAGAGCACCAAGGATATCCATAGATAGATAGCCTTCGATACACTGCAGATACCAAGGGGTTGTAGTCAAAAGCCACAAAGACACCAAATTGTGCTTTCTGGTCTCGTGAACCCCCAACGCCCAGGAATGTTATTCATCAATCATACAGACTCGCAAACCATTGTTGGGGTCTATTTCTCTTGGCGATGGCAATTGTTACTCAAAAGTGATGGCATCTATTCATTAGCATCAGGCTTAGTCTTGAAGACTTCCATTCACACATCTTTATACTAAACCGCTTTGATCTTTGTCAGTGAGATGTGATTGATGGCATTATTGTGGCCGAAGGTTGATAGCCGAGGTAATCGGGGACTAGGGCGTATTGGTCCCTTGAGTGTTGACATATGCAATGGAACCATCTCCCGCTTGACCGTGACCCCCAACCCCCAACACATTGCTTTGTATGAGACTAGCTAAGATTTTAGATGCGGAAATGTAAACGGTCATTTGTTCCGGTCTTGGGCTCTCAATCGACTGAAACAAGCATAAGGAATGGAACAAGACTGACCAAGTGAACATTGCAACATCAAGTATAGCGTATCGAGTTAATTGATGAGATTCTCCTTCTCAACCTCAGGAGATTTGCTTTACGGATAACATAAACAATACGAAACCATTCCGCAATTTAAGCATACCATTCCCTTAAAGGTTCTCCGTTCGTTAGCACTGCTACCTACCCCAATAAGGTCCGAGCCGATCATTGTTTATCTTTAACCGTAATTGACGGCAAAACATATTCCACCACTTACAAAGACCCCATGATCTGCACCGTTCGTTGAACAGTCCTTCTCGTCTGATCATTGGTGCTAATTGTCAAGCCCGACCGGGGTTCCCCGCAAGCACCTTGGAATTAGCCCGTACCTTAATCCTAACCGAGCTCGGGGTCCTTTGATGCAAAGAGAAAAAAGCGCAGATGATCTTGAATACATATACCGTGCCAAAGACCATGTCTGTGCCATTGATACCTCAGTTCCTCCTCGTTGCTGTTCAACTGCCAAGATGAAGCTGTCCTCGGTTCTCTGCGGTGTCTTTGCGACTCTCACTGTTGCGTTTCCCAAGGAATACCTCAGTCTCGCGACTTGGGGTGTCGAGGGTTATGCTAAGGATAATCCCATTGGCATTACCACTGGTGGAAAAGGCGGAAAGACTGTTATTGTCACTACTGCTGAGGAGCTTGTCGCTGCTGTCAAGGGTACCGAGCCCAAGATCGTGAAGCTCAAGGGCAAGGTTACTCTTCCTTCTCGGCTCAAGGTCGGATCCAACACTTCTCTTATTGGTGTTGGATTGACAGCTCATATCACCGGTGCTGGTGTCGATGTTTACCATGGAGACAATGTCATTCTGCAGAACTTGAAGATCACTCATATTCTGGATAATGATTGCATCACTATCCGAAACAGCACTCGCGTCTGGGTTGATCATAACGAGTTTGCTTCTGATATCAACCAAGGCCCTGATCACTACGTAAGTCTCGTGCAGCCCAGAAAAACCTCAAAATGTGTAACTGACCTTTTCTCTAGGACGGACAAGTCGACATCATCCGGGCCTCAGACTGGATCACTGTCTCGTGGAACTATTTCCACGACCACTGGAAGTCTTCCCTCGTTGGCAACGACGCTACCTTCCGCGATCTCGACTTCGGCCACCTCCATGTCACATACCATCACAACTACTGGCGCAACATGGGAACCCGCGGTCCAGCTGGTCGGTTTGGTCACCAGCATGTGTACAACAACCTCTACGAGGACTTCCTGTACCAGGCTATCCACAGTCGATCTGACAACCAGGTATGTCTCGCCGAATCCTATTTGGGGGATTTGGACTGATTTAAATAGGTTCTTGTTGAGGGCAACGTCTTCCGAGGTAACACCAGCGAGGCTCTGAGCACATACGGTCTTGTCATCCCTATGGACTCTCCTAACACTTGCACTTGCGGTGACGAGGAGCTTGATGGCTATGCCAACCTTGGAGCCAGTATGTACAATTCTTATGTCATTCAAGGATCTCACGACTGACTATTAAACAGAGAACGATTGGGGCAAGGCTGGAGTTAACATTACACAGAAGGGCAACTTTTACAAGGCTGATTACAAGTACAAGTTGACTCCCCTCAAACTTGTTCCCACCGTGGCCAAGCTTGGGGCTGGTGTCGGCAGGATCTGGTAACAAGCTAGCCTCAGCGTCTTGTCATTTACCCTTAATACGATGCAAGCTGCTTTATTACAGCCTTAAAACCGATATCACTACCTTGAAGAGATTCTTTCAGGCCGTGAATGGACTCTTAATCTTATAATAATGGGACTCTCGTACCATTGTGTTGGTTCTGTAAAGCTGCCTAGTCTTGGCATCCTAAATAGGTTACTGAAGAAGGTCGAAAGTGTTAAGCTTGTCCACTTTTGTTGGTTGTGCATCACCGCTTAAATCTGCCACTCACTCTGTAATTTTGCCTTAAAACAGCCCGAGACCGACGTTGAAACTTAGTGTACAAGTAATTAGCCCAACACCGCCAACATGCGACTTGCTGCAATCAAAAGAAACCTTCAACCATCGTCTCAGAGATTACTAACATGTTTTTTCTCATTCATCATTTACACGCCAATTATGATATGGCTCGGGTATTATCTAAACATCACCAGCTACTTTCATTTCCGCCGGATATTTCCTGAGAAAGGCGATACCCAACCCCCGCCACCACCCGTCGCTTGTCTTTCCCATATACATATATCGAAAGCCAACGACACTTGCGACTCATTAGCTCTCAAGTACAGCGTCTCTTCTGCCGAAATCTTCATCAACAACCACGATATCCTCGACTGCTACGATATGGTTGAAGACGTGCCAATCTGTCTACCATTTCGATGCAATACTTATCAAGTGAAAGAGAACGACACCTGTACCTCTGTGTCTGAATCCTTGGGAATCACCATCAAAGACTTCATTTCTCTCAATCCATGGATTCGAAACGATTGCGGTTTTTTCCCGTCGGGGACAATAACTCTTGGTAAATTTGTTTGCACTACGCCATCTGACGGCCTTTATAACCGAACTATCAGCAAGTCTGACCCGGCAGACTCCAATTATGCTGATGAGGTTGTCCCACGACCTGAGAACGCCGATCCGGCTGCGAATTCAGAATGCGGGCGTTGGTATACAGTTGAGGAAGGAGATGACTGTCTCTCGGTCCTGGGCCAGCACGACATGAGTCTATCTCTATTTACAGCTGCCAACCCATCGATATCGCCAATTAACTGTACTGCGAGTCTGATCCCTGGACAAGCCTACTGTGTCGGCCCAACCAAAAACGCTCTACCAGAGTCATACCCCCCTCCTACATATTGGCGCCAAGGATGTTATTTCAGTGCGAATCAAGATTTTTATGGTCCTACCCGTGCTTTGACAGGTCCTAAGCTGAGCCATATCAAGCCCTTATCTATATCTTCTTGTCAAGCCTACTGTCTCTCACTCTTCTTGCCTGTTTTCGGTCTACGAAATGGCGACACCTGTATATGCGATGATCGTTTGCGAATGGATAGCAGGCCTAATAAGATCTGGGGGTGCGGATCTCTCTGCGGTTACGGAAATGGAGTTTGTAGTCCGGAGCAACACCCTATCGAAGTCTTTAGTTCTCAAGAGCATCTGACTGTTGAGTACGTCAATATCAGATGTTTTGAGAGCAAGAAGGAACACGTGCTACTGGGAAAGAACTATATGGGTTGGAGAGACGGCACTCTGGAAGAGTGCGCACACCTCTGTCATGACGCTGACTACTTTGCTCTGCAGACTAAGCATTATAGTCCAGTAGAACAAGCCAACTTCTGCATTTGTGGCAATCAAATGAGTCCAAGCATTAAGAAGCTCAAGGGAGAGAAGGAATCTGCTGATGAGAACGGGGATGTCTGCAAGGAAAAAGGGGGAACAAATATTTATACCACAAACTCAAAGTATATAGAATCTTCTTAAGTATGGCTCCTTCGGGAGGGTAGGCTATGCTCGGACGGCGCGACATGCCCGCGAAGTATAAAAGCCTTGATTAGATTACCAGTATGCCGCCATATCTTGATAAATCCAAGGCATACAAATTTGACTAACTACGGAAGGTCTATGTTCCACCGTGCCGCAAAGATTATTGAGGCCTCCCATTAAACTCTATTCCAGCGACTAACTGCATAGAACGGAGTATAAATGTCAAAGCAAACAGAATCGTGGTTCTTTTCTACCCAATCGTCAAGCTCATTCTGAACTTTCAGCTCCTGCAGTCAACAGGGCCTAAACCATTTTTGTCGTTCTTGTATGTAGGAAAGGTGAGATTTTCCAGTTTTCTTACCTATTTCAGCTGTCCACATGCGAAACAAGTACACAGCGAATATTGATTTTAAGTGGCTGACCTGGATTAGTAAGTTGCACTGCAGAACTGATAAACGATCTGATGCCATGTCGTACTTCCGAGCAGTCAGATTTCCTCCCGAAACTCTCTATCTTGTTTACCCATACCTGCTTAAGCAATAGCAATTTCAGTCATGATTATAAACATCTTCAGATTCCTTATTGGAATTATTGGTACTATTGGCATTTGCCTGATCATCAACAAAATTCTGAACCGAATCGTACTCTACAAATCGTCCACCACGCAGTCATGGGACTGGAGTAAGGAAATCGTGCTCATCACAGGTGGTAGTGGCGGCATCGGCTCTGAAATGGTCAAAAAATTCTCCTGCAGGAATATCAAAGTTGTATCCTTTGACTTACAACCACCAAAAGACACACTCTCTACAAATGCGCATTTCTACAAAGTCGATGTCACTTCGCCACAAGGCATACACGAAGCCATGGAGCAAGTCCGCCGTGAAATCGGAGATCCAACGGTTCTAATTAATAATGCTGGCATAGCCTTGGGCAAAGACATTCTTGCTTGCACTGCAGACCAGATCCAGCAGATGGTCCAGGTCAATCTGCTGGCGCACTTTTGGCTTGTGCAAGAATTGCTCCCATCCATGGTCAAGCAGAAGCACGGCCACGTCGTTACAATTGCTAGCGTGGCTAGTTTTATTACTATCGCAAGCAATATCGACTATAGCTGTACGAAGGCTTCGTTAGTAGCCTTCCATGAAGGCTTGACGCAAGATCTGAAGCATAGATATGACTCAAGAGATGTACTTACAAGGTGGGTGTAATTCCGTTTCCTGGACACCAAGCCATCTAATATTTTCTCATAGCATTATTTTCCCCTACTGGGTACGCACGCCACTGATACAGAACCTCACTACACATTCGACTTTCCAAGACCCACTCCAGGAGCCAAGCGATGTAGGTGAAGCGATTGTAGATCATGTCTTGAATGGCCGCCGCGGAGACCTCTTTTTGCCAGGCTATGCAGGTCTTTTATCTGGGATTCGCGGGTTGCCTGCTTGGATGCAGGAGATGATTCGGGACAGCAAGGCCAGCGTTCTACGGGAAACTAGTTTTTGAGATTTGATATGGGAGTTGACGGATAACTTCTCCTTCCATGATGGATTGGGTTCAGAGCTACGGTATGGAGCTAGGTACAGGCACCTGCTTTTGGCGGCGCTGACTCGACATGGATAGTAAATAAGACGGGTTGAAAAGGCAAGACGTCATACATTGATTGGCAGTGGAAACTTGAAGAGATTCATTATACAACCTGTATACAGACAGACTAAGCTCTGTATTGCTACGTTCATGAGATATCTGATAGCAGCCCAAGTAGTAGCGACTAGTGCCAATAGTATCTAGCCTACTTGTCTGCCCTTACAAGTGGAGAAATCAGATCACGTTGAAACCATTTCCAGTCAACGGAACCACCGCCCCCCACAAACCGACCCCGGCCGTTCCGCTACCCACCTCCGCTTAAGGCCTCATCACCGCGCGGAACTAAGAAGAAGCGCTTTGACAACCGAACCAAACTCGATCCCTTAACGAAAATGATCATGCGCGATGAAATTCTGGATGACACGGCGGTTCCTTCATGGTACTCATCCCATGTCCACGGTTCTACCCCAGCTTCTATGCTGATCCCAAGTGCGGAGAAAATCTGGGGAAGCATGGAGCGGAATTATTGCCGACTCCAGACCAGCATATCGCGATGGACTATTTAAACAAGAGTGGATAATGGTCAAAATTTCTTTCCCATCAGCAGATCAACTTCAACTTCTCCTTCTTCTGCCTCTGCACTTCGAAATGGCAAATCTCAAATCTCTCATCCTTCTGGCTGCCGTTTCGGCGGTACGCGCTACCATCAGCCCTGGTAGTCTCGTCACTATCTCTACAGCTGTCGATGCTACCAGTGGCGCTGCTTGGTGGGATCCTCTGGATGAGTACGGCGGCTATGACTGGCTTGCTTACCTGAGGAATCCTCCCGGTGGTGCTATTGCTGATAATAATGTCATGGTTGCGCGTCGCTCTATCTCCGATGGCACTGTCTCTCGTGACTGTGTCAGAGACTCAGACGGAGAGTGTGCTGTCTTTGCAGATGATCTTGGACATAACACTCCTAGCATCAGCGTTGACGGCGATGGTTATGTCCATGTTTTCACGAGCATGCACAACGAGCCATGGAAGTACTTCCGCTCATCTCAGCCATACAGCAGCACTCTCGTCAACGCCAGCTCCGATATGCCTGATCAGAGTGTCCTCATCACATACCCTGTTATCAAGCGTGATGCTGACGGGAACCTGTGGCTGATCGTCCGCGGGCAAGCATCAGGCGATGGCTCTGCACGAGGAGGGTACTTCTACAAGTACACGACGAGCACCAAGAAGTGGGCCCGAATTAGCCTCTGGGCGTACAACAAGGGCTACTCCGTGTATCCCGATGACATTGCCTTTTCTTCGGACGGAGATGTTCATGTTCAATGGGAATGGAGCAAGTATCCCGCGTCTGCTGTGCGCCACCAGGGAAGCTATGTTCGCTATCGACCTTCAACAAACTCTTTCACCTCTGCCTCTGGATCTACTGTTTCTACACCCATCACCCAAAACACCGCGGACATCGTGTATCAGCCTCTGACTTCAGGCGAGACATACAGCGGAGACATCAACGCATCGCCAGGCCCGGCTTTCCAAAGCGCAAAGATGGCACTATACGAACGCCCCGCTGGCACTGTTCACATCCAGAGTGCCTACCGCTTCAAGACCTCAACTAGCGGAACATGGCAAGTTCGTCGTGCCACAGCTACATACGGCACTTCAAACCCTTGGACACGTGAGATTCTGTATAGTGATAGTGAGACCAGCGCTGGTATTGGTATCACTCATGACGGAACAACTGCTCGCATCTACTATAGTCGCTCTTCTGCCAGTGCCTTTGTGCTGGAGAATGTTGGTGGGGCTGGCTGGACCAATACTGCTATTGAACCAGCTATTGGCAAGAAGGTGCAGCGTCTCCAGGCCTTGATGAGGAGCGATGGAACGGATGTTTTGTACTTGGGTGCGCCGACTAATGTGAACTCGACTACCGGAAGCTTGTATCTTTTGACTGTCGGCGGCAGAACTTAGTAGCACAATGTCTGTCTAACATGACACTTGGATGTGATCTAGTGGAATGTCCATAGTTGGGGTCTGATCTTGCCCCGTATTAGTCAATACAACTCTTCTCACATTCCAAGGGTATCTTCATTCTATCTTACATGTCCATGTTCTGTTAAAATTACCAACCACTACTGCCCAGCGCTATATCCATAGTCCCCAGCCTCTGGATACTCAACTGGCATCTCAGGAGTGATATTGCTAAAGTCTCCGTGAAAGTTCAGAATGCTATTCGTGAAAGAATCATCTGGCCTTCCCGTAGCGTTGAACTGGGACGTCGACATATCCTCCACGCCGAGCATCGGGGCTGATAAGTATGTCCAGAAGTTGAGCTCATCGGGTACGACTGCTACATCTGAAAGATCGAATAGTGACCACGTATCGTCTGGCATCATTGATGATATGGTATTCTGACTCTGAGTGTCGCCAAAGAGTCCTTGTTGAGTGTTCGTTGATGTCCCGAAACCGGCCCAATTGTCGCCCGTGGGTTGTGTCCCGTATTCAGCGGTATTAACTGCTGGTCGGTGTTGAGTCTCGGCATCCATTTGAGATCCATACCCCTGATTCATTCCTATAATCCCATGTCCTAGATTTACATCTCGAGGGCTGGAATCTTGCATATTCGTATCGCTTCCAACGGCCAAGTTCCGCTGCGATACACCATCAGAATCCTGCCTCCGGAGCTGCTGTATGATAGAACGCCTTCGATCCCGCCTAGACTCCTCCGAGTTGTGGTGTATTGGTAGTCGTTGACCTCCTCCTGCTGATCGCATCATATCCTTCTCGACCAGATCGATAGTAGCATCAGCTAATTTGGATAGTGCTTCACGCGCTCGGGCAATTCTTTCCCACCGTGCCCCCAGTTTCTCAAGTATACTCTTCCATTGGAACAAGCAGCTCTTGAACGAGATCCAGTCATCTTTGGCCTTGATTCGCGCCTGAGTATTCTTCCACACGATGAACACGAGGGTAACTCCGCTCATGAATTGAAAATGTAAGTCTATCCATGTGAAGTCCATTAGACCCTCACTAATACGAAGGTATGAGAGCTGAATAAGGTCCTTTGCAGCTTCGTAGCATGACAATGTGTCAGACGTACTGAGGTTTGGACGAGACGGAGATGGTCTGTAGAGGATGAGCAGTGCTGTACGATACCAGTAGCCCCACCAATTGACGTTATGACCATCGGAGTCAATGAGGTTCAGGGCTACTGAATTCCAGGCTTTCAACCGCTGAGCCATCTCATTAGTCCACTGGGTAAGGTCCGTGTCCTCTCCGCCAGCGCTTGTATCCCCTCGCCGTACTGCATGTAGCTTGTGTACGATCTCACTCTCAAGTCGTTGCAGTTCAAGCCAGTGTAATATCTGTGGTCGCTTATTCGGTACTAGCGAATGTCTCGGCAGATGAATGTCGACACTAAAGTCGTCAAAGGTGAAGGGCCGACCAAGAAGGATATTGAGTGTCCGATCAAAACTGTATGTTACCCAGAACAGCCTTCGCTTCGTATCTGCTTCACTTATCCTCTCAACTTCCGTGTCGTTACAAGTTGAAGAAATAGCTATTGTGGTTTCTGAGTGATATCCGAGATCAATGCACATCCGCATGCAAAGGCCGGAGATATACCAAACAGGTGCAGACGATGAATCGAGAATCGAGAGAAGCAATAATAATAGAAGGCATTGAACCGACTTGACATTCTTCGTCTGCATGATCAGACTGATATCCGCCATGGCATTGGCAGTGAAGCCTTTCGATAGTGTCGTACTCTCATTATGATCGTTGGACATGAACATGAGAGAGATGGCAAGTACCATGTTTAGCATGAATCGAGTCCACACCTCACCAGATCCTGGTCGATTTTGACCGTCTCTGTTATTCTGTCGAGCGTAGAATTCTGTAACGGCCTTGCTAAATTCCTGCTGGTCGAGAATGGGATACTGAACCTGATATTGGCTGAAGAACGTTTCGATGAGGCTATTGGCCGTTTCTCGTGATGGCAAGGCAATTCTGGTACTACTAGTAGCTGGTTCCTTTGGTCCGGTTCGAGCTTCCGTTGTTTCAGATGGCGATTCGAAGTTTGGATAGTTTTGCTGAGCGGACTCAAGAACTGATCGGACCAAGTACATGCCTAGACTTGTTTCAGCTCGAGTAACTACTATTAATCGTGCATCCATACCGCTTGAGGCCCCAATGAAATGGGCATGCCCCTCATCTCCAACACGAATCAGGTCTTGGGCAGGCTCATCGTCTGAGCGCAACGTCGAAGTAGGCGGCGACACCTCAGTTGCCGCGTCGTCAACCTCCTGAAGCTGAGACTCTAGTCGCATGAGTTGAGCTTCCAGCTCATGGATGTAGCTTCGAGGATGGACGTCGCCCGAGCGGCCATCGGTGTAATCACATATCGAGCCTGCGTTCTGGCATGGTTGGCATGCTGGAATCTCTATTTCAAGGTCAGGAACAACGAATTGACGGAGGAAAACTCGCAGAGCAGCTCACGTGTATCGCAACGCGCCTTGCGTTTCCGACAACGGTTACACGCGTTTATGGTCTACATCGTTGTAAGTCACAGAAACACATACATATAGAATTGCCATGGGCAGGGAGCTTACAAAGTACGGCGGATCCATCATCCGCTAAACGCGCCATCATTCTGCAAAGAATTGGTATCTGACGCGACTGATTCCCTGCAATGTCTCGCCTGGATCGTGATCAAAGTCGGAGCCGATCGCTTTGAGTAAAAGTGCGGAGTAAAGTTGGCGTGGAATTCATTCCGCCCGCTAATGAGGCAGATGATCCTTTTCTCCACTAAACTCCTCACGTCGATCATACATACCCTGGAGTGATTTCCTTTGGAACAATAAGTCTGTTTCCAGCAGACTGCTAATTACGCCCTTGGCTATAGAATACACTATTTATCGTTAAGATAAATTATCAATTGAGACTCGACACATCATATGGACTAGGGATAGAACACACAGCAACACAAAGATTTACCAAAGTTCAGTACTTTTGATGATCTGACAAGTTTACTGTATTGAAGCACCACTACTTAACCCATTCTAGAGGTACCCTTCCCTCACCATTGCCACTATGCTTTTCAATTACTTGATTAATATTTATGGGCATATTGCCAATGAGACAAAATGCAGGCTGGTACTAATTGGCTACCGCTGGTAGTAAGGATGGAGCGAGGAGGACTGAAAGTTGAGAGGCTGACATGAAGGTTGTACCAAGCTCACTGATATATCAAGTCTTATACGCGACTGATGTTGGCGACAGCTCGAAATGGAAACTACCGAAAGCTTGAACCGAGTTGACTACGTTTTTAGCGGCAGGAATCTTTTTTTCGATGTCCATAGGCTGCATCTTAAAGACTAATTGGTATTGCCGTTACTAAGTTGATAAGTGCCCTGCATGCACAAGCCACAAATATCAACAGTAAAGAAAATGAAGTGAACAGGGACAAACGGAATGGAAAGTTCAAAGTATATGACCCAGACGTGACACTAGAATGAAAGTATCAATTATTTGACTATATAAACGTTGCCATAACCTTCCATATCCACCAGGAATAGCCCCCATACAGTCGAAACTGCTCTGCCAAAGTATTAACACGGAGCTATCTTTACAAGCTGCGTCGTCAACAAGAGCTGATTTATACAGACTTATCCCGAATCTCAACTCTCTCCTCCTCAGCACCAAGCATCTGCTTAGGAGTAGCATCCTCCTCGGAATGAATATTGAGGGATCCGAAGTGCGAATCCAGTTCCTCAAGAGTCTTGTTCTTAGTCTCGGGGTAGCAAGCGTAGACAAGAACAGCGGCGAAGACGTTGAAGGCCATGAAGATGAAGTAAACGCGAGGTCCAATGCGGGCGACAGCAACGGGCCAGACTTGACCGACGATGATCGAACCGAGGGATGAGCCGGAAGAGGAGATGGCGAGACCCTTGGAGCGGCAATTGGCGGGGAAGATCTCGGAGGCGTAGATCCAGGCGCAAGGTCCGAAACCCATACTGTCTGTGACCTTGTTAGTGTGTTGGCAGTTTATTGAGTGATCTGATGACTTACATCCAACGGTGAAGAAGAAGATAAAGAAGATGTTGACGTAGTTGGCACTTTGGTTGTTTTGTCCGGGATAAGCAGTCTGCAGAGCACCATTGATCTAAAACGCGTTAACAGCTGTAATAAGATTGATTTGTAACAACTCACCATCAAGCAAAAAGCCATGATGACAGCACCAATTCCAAGGGAATGTCTTCGACCGAGCTTATCAATGAAGAACATGGCCGCCACTGTGCATAGAACCTGGACAGTTCCGTCGATACCAGAAGCAAGCAGACTCAATTCCTTAGAGGTACCGGCAGCGATGAAGTTGGTGGGGAGATAGTATCGAATTCCAGCTGCACCACTCATCTGCTGGAGGAAGGCAAGAGACCAAGCACGCCAGAGTCGGGACCAGAGAGGCTTCTGCTGGATGAACACACGTGCTGAGGTGATAGAGTTCTCTTGATGCCAGAGAATGTTGGCGCGGATCTCGTCGAGTTCAGGCTGGATCTCGGTGGCAGTGAGACCACGAAGTTTGCAAAGGGACTCGCTTGCGGCTTCGACTTGGTCTGTTTCAACGAGCCATCGGGGACTAAGAAGAGTTAGCGGGAAGCGTGAAGGAAAATTATGATAGACTTACCTCTCAGGAATGAACAAGACACCTCCGAGGAAGAGCAGAGCAGGGATGAACTGCATGGCGGTGGAGAGGCGCCATTCAAGATCGATACCATTACCATAGTCCCAGAACGAGTAGCCATAGCCAACCCAGAAAGCCATAGAGATACTGCACCAATTAGCACCATAATGGCTCGACTCGACGGTTTACTTACCCAGAGACAATTCCAACTTGGTTAGCAGCAACGTAGAGACCACGATGCTTAGCTGGCGAGATCTCACTGAGATACAGCGGGACAGCAGTGGACACAACACCTGTTCCAACACCAGCGATGATTCGTCCGACAACCATCATGGCCAGGTGAACAGCGCCAGTCTGAATCGCAGCTCCGACGCAGAGAAGACAGACACCACCGAAACCAGCCCATCGTCGACCGTACTTGTTGTTGATGGGACCCGCGAGGAGGGCGAAAGAGGCGAATTGACCAGCGGAGAAGATAGCAGTGATGAGACCCTTCTCACTGGACGAGGGTTGGTCAAGAGCTTTATTGAAGCCAGGGGAGACATAGATGGTGCTCAGAATACCGATATCATATCTGCGAACTGTGAGCCTTCGGTCAATGCGTGTTGTAAAGTCTCTACTTACCCCCAGAAGATGGAACCCATTGAAATGACAAAGATACTAAAGATAAGCCAGCCGCTCATCTTGCCCTGTGCGGGCCCTGCACCCAACTCGGTAGTCATCTTGATAACAAACAGTCGGAGATGGTAATTGAAGAAGTTGTGAGAACTCAAGTGTTCGTGCTGTTGAGTTTCCCCGCAAGAAAGTCTGGGGAAGGCATACTTTTTAATCTTTTGTCAAATGGCTCTAAATCTGGGGTAGCGAATTCGGGTTCTGGATGGAAACAGGGATTTTCATGGTATGATTCCGCGTTGCGGGGTGCGCTAAAGCTAGAGACGGAGCCTCCGCTTGCTTCTCCTCACTCACAACGGTGGTTCCGTCTGGGGCTCTTGGGTGCAACTATTCGGTTTTGTGATAAGTTCTAAAGTCTGGTTCATAATGGACTGACTATTAGATGCAGGTTCAAGTCTAGCGATTTACGAAAAATACTGATCATCGCTTGACCCGATTCCCTGCCATGACTGTCAACGGCACCAACGGGGATTCCCCGCCTCTCGGCGAACTTAAGCATATCTCGTCGACTCGCTTGACTCCCAGCCTCAGCATCCATTCATTCTCTATTCTTACAAACCATGAGTTCAGTCGGGGCTTCCGTCCCAGTCAACACCTGACACTGCAATTCCCGCCTGATCTAGACCCTGTATCGGGACCCCAGAATTTATCGGACCAGGAAAGATGTCTTTCTTTCACTCCTTTCCATTTACAGTATGCAGAGCATGAGGCCATTGAGAGTGTCTCTCTCATGGCGCGTAATGGCCGCGTTACCGGGCTGTTGGGACTCCCAAGGCCGCATGGACCATTAGTCGCTAAGATTGTTGAGGTCGGTGGCGGATTCCCCTCTGAGACCATTGAGCAAGGCGCCCAAGCATTATGCATTGCAGGCGGTACTGGTATCGCACCATTCATTGCTATGGCGGCGGCGAAAAACTGCAGCCGCAGTACCAATGAACTGAAGCCTAGTCTCATCTGCAGCATTCGTGGGGATGACTTTGGCGTTATCGAGTATCTCTGGAACCACGAGATGCTCTACCCGCGAGACTGGGATGTGGTTCGCATTTTTGTGACGCCTGGAGAAGAAACTGGTGGGATGGCTTCCGGCAAGCCACAGAGCTGGTGGCATCAGCGCTTCAAGGAGCTCTTACAGGGCCATAGCGACAGTGGTGTTTTCCGTCTTGGGAGAATGGAGAAAGAAGACTTGGGGGATTTTAATAAAGATACAGATGGACCGGTGCTCTTTTGTGGAAGCAAGCAATTGGAGTGGCAAGTCAAAATGTGGTTTCTTGGAAAGAAAGATATCCACTGTACGGAAAGATAGAGAGGAATCTTGGTTATTTACTTCTATTAATTATCGAGTACTATGCAGATGACTTATGAGTTTTCATATAAGAGATAAATGCACGCGTAACACTAATTCCCAGTTATATGAATCTATTCGTACACTCGAACTTCGAAAATACCACCAAAGGCATTCTCATCGCCGTTCAGCTCCAGGACCTCAATACCAAGCTCCTTCACTGTCCTACACGCCTCAAGAACAACCTCTCGGCGCGACAAGTGATTCTCATCCTCAACATACAGTTCTCGCTCTCCGCTGGAGAGGTCCAGCACACACCACTTCTTGACACAGAAGGGGATAGTCCTCTCTGGGTGACCTCTCAACACCGACTCGAGAGCGTGATCATAGTCTGTGTCAAAGTGAACGACAACTTTGTTGACCTTGACTGGTGTATCCCAACCGATCTTGAGAATCCTCCTACCAGATGAGTCGGCACGAGGAACCCAGCAGTTGGCTCTCTTGGTCGGCCGAGGAACACCATTGCGAACGTTCTCGATCCCCCAAGCCTTCAGAGGTGGATCCAGTGTCAAGGCTAGGTTATGGCCCATGGGCCTTCGAACTGGCGTCCAGCGTTCAAACTCGTCAACTCCAACGTCACTAGGCGGGCTCTGAGTGCATTCGTGCTCGACAGTCATAAGTGCTGATACACGTGTCTTGGTGGTGCAGAGTGCTACAGAATCGTTCTGGAGGAAAGAGAGGAAGACGAATTGAGTCTGGGGGTTCTCAACCTTGAAGTCTATAACGAGATCGTTCTCTCCTGGAACCAGGGGAAACTTGGTCTCAGCCAGGATGACCTCGGGTGTGTAGTTGTAAGGCTTCTGAGACCCTCGAAGCTGAACCGTCAATACAGTGTCTTCGACTGACATAGCCGTGACGGAGAAGGTAGGAACAGGTCCTTGTGAAAGGGGAAGCATCTGCGCAAGACTTCGGACTAGGACCTTTGGTGGTCCATCGGCTGGGAGCTGCGATAGCTCGAAAGATGGTCCCTCGATCTTGGAGGCTGAGCGAACAAGATCTTCAGAGTCGTTGAGTTTATAACCAGGGATGAATTGACCAAAGCGCATGAGCTCTCGCTGGAAGTTCTTCATGTTACTCTTGACAAGTAATTCCATGGGATCGACACTCTGCTTCTTACAAAGAGAAGCTGCGATACCCAAAGCGTTGGCGTTGGCTCCGCATGTTGCCATGACACGGGTAGATGCGAAGGCGACGTGGGATGCTGACATGATGCGGCCTCCGTACATGAGATTGGGAATCTCGGAGCAGACCATGGAGGAGAATGGTATTTGGTAGACACCTGTGGCTGTTAGTAAAACGAAGACCTGATCATGAAATGGATGAACTTACCCTTTGAGTGCCACTGGGTGCAGCCGTCGACTTCAGAGAAGACACCATCAGCGGGATGCAGATCGAGAGACCAACCACCAAACGACACAGCATCAGAGTGATAGCGCTGCTCAACAATGTCCTGCTGCACCATGATAGTAGGACCGACTGTCAAGATTAGCTCTGCTCGCAGCTATTGCATAGAGGAACTCACTGAAGCGTCTACTCTCCCTCTTTCCTGGGATAGTCCCAACCCACTCAAGCGTCAAATTCTCCGCCTCGGGAAACCTTCCCGAATTCTTGAAATAATCCCAAACTCCATAAACAACCTTCCAAAGCTCC
Organism: Fusarium sp. HKF-74; assembly: GCA_021223625.1. Classification (NCBI taxonomy): domain Eukaryota; kingdom Fungi; phylum Ascomycota; class Sordariomycetes; order Hypocreales; family Nectriaceae; genus Fusarium; species Fusarium sp. HKF-74. The sequence goes on from JAJFAS010000048.1 coordinate 199,337, forward strand.
CACTTAATCTGCTCCGTATCATGGATAGTATCAAGTCTACCACCATACTCAATCCACCAGAGATTACAGCCCATCTCCTTGGTGCTAAAGCTCTTGAAGCGAGGAATTTCTCCTTCGACGTCTTTGAGAGCATAGGCTGGTGCAACATACTTGACAGGCTTGCCGGTGTCCTTGGTGTAGAAGTAGATGGAGTGGCCGAGAAGATGGCCATACTCGGAAGATGGCGCGAAGAGCTCGTTGAACTCATCGCGCTTTTCGGCGCCGATTCTGAAGGGGGCGCCGGCGAGGAAGGAGAGTGTGCCGTCGCCAGTGCAGTCGATGAACTGTTGAGATTGGATGGTGTATTTGAGAGAGGACTGTGAGTTGAATGCGCTGACAGAGCTAATGCGCTCTCCGTCCTTGTCGCAGCCAACAAGAGCTGTGTTGAGGAACAATTGGATATTTGACTCCAATCTCACTTTCTCTAGAAGAATTGTATCAAGAATCAGAGGATTGCCCTCAGGATTTCGGTACAAATTCTCGAGTAGGATCTCATCAACAAGACCGCCCTCTCTCGCATATCGATTGTTGTTGAACATATGCGACGTAGCTCCGAGGATCCATAATCGGACCTCGCTGGAAGCATTGCCTCCAAGAACAGGTCTATCTTGGATGAGAATGACTGACACGCCATTTCTGGCTGCTGCGATGGCAGCGATGGTACCAGCGAAGCCTCCACCGCAAACACAGAGATCTGAGTTCAGTGTGCGGAGCTGAAAGTCACGGCTCTGAGTTGCTGGCTCGCGACGGAGGACAGGGTCGTGGGATATCCTTGCAGGGGCCATGGTAGCGAAGTCTGAGTGCTAACTAAATGGCTAGTGGAGTGTTGTAATTTGTGTTCAAGTGAAGCTAGGATGATGAGAATGGGTAGATTACATGCTATGAAATAGTCTCTTTTATTACTCGCAATCGCAAAGCATGATGATCACCCCGATGCAGCCGCCTGCAATAAGTCGTTAGTCAGTCTTACGAGCAACATCAACGGAACCGCCGTTTAGCTCGTTGACTTGCCACTAACACTTTTGCGGTGGTTCCGTCGGACATTCCACTTTTTCCCCGCAAGTTAACCCGGAGACTCATGAAGGAGCCGCCTGTGTTCGGTTATTCTGTGCTCAGCTGAAGCCATTCAATGGAGAAAGTGGCCCTCGGGATATTGACCTGAGCTCGATTGAACATTTGTTGGTGGCATTGGCTTTCCAACCCCGGATGTTCTTAGGCGGTGCCGACGATTTGGCATCCAATAAGCTGCAGAGCCCACGGACCACTCTATACAACCATGAGCGAGACTGGGGAGGATGTCCAAGGGCGACCAATACGGAACGTCACTCTACGAGTATCGCAAATCTCTTCAGCATGTACTTTCTGCAAAGCTCGAAAGATCAAGGTGCGCGCATCGTTGTACCTTCAGACCAGACTAAAACTCATTACTCGTAGTGCAATGGCGCAACTCCTGCATGCGGTGGATGCGTCAAGTTTGGCCGACAAGCAACATGTTCTCTCTCAACGGAATCGCCAAATCGCGGACGAGACTATCCAACTTATCTTCGACAAAAGATTGAGGCTGCCCAACAACGCCTCAACCAACACAACGCTAGACAGAACAATTTGACTTCACCGTCAGATACTGAGCGGTCCAACCGAAATGAATCGGCAGAGACTCATCAACGGTCTATCATTGATTCACTCATCGCAGACATCGGAGCGCTTCCCATTATAGCATGTTCATATCCCTCAGCCGCAGAAGGACCGACACTATCTTCGCTTGTGTTAGCAACTGCAAGCACCAACCAACTCTCATCAGCCCTGCGATTAACCCAAGCCAATGAGGTTGCACCATGCTTACCGAAGGAGTCAACCGCTTTGAGCTTGGCAAAACATTATTTTGATCAGGTCTACCCACGAATACCTTTCTTCTCTATTCAAGGTTTCTGGGTGCAGTTCGAACATGTCTTCTCTGGCGTGGATCCTCCCCGCGAACGCGGACAAGATGGCCCACCACAAGATCCAGCGAGTGTTCTAACACCGAGTCAAGATGATCTTGACCGCTCGTCGATAAGCCACGGATATAGCTACTTCACTGTTCTTTTGGTGCTGGCTATATCTGCTTCGAGTCTATCACGAAGTGCTGATAGTGTGATATCAACGCAAGCTCAGAGGCTATTCCGTACAGCATTGACGTTCCGCGAATCAGCAATCTTACCAAACACTATAATTGGCGTCCAGTCGATATTATTCTTGATCCAGTTCGCTACTCTCAACCCCTCATTGCTCGACGCATGGTATCTTATCGGTGTCGGCATGCGCATGTGCGTTGACCTTGGACTCCATCAGGATCCGCAGCCTCCCGACTCAGTCGCCACGAGTCTCTTGGAGACACGACGCCGCCTTTGGTGGAGCATGTACTCTTTCGATCGGTCCATGAGTTTGGGATGTGGACGACCAACCGAGATATCCGACTCCGCTATTAACGTATCCCTGCCTACCTTCAAAATTGAGACGGCAGCAACAGCTGTCGAAGTTCACGGCTATCTCCAGCGCTATCGTGCACTACAGATCCAGTCCGAGATTTACAATCGCTTGAATAAATCTCCAGACTCTGAAACGGGTGATGCGCGATCAGTTCACGGACAACTCAGCAAGAAGTTGGGCGATTGGAAAGACTCAAGTTCTCAGCTACCGAACAAGACCCTCATCGAAAGTGAATGGTTGATGGGCCGTATGCTGCTTCTAAGACCCTGCAGACTGTTACCTCAACGGTCACATGATGAGCTTGGTGAACTTTGGCAAGCAGCTGTTGGGTTCATTGCGATATATCGCCGACTGGTAGAGTCCAACTCAATATTCTACGTGCAGATTGCCTGCGAGAAGATTTACTGGACTGGTCTGATGGCGTTCTACAGCTACTGGCAACTCCGTAACAACACTACAGGGGTTGCCAATTCCATGCGACGTCTGGATGTTTGGATGATTGTCAAAGACGTCATGTTCATCCTTCGAGCGTTAAGTGAGAGGTGGGACCAGGGCAAACTTCTATGTGGGCGATTTGATGACGTGAGCACTCGTGTTCTTGAAATATCGGAGAATCATGTGGGAGGTGACACAGCGGTTGCATTGCCTCTTGAGTTACAGAACTTGGAACAGTATACGAGCTTGACTGTCGTTTGGGCGTCGGGTGACAAAGTGGATCAGAGTAATGAACATGCACTGGACACAAACGAGCTCCGCCATTTAGTGTCCGAGATGTTATAATCATAGGGAGTAATAAAAGCACCTCTGTTCCTACATGCTCAAGAGAGGCGAGTTGCTCATGCGGTGGTAAAGAAGCAGTGATGTGACACTCGGAAGGTTCCAATGCGTCAGCGGGCTTTCATCAGACATGAAGGCGCATTATCCAAAGTTCCATTCATCGAATTGATTCTACCTTGGTTCTTGAGTGCACTATCTATAGATCCTAGAACCGATGAGCGTTACCAATCATGACTATGGGATCATCTCGGCAAAACAGCCGGCGTTATATGCAACGTATGTGAAGCCGCTTACTATACCCCTGGCAAAACGCCCGAATAGGAATTTGCTGCTCAGCCAGTGAATTCAGTGACCGGAAGAGCTACTCGGTTGAGTTTATCATTCCATAAATGTCGGTCTTTTCTTTGATTGGTCTTTTTGGGCAGTTCTTTTCATGAAGACCATGTCGGGCCTCCTCGACCAAAGAGCAAGAGGAGGATCCAAACTCAACATGTTAATTATGACGCCCCAGTAAGGATGATATGTGACAGAAATTCACAAAAGGAAGGTGCAAATGGTAGTTTTTTGATGAAATTCAGCGTCCACGATGCCGAGTTCCGAGTCGATCCAAGACATGATAATTCTGAGTTGAGATATGCTTCAGGGGCCCATTCTGGTACTAGTCCTCGATGTCCAAATCACATATAAAAGCCCGTACACCTCTCGATAAGCGTGGTTCTATTCCAAGTCATTCAGTCCGCTTGTTTATCTCAGTCAATATCAGCAAATCCAATCTTCCATCCGAATCTTCACCTACCTCAAGTCAGTATATGCTCAACCCTAAGCACCCCCCAAACTCTAATCTTTTCCAGCATGCATATCACCGCTATCTTTGCCACTGCTCTCATGGCAGCCAGCAATGTAGCTGCCGGAATCAACTGCAAGGGCAGTGTACTATGCGGCCAAGGCACCGAGCCCCTTTCCAACCTCATCAACTATGCTGGTGGCCTCAACGACGACCGTTGGTACCAGAACGGACAGCACATCGTCTGTGGAGGCTCACTCTGTGCCTTCCTCCAAAACACCGGTGGCCTGCCTGGTCGTGAGATCAAGCGCCTCCTCGGAGAGCTCCGCAACCATGGCTGCAAGTACTGCGGCAGTGTCCCGGTCTTCTTCCCTGACGACAACAATGATGGAGACCATGGCATTCTGACCGTCAACTACGTCAGTAACCCAAATTGCCAGGCTGTCTGTTAAGAGCTCAATGTTAGGCCCCTCTAACTCACCGAGGGAGCCCTGGCCAGCGCCCTTAGTAAGAGGACCGTGTTCGTAAAAGCAATGGAGCTTTTGTTAAAGAGCCACGAGGATGAACAGGGAAATTTCTCGAAGACACTACCGTCTCTCTCACACTCATCGGGGGGATTGGACTCTCCCAATTTTCTAGAGAAGCAAGTTCGAGGTAGAATCAAGCGAGCTGCAGCACAATGCAGTATGTAGATAGATTCATGGTACCATAATCATACATTCATTTATTCATTGAAACACGATTTAGCTTCAAAGGCGAGTTTTCCTTTGTACGTTAAGTTTCTTCCAGTTAGTATCTAACGACTTTCGCTGGTAGGGACCTCAGTAGTAATGACTCAATGAACGAGGTTGGCAGTAGAAGTGAAAGGTGGTGGCATGGCGATGCTAGGAAGAGACGAGGAAACGAATACAGTCTCGCTGGAAGCTTCGAGGACAGTAGACGAAGTGAAAGTATTAGGCGATCACTGTGCTGGGCTTAACGGATATGGTGGTATCTGAAGAAATTATCGGCGCGTCACTAGTACTGACTCATTCCGTCTCACTGGCCGTTGTGGTGCTAGATCACCTCGCTGGCGACTCAAGTTGATTGCTGCGATGTTGACTTGGTGCTCTCCATGACAGGTATGGAAGTTGTTGACTCCTCGCTGGTGGTCTTACCACTGATGGTTGTCTCCTCTCCCTCTTCATTAGCCTACAAAAAAGCTGGATAAAGCATTTTAAGTTCTAAATCCCCACGTTAGGTATATGCCTTCGCTCCACTTCCCGTTAAACAAGTTGTATCATAAGCATAACCAGACCTCACTTATTCGTTGGTCTATCATTCCTATCATTTCTCTCTGGTAGCTACTAGACAAGGTCAACCGTTTTGCTGTCCCGAACATTGGCCCAATACTGCTCATACGGAAGACAAAGCACGCCAATTCACTTATACTGATCGACATCTCCAACATGGTCTGTGGCCTCCAGGATCAGCGCGGCCCCGATCACTCTCTTTTCTTCGGGCGTCCACATTGACGGGAGCAGTTTCGCTACTAAGATGCAAGTGTAACTTCGATTAATGGCTCTCAAGAAGTTGGTATAATCCAAGTATGCAATACGATCCTCTGGCTATCTGATACCGTGCGCAGCTTCGCTCTTGATTGTGTTCCCTTGCCTGTCATAAGCATGGGGAGCAAAAACAAAATCCAAGTTCAGATCGTAGAGGTTGAATGACTTGACAGGACCTCGAATAGTTACACTCCCTTCGAGAATCTGGCCTGATGTCTGAGTTCCGTTTGTTCTAACCGACCACGAGTTTACTTTGAGGGTTAAATACTTTTCTTTGTAGTAAGTCATGATTGGCAGAAATGTGATCGGATTAGTAGGGGAGGCCCAACACCACGAGGGACGATCTATTCCACGCAACGAGTCAGCTTCAGGCTCTTGTCCTCCTCAGCCTATCCAAAGCAGTCCCTGAGGGATAGAAGACCCCCAAATGCCTGCTATGTAATCTTGTGGAAAACGACTTTGGATTCTCTTGGCGATACCGGACAGCGCAGGGAGCTTATCTCTATAAAAAGAGAAGTTTGTTCCAGAATAAACCTCGACAAATTGGTACCATAGGGTTATAGGATCATCTTGCTGCTGATTATCCAGGTTTCTAAAAACCGAAACGAACTCTTCGTTTCTGTAGCCGTAGATATTAGGTTCCTGGCTATTAGGGTTCGCGTCTGTAGTTTTGAGTTCACAGCATTCCCACAGCAAACAGCTGCCGCCGAAATGGAGTATTCTTCTTGATAGGACTCGTTCTTGAATAGCCCATCCTCTGGTAAGGAGCGGAACGTTCTGGATACTCAGCTCCCATGAAGGGGACGCTGGATGAACCTCAAGGTGTGACGTGCCACCAGAGATCTTGTTGATAGTGAGCGTCACGGGTCGCGGGTCGTATTCAAGTGCAGGCCTGTCGAGAAATAGTCCTTGACGGGATGATATGGCACCGCTGGCTGCGATGGTCAAGGTGGCGTTTTTGTAGTATTGTCCGAGCCTCGCTGCTCCATAAGACCAGTCGACTTTGTGCCGCTGGTCATCTGATCCTTCCTTCTGTATATGCACAAAGCATCCACCCACAGATACCTATATCCCAACTTTCTTGTGAAGACGATCGCATTTCGTACGGTCTTTGCAAGGTCATCCCATGGTAGAATTTCTGTCATCTCCACCAGATTGGATGCCGTCGCTTTGGCGAAATTGTGACCTGATCCCCATGCATAGCTCAAAGCAAGATACTCAATATCGAATGAGTGGTTTGTGATGACTATTTTTGGGGAAACTGCCCCATCACTGGAGCCAATGTCGATGAGTCTTGTCGGAATCGTCTTGATTGGGTCCAAACCCTCAGGCTGTATACTACATTTTTCATGGTTCGCTGAACAGCTGTGTATCCACCTGCTGGCCAATGCAACAGCCTTCTCAACGCCCTCGGCTGATGATAAGTCTGCTATTGTTCTTGTATTGCGCAAGATCGTTTCTCCAATTTCTGCTCCTTCATCCTCATCCGTGACAAGTGGCAGGGGGTGCCATCGACTGTGGTCTATGTCTGTTCCAATACCGCACCAAACCTTTGGCTCTTTTGGATCTTGTCCTTCAACTATAGCCGTTTTGTAATGACGGAGAACCTTGTATGCCGAAAGATGGATAACCAAAGTCTCAGTCCAATTGCATTTCGAAACTTTATAACAAAAGGACTGGAATATGATTTGGCACAGAGGACAGCCGTTCTGTGCTGATTCTTTGAGTTTGTAGACATTCGGTGCAATTGTGCGACGGAGAATCGACTCTTTAACGTCAATGTCAGCAAAGTCTTTTGCAAACTGCTTGCAGGTATCACACAGAGAGCCTGTCATTATGCGTAACAGATAGTAAAAATCGAGGCTTTTTGTTCAGCAATCAACGCTGAAATTCGAACTTGACTGGCTTGAAATAGCCCTCCAAAAAGCCTACTCACGCTGCCTAGCCACGTGATGATGGCTGACACGACATGCCCGCTTACTATCGAAATGAAGCGCTTGGGGCTGTGCTGTTAGGCGGACTGATAAAGGCAATGTCGAAATAGAAAAACTAACTTAGTTAGACTTGCTAGACTGGCTAGAGTGCCACATGTTCATTGAGAGAAAAGTGGCCTTGTTCGCTCGAGGCTGAGATGCCCTACTCAAGTCTAAAGCAAATGACAAACTTGGGCTTCAATTTCTAAGTAGAGCTATTCCTCATATTACCTATTACGGCTCGTTTGAAGGAGGCGCTCTGCCAGAAAGTCTCCTAGGGAGTTGGTGTTCGGTTGGAAAGAAACCACTGTTCGGCAAATTTGACAGCCTGGGGTAAAGAAAATAAATGGCAGTTTGCTGCACCGATTTGACCCTTCGTCACGCCATTTTGCTCAACAAAATCCTTCCCCAGTTCCAAAAAGTCTTCCTCATTGACACTGACGTCTGATACAGTCGCCCATTCTCTAGTTCCGTTGACTGAAACTGCGAATGAGATATCAGCCTTCGGTGAGTTGACTCTGTACTCTGCAAGATGAAAGCAAGTACAGCGATCGAACCCAACTCCGATGAGTAGAACCTTGGCATTAAGCTCTGCCAAACGAGCCAGGGGACTCTTGTCTCCCAACATACTATCCAGTTCGTGTTCGTCTGTGATAAACTCCGCCTTTGCACCAATTGCAGCAAATGAAGTGTGAGGATGCGCACTTCTCACTGAACCTGGCCATGTTCTCACTGTCTCGGCCAATACACCCATGTGTTCACTTCGAGTTGTTTGGGAATTGAATGCAGGCCTGGTTTCGCGAATAGTCTGCCACCATTCTTTTGGCACAGGCGGGTTGACCCAATTCGACGGGTCTGAGTTGCTGCTGGTGTGTGTTGGAACAACAAGGGTTCCTTCGGGTGTAAGGATGTCGAGCAGAGCTTGGGCAAGGGCTTCAACTCCGCCGTTGATCCATCCTATGCTTTTAAGGGAGCAGTGGACCAGAACTGTATCTTGTGGTTTCAGGCCGAGGTTTCGGAGGTCCTGAGTAAGAGATGGCCTGGTGCATAAAGGTCCGGTCAGAGGTGGGGGGGTCATAGTGAACAGAGAGTTGAGGGAAGTTGTAGATTGTCGAATATGCACAGGGAAAGGGGAGAAAACTAGCCAAATCCATTGAGCAAATGGCCGGAGGCCAACTTATATAAAATGTGTACGCTAGCCTCTCCATGCTCCCCCGCTAACATAACTCACTCATCTGGACAAATTGTTCGCCGTCTGAGTCACTGCGAAAAGCCAAGATGCAATAACAAGACAAACGAACTTTCAACAGTGACGCTGATATCAATTGAGATTTTTCTTTTCTGTTTCTGGACTTTTTATAGATAAGATCTTGGCTACAATCGGGCTTAATTTGGTCATTCTGGAATATGAGCACAACCTGATCATTGGAAAAGATGGGAATCGAACCACGGGTCCCAATGAGAGTATGCCCGAGGTTAGCTATGGGGGGCTAACCTCAATACGGCTAGTAAAGATTAATCCTGAGAAAGTGGATTGGAGTGTGTCGTCCCTCCAGTGTACCCACTTCAGGAACGAGCCCAAACGAGCTCTAGGGTAGCCATTCTTCAAATAGGTAGATTATTATCCTTAACTGTATCTCATCAGATTAGAAATGTCGGTGAGTAAAGGTCCATCTAAGAACTGTAAGATCGTTAGTATAATTCTTTTTATTCCAAGAGTGAGACTATAAGATCCTCGGGAAGTGGTGAGTGAAATACAACTAGATTGTCCGTCACTACTGCCAGACACCAAATAGAAAATGTTAAAAATACCAGAAAGCTCAGATATTGGAATGATCACCGCATGTCTTGAGCTGGAAATAGCAGAGTTCCGGGCCAGTGACGCGCTACGATCCGTCTGTTTCGTGGCAATTGCAACGTCGCAATGAAACATTTCCATTGCCAAGCCCATTCGTGACGCGCATTGAAGACAGAACCTCGTATTGGAATGACGATCATCCGAGTTCCGTTGTACCAATGCTCACCTGAAATGACTTTCAATTCAAAGCAAATATCATCCATAACTCGGCCGAGAGATATTATCGACGTCATTGCATTCCTGTCAAAGCGTCTTCTCCATGACATCACTCAATTCTCTAGAGCCTCGGCCCTCGAAGTCTTACCGAAAGTGGCTAAGCCGAACGGGTTAAAAATAGTAGCTATTTATATCACAGGACCCTGAAATCTTGCGAATTCTTAGGCCTGGGCCCTTCTGGACGCAAATCGAGGCTATTGAGGCGCTGTGTTCAATTGAGACAGAACCACGAAAAATAGCCTAAAAAGGTGATAATCTGGCGGAAGGGCCATGCATTCGAAATGCCGAGTTCCGGACGGCACGTAGAATACGAGATTTGGGGATCGTGACCCTCAAGTTCCCCACAAACAGCAACACTCGAGGGCGGAAATGTGAGGGATCGGCGAATGAGGCGATCGACATGCGCTCCAGCATTTTCTGGGGACAATCGCAATACAAAAAGGGAGGGTTTCCTCAATGGAAGCTCATTCTTCATCTCAACAACAACTCAAGCCCACTATCATTCAACAGGATAATTCCTCTCTCAACCTAAACAAAACACCAACCTCTTCTTCACAACCACCAAAATGAAGTTCTTCACCACCGCTCTTCTCTCCGCTGCCGCCGTCTCTGGCTACGCCGTCTACGAGGTCAAGGACTTCACCGCCAGCTGCGTCCCTCACAGCACCTTCTGCAAGTCAGTACTATCCATTCTTCTCATACAAAAAACAATTGCTAACACAATATTTCCAGCTATGAGTTCAAGGTGATCCAGTCCGGAAGCATGGAGACCTGGAAAAACCCCGTCCACTGCTCCGCTCACGTTCAGTCCGCCAACTATCTCCTCCCTGATGTCAAGGACGCCAAGTGCGACGACTCTTCTCGCACCTTCTCCGTCAAGCGCAGCAAGAAGGGTTTGACCTTCTCTGTCTCTCAGCCTGTCAGCCCCATCAGCAACACCGTTGGAAAGCACTTCATTCCCAACAAGCAGCTCTGGCAGTCCAAGGAGCCCAACGCTGAGATTCAGGCTTACAAGGGCCCCAAGGACTTCAAGCTCAACTCCACCGACTAAACGGGATTTGGATATTGTTGTTTTGGAATTTGCTTCATTGTCTCTTTCAAGGACGCAGGCGTGTTATTGTATTTAAACTATATTTTAGACTAGACTATTAGGTATATATCTAAGCACAAAAACTTGGCTTCTCACACTATGCCTTCGATGAATGTGTCATTTAAACTTTGTATAGCCCCAGGGAAGAGAAAACCAGCAGATTGACTCGGCGGTATTTGGTATAAGCCATTCTGCTGTTTTGCCTTACCCCACAGGCGGCCGTCCATCTCATTCATGTTGGTGTGCTCTCAACCGCCTAGGGTCCATATTATCCTCGATCGATAGAAACCTTTCGCGATTGTTATATAGTAGAACCAAAAAAGGAAAGCCGGAGGTTATGTTCTGTCAAGCGTACTTCAGGGGCATACGTGGCACTACCAGGAGTCACCTCTCTTGATAACTTCATCCAATCATTGATCCATGTCTTATTCTTGTTGACAAAGATATCCTAGGAACTGCTTTCGGGATACCTGATGACGAATACTGCCCACATGGCTAAACTTCGTCATGCTGGGTTCGCAGCGTTGTCGGGGTAGGATCCTTGGCCTCAGATGACCCCGAAGCCAATGATCTGCCCGCCCTGTCCAAGAGACTCAAAGTTATTGAAAGTACTGTTTAACTTTGCAGCGCTTTCGAACTTTTTCATTATTATCTTATTAAGCGATCTCTAAGTAGGACGTTGAAATGAACTGCTTACATAGGTAAGAGATAACGGTCTGCATTAGTAAGGCTAACCTTAACATCAATTATAAGATTGGATTATAGCATCCCAAGGTGCTTGGATAGTCAGCAGTTAAGCCACGTCGTGATTCGAAATCGAGGAATCCACGCTCTAGAGAGTTGGATCAAGTCTCAATTCTGGATTCTCATTGCCGAATACTCCTTGACGAGATCGCCTAAGCGACGATCCTTGATGGATACAATATGAATCGGATACTGCGTCTCCTCGTGCCTCGCTCGTACATGCTCAGTTGAACTATCTTCCTTTCTTCCAACGGTAGACTGCTGCAATACTGCTAGATCATCGGGACTCATCTCCTTCTGTAAAGCTAAGGAAACCAAGTATGTCAGGTAGTAGTACCCACCCTGAACACTGAGGCCCTTAGCTGCTAGGTATACTAAGCCGCGGCTTTCTTCAACATCCTCCTGCGATGCCAGGCTTCTGTCGCCAAGCTGCTTCAGTGACATATAGGCTAGAATAGAAAGATATTGCGTCATGATTCGATCTTGCATGTCATAGCCATGGCGAAGGTAAAATAGTAGCATGATACTCACGAAACTATCGCGCGATTGGGATAATGCATGATGGACCTTTTTGTTGGCCTCTGGTGCTAACGTGCTACCATCGCGGGAGGCAAGAAACTCGCAAAGATTCATGACAAAGGTGTGGTATTGGAGACTGTTTTGTTAGTATCCCTGAATAAAGACGGTATGCGCATTGAGTGATGAGGAGTTGCCGACCAGGGCTGCAAAGACCCTGAATTAGAATTAAGGAGGATGAAGGTAACAAAACATACTGAAGTTGAAGCTCAACTGGGTATACTATATGAGCAGACTGAAGGGAAGGTGGCAGTTTTGAAAACCACTCTTGGTATCGATCCAAAAGTCCCAAAAGCTCTTCAGAAGGAGGCTTTTCGCCCTCATTCTTGGGTTGGCACATACCGATAGATACTTGATTCGCAATCTGTACCATCTCGCATCTGGCCTTGAATAGGTTGCCAAAGTCTTGGGAGCTCACAGTCCGTGACCGGGGATAGCGATATGTGACCCCCTCGTACCATTGTGGACTTTTCCCCGGATCTGGTAGGGGAGATTGAGGCGGCTGACGAAAATGAGGAGGCTTGACATATGTATAATATTGGATGCTAGGGAGTAATCAGCTACAACACTCAATTGTTGAGCGCATATTATTAACCTGATCCAGTAATACAGACACCATGCAGTATACCCATAAACGTGGCGCTGCCTCTGGTCTAGCTCTGCAGGCAGAGACTCCAATATTCCGAGTTTATGGCTCAGAGCAAGCGCTTGGGCCCCAAAAGATAGACCTTGAGAAGCTGTTAGTCAGATGCGTTATTTGGAATTGAGAATTGTGGTAGGGTGCCTGAATCAGCAAAGGACTTGGTTAGACAAACCTTGAGTTTCCATCGAAGACATGTTGTATACTGGGTTCAACACCATCGCAGCCTGGAGTGTGGTGATACGGGGCTCTTTCGCCATTTCGAGTTCCCAAAGTCTTCGAGATTCAGCCAAGAAGCGATATCGTAGGCTTTCTGGATTCCAGTACTCCAAACGGCTTGTCGTGTCGGGACAGAAACTCTGTAAAACACTCAGCATCAGGAGGTCTCTTGATGACAAAGGCGAAACACGGGACTCACACAAGACTCAGCTAACACAGCATTTACCAGCAGTGATGAACAAAACTCATTAGAGCCGTTCATCATATCCTCTAGGAAATAGTCTTTATGAAAAAAGGGAAGGGATTGATGCTCTTGACGGAAGTAAGACCGAATCATGTTTCTCATCATCTCGTCATCGGTCAATACACTGGTCCACTCCGAAGGCCTTATCAGGCTGAATCGGGGGTCTGTGACTTCAGCAGCGCTGTATGGTTTCAGATATTGAGGCCTAAAGCGATCATGAAGTTCGATTGTACTACTTGTACATGGAGAGCTCTCCATGAATGTAGCTTCGTATACCAACGAGTGGAAGTATACATTGTCTGTCACTTGTAGTCTCCTCGGCATGCGGAATGTAGGGGGAAAGCTATGGCGGAACCTTGTATCGGGAGCAAGGTGCAGTTGGAGGAGTAAATCTCCAGCACGAAGATGGCGCAGTATGGTACTAGGATCTTCTCCGGCTCGTATACGCCTCATGATTGTCATAGCGTCTTTCTCGTCGCGGTCGCGTATGGCTTCAAAGAGCTGTTGGAGATCAGACTCGGACGAACCTCCGTCCTCCAACTGCTTTTGAAGCTCATCGTGCTTTCTCTTGATGGCCGAAACGCGTGTCTCAGTAGGCTTGGCCAGATACACACATTCCGCTCGACGATTGGTGCATGCTAAACATTTGGGCCGGAGGCCATTGCACTAGACTTTGCTTAACGGGCTGAATATAGTGTGAAGATACTGGAGACAATATTTACCTTGATCTTCCGACGACGGCAAGACTCGCATGCAACACTAGTCACTGTCCGTTTTGGGACATTCACCCTCGGTGGCGGTGCAAATACGGGTGCCTTGTCCCGCGATACTAATGGACGATAAATTCTACGGTTGTTGTCCTGGTCCATGGCATCGCTTGCTTGAGGTTAGTAAGTAGGCGATACACGCGTCTGTGATGGTGTCTCCGCCCGTTCGTATGGGTACTTCCGTCATGTGTCATAATGGTGCTAAAAATATGTCATAGGCCCTTTGAGCCACCAATCAGATACGCCAAAGGCATTCCTTGGCCAGCGAATCTTCAACCACGAATCATATGCCCTGGAGCTAGCCCCAACGAATGATGCCGTCGGCTCTCGGCCAAACCTCAAACCCGGGCCGACGCCAAGTCTTGTTACTTCGTACAAGCTGTCCTGTTCTTGATATGTTGCAAACAGCGGCAATAAGGTTGAGGTTAAAAGAGGCCTCAGGCCCAGGGGCACAAGGATAAAGAACACGAATAGACACATACGGGAAAAATCCTCCTTGCCCTCGATAATTTGCAAATTACATCACAATGAGTATCTCCGAAGCATATGGTATCCGAGTTTCAAGGTTCGTTGTGTCTTTGTAACTTTGCTTTGGTCTTTGAGTTGTCTGAAACATACTGACACGCTATAGCGGCCTCACTGAGGTGAATGGTATGCATGTCGCACATAACTTGGACAAGAATCTGGTTCTGGCCCCAACCAGCGCCGGGGGTCTGACTTTTGGCCTACAGTGCAAAACAAACGAAACAACTCTCGTTCTCAAGGATGATTTCATGTCAGACATTCTATCCGTCATCGGCCCAAGCGGCCGAGGGCCGTACGAGCTGCGGACTTCTCCGGAAACTAGACCATTTGGCATTGGTTCAATGATCTATCATGACTTTTCGATGAAGCCTCTTGGTGATGGTACTGGAGGCCAGACTCTGACCATCGTCGATGAGGACATAAATGATGGGCACTGGATTGCATGGAAAGACCCAGAAGGCAATGGCGAATGGGCGATATATTGGGTGACACCTCGACCCTACAACATGGAGGATTTGCCAGGAGGCGTCCCTATTGAGCTAATTCTTGATAACAAGGCCTAATGTTCCAGGGAAAAGTTCCTACTAATTACTTAACTAGATATACCTCTTTCAAGTCCTCAATTTCTGGTTGCAATCATTATAAACATCCTTACACGATCCGGTCCTTATTTGCAAGCCGTCGCTGAGCATTGGTGATCCATATTTGTTGATTTATCTTTGTTTATAGAATCAGCATAATGGTACTCGGTAGCAACCCCTCAGCTAGGATGAATAATCTTTCGATAGCCTATCTCTATCACTCAGCCCCAACGTTGGCTTCGGTCTGATCAACCGTCTCCACAAACAGACTTTTGCTCGTGTTGCTGACGGGGATACCAAACAACACCGAATCTGCCTTTCGGGGCCGTTCGACGACATTTTTGAATGATACTCTCTGTCTCGTGGCTTCTTCCCCGTCGTCGCTGAGGTCATCATACGATATTCTGGCAATCCCTAGTTCATCAAGAATCTCGTCGAGAGATGTCGTCTCGCTGGCCAAGATAGCAGTCAGTGCATTGACCATCTCGATGTCAACGTGAGGTTTGTCGCTGCTTTCGGGATCCTGCATAATCCATGTTGCGAGCTTTCTGGGCAATACTGAGCGGAAACAGACATCCTGTGACGCGGGATCCATGGGAACATAGATAGTGAGTATCCCGTCAGCCTCAGCAATATGTGCCTTGGACAGCTGGCTGTCTGGTACAAACGTCTGGCCATTTTGGTGTAGAATGAACCGGGTGAATATCTTCAATGCTTGTATACATTCAATCCTGCATAGCTGCTTGTGAAAGGCTTTGATCCCAGAGCGACAGTAGGGGCTACCGAAGTTTACCGCAACACTACATAGGTCAATGATTCTGTTTCTATCAAGAGGAGGAAGAAGCTTACCGAGTAATATAGCGGGCCATGGATTTCAAGTTTCGCTTTGTATATGGAATTGGAACTGTACGTGGCGTAAAAAACCCTCCGCTTGTGGTAACGGCTCTCACGTCCTCTCGGACACATCTAGACAGATAGCGACTTTCAAGTCTTAGCCATCGAAAGAAGGGCTTTAGACGATGGAATTCCCTGAGATCAAAGTCAACAAGACTGATGTGCTTTTCGAAAGTGACTCTCAGATTGTGATTATCTTCAATAGCAAACTCCGTTCCTACAGACCCCAGAGAAACTGTTCCATCAGGACTTCTGATAGGGAATATCTCAGCATCCCTGAGAGGCTGCGGATCCAGAAATGCTGGCTCGCTTCGTAGGAAGTCATTCAAGATGAAAATGGCCTCTTTCATCTGCTGCGGCTCGCACTTGGGAGACTTTATCAAGCGGTCGTATAGTATTCGTAGCGATAATGACTCAATGCCCAGTTTGCCGACGAAGAAATCGCGAAGTGATTCATATGTATCGTCCAGGGTTCCCATACCGCATAGGGACGTGTTGCTAGACCATAGGACTTCAGTAGACGTGTGCCATCCTGTGTATGGGCCGTGGGGGATGAAGATGAGCGGCGAGCTCTCAAATAGGGCCCTACTTTGATATCAGAGTTACAAATCAAATTGTTCTGGGACACAACGATACATACCTCATATCCTGGGATGAAGGAATATTCGTGTTCAAGAAGTCATAGATCCTCAGAATCTTCGCAGGGTCCTCCTCATGTTTGATGCGCAGCTCATTTAGCTCTGCCACTAAATGTTCAAGCTTAGCATTCTGTATACCGAGCGTTTCCACGAAAAAAACCTTGAGGGCGCCTTTAAATTTGATGACTAAGTCTAGAATATCGTAGCAGGACTTGAGCGAGCGCATTGTGACCATTTCTGGTGGTGCGTCCCATAAACAAGACGAAGAACTCACCCACTCAAGTTCTTCTCCATTCAAATAGACGACACCAGATTCGTGAAAGAAGTCTCTGGTTTAGTTTTAGCGAGAACTAAATTCAACAATATAGAATAGCTTACCTGAGCTTCTCTCTGTCAGTTGTCATTTCTCCGGAGGCAATGACCTGGGCATATATCGAAGTATATAAGCACAGGACCTTTAGGAATTGACGAATTGGATCCTTCTTAGGAGCTGAGCGACGTATTGAACGCAAGATCTCGAGACGAAAGTCGAGATTATCTTCCTTACCGACAAGAAGATATTCGGACAGAAAGTTCCACTTCGTGCCGATGCCTCCAGTATCGTCTTGGATGGATCTCAAAAAGGGGAAGTGGTCGGGTTGTTCCATGTAAGCCTCAACTATACAAGTGAGAGTTTTGAGAGGAAGCCAAGTATCTTGTAACTTGGCCGTGAATCCAACATCGCAAAGGTTGCTTGCAGACAGCTGTCGAAGCTCAGATATGATGGCAGACTCGCTTGATAGCTCCACCTCACATTTCGATAAGAGATACTCAAGAAGGTCTAGAAGCTTGTCTGGACTTTCATTTACGATATGAAGGAAATCAGCTGATAGTTTTCCAGTCCCTTCTGATTCGAGGCAGATGTCTTCTTTTACACCGACGTAGTCACAAAGCCATCTCTTCCAACTGATGCCTAAAGAGTTGCGCTGAGCTGGTACATAGCGCAAAGTTTCAGGATGTAAGAAAGACCAAGGAAGAGAAGATTCTGACTTCACGGGCCCCAGGAGGCTCTCAGGACTGAACGGGTGTTCCTTGCCTGGTAGATAAATTGCCTTAACGTTATATTGTGGCCTGTCGAGCGTTGAGTCTGCTGTGAGAACTCGAACTTCTTCGTAGTCATGTCGCTCCCAGTCGCTGGCTTCATGCGTCAGGTAGAGGTATTGTAGATAGTCGTTGACAAGTTTGAGCGGAATAGTAGCTGATGAGATCAGGCTTTCGCGAACTGAGTCCCTGGCATTGTCGATGGAGGGCTTAGTAACCCCAAGGTATTTGAATAGAACATACCAATCTGGATTTCGAGTAGCGCGTGGCGCCACCATCTTCAAATATTTGGTGTCCGGGAGGGAAATGTCTCCTGTAAGTGGAAAGTAGACCGGTCCAGATAGCATAGACGTCCATGCCCCATCTTTCAAAGGCACAATTTCAATAGTCTTGACCCTAGAAGCATTCAAGGTTGACATTTGCGAGAACTGGAGAAGGAATCGCGCCACTCTTGAATGCCACTCTTCAGTAGTGTGTTTCTGACGCATCTTGGGACTTTTTGACCTCATATCAGCCTCCAGCTGTCCCAAAAAAGCCTCATCCTCCAAGGTCTTTGCACCGTGCTCCTTAAAGATCTGCACCACGAGTGGAGGATAGTCCATTGACAAAAGGTTGTCTTTTTCAAAAGGTTCTAGCAGCGGTTGTCCGTTCTCGTCTTTCAGATGATCAGGTAGGATTCTTATATCATTCATGCATCTCGATGCTGACTGATTATGGACCATCACTAAAAGGCCTTTCTGAGCCTTATTTCGAATCTCTTGACTGAGGGGCGTCTTGTGAGTGATTGGAGGGAGAAATAACGGCCATTCATAACGAAGATTGGCGGGAATGCAAAAGATAGAGACGGCCTGCAAGAACGCCTCTGCAACCCAGATACGAATTTCTTGATTCCTTTTCGAGTCAGGCTTAAGCTTTTGTTGATTGTCAAGCTCAAGATCGGCGTCTATCAAAAACTGTGGCACATGCTTAGTATTCGGTCACACATCAGAGAAGCGATATATTCTCACGTTGTACTTTGATTTGCTGATAGGCAAAATGTTGAATATCCTTTTTTCTCTTGTGCCGATCAAGGGCTTGTCGCTCTTGGTCAGTGGGAACGCCAATTTGACATTTCGTCGGCCCAAAGCTCCCCGCTCCGTCACAAAGAACACTTGATCTTCTCCTTCCTTTTCATCGTGGTTATCGATTGTGGTTTTGAGTAATTCGCGATTCCATGCGATCCATTGCTTGCAGAATCGCTTGGATTGACGGAGCTCACCGCCCTTGCCATAGAACTCAACGCTTATGCGCCGGAGTGCCCTAAGAAACAGTAGGCTTTCAGCTTGTAAGATTTCATACTGTGCCACAATAATGCCCTTCAGGCGCTCCAGGTGTTCTTCGGTGCCATAGTCGTGAAAATAGATAACCATGCGCGTTAGTGCATCGGGTATTGGGGCAGATGGCGCGACCCAACTTGGCTCTATCAATCCCCTACTCGACGAGAGACGCAAGTCAATGGAGTAGCCGCCTGAACGGAGATAAACCTTGGCTGAAGATTTGAAGACCGATTTGAGACAATCTTCGCTAGTGCTTCCATTCTCAACGGTGGAAGGCACACAAATATGTTGTAGATCCCTTTCTGTAAAGCCGTCGTCGTTGAACTCAACTTCAATATGACTAGAGTGTATCTTGAAAGATGCGTATGGAACTTCTTTGTGCGCCCTGGCTTTCGTGAAAACTTTCGCGTCAATATAGAGAAGCAACTCGCGCAAGAACTTTCTGCCACTCTCGTACTCGTTCTCGTCCAGCCTAGTATAGAGTTAGTTTTATGTGGCTAGGCCACTGATTGAGGTCATACTTGTATTCGCCAGTAAGCTCCCGAACGACTCTCTCTGCTTCTCTCTGGGTCGTCATGATGAGTACGGGAGAGGTGTGACGTGGTGGAGACTTGAACCAGGCCTCAATCCGATCACAAAGGTAGGGAACACGTAGGAACGTGATTGATAGAAAAGATGGGTTATTGTTCCTCGTTGCAAGGTTGCTGTTCAAATGGATTGACGTTGTAATAGACGAGGCCGTGAATGCAAAGACGGAGATGATTGCTGTCACTATTGATGGTTCGTTAGGGAAAGTCTATTGCTAATCAGCGGCAATATGCATGTTGGTCACGACATCCTTGTTTGTTAGTTCATCTCACAGCACCACTGACTACTTTGGCAGCGCTTCGCCAGAAATGGCTGTAACTTCTGGCGCAAATCTAGGAGCATCTTGAGCGTTAAAGATACTCGTATCTTCTCTCTAAGTGATGAAAATGAGAAATTCTTTCCTGCTTTTCTATCTCACGCTTTTTCGACTTTTTCTCATTTATCGTGATGAAAAAATGCATTGAGCTTCATCTTCGGAATTCGGGTCAAAGTTGGCCATCCGTGTTCATACAGCCGCGCGCTTAATAGACATCCTTCATTCGGCGATTCGACAAATGCTGAGTAGCTGAACTTCAGAGATATTCTATTGATAAAAACATTTAAACCTACTTAATACTCCTAATTATTGACCATGTGATGCTTTGTTTCATCAAACGCCGTCCGATTCGTTGAATTCTCCCAGCGGTTGCACCTTTTTGACAACCCTTGCAGGAGATCCCACAGCCACGCTCCAAGCAGGAATATCGCGCGTCACGATTGACCCGGCGCCTATTGTACATCCCTCCCCAATGGTCACACCAGGTAAAATGGTAACACCGCCCCCAATCCAACAGTCATCGCCAATATTGATAGGATAAGCGTACTCGATGCAGGCCCTTCGACTCGCGACCTCCGTTTCATGTGTCGCCGTCGAGATCATAACGTTTGGACCAATCATGACCCTATCACCAATGGTAACAATGGCCGAATCCAGGACGGTCAGGTTGAAGTTGGCGTAGAATCTCTTTCCGACTGACATGTTGGGGCCGTAGTCGACTCTGAATGGTGGCTCAATGAAGACCTCGTCATCTGCCACGTGGCCGAGAAACGACTTGAGCATTTCGGCTCGTCGTTTTGTAATGTTCTCAATGTTGAAGTCTTCGCCTTCGGGGAACCACGTGTTGTATTCGTTCATGGCCTTTCGAGCTGCGAGGCGAGCATTCGTGAGCTTGGGGATAAGTGAGTCGTATCTTCAATGGCATAAGTAAGATCAAAGCACTTGAACGAGTAGCCTATGTTGACTTACAGCATGCCTGAGATCATCCTCTCGTACTGTTCACAGTGGGGAACATTTGACAGCTTGGATGCCTTTTCCAACTCGGCCTGGTTCTTCTCTTGCGCCGCCATTATATTTATAGTATCGTCAATAGATAAAAAGATAGCAGGTTAAAAAAAAGAAGTCTGGTATGTTATGTAATTCATCGTGAAAAAGCTTCAGAGGTTCATGTCGTCTTTTATTCATATCCATCACCTGCCAAGCCATCTTTGCCAAAGATGAAGCTATTCCGTAAGCAGAAATACTCCCAACCTCCAAGTCCGATTATATCCCCGATGCCGACTCCGACTAACACGGTGGAGTACTAGTGGAACGTCGGCCCGTCAAAAGAAGAGGTATGCATGTTGAGAGCGAAGAAGCTCAGAACAAGTCTAGACAGAGGCTCCAATCAATAAGGAACAAAGAAAAGAAGGTGGTGAACTTACAAATTCCATCCAGGGAACATTTGACCAGCCCCGAGGATTCGTCCTTCTCTCGTCCCAGACTTTCGTCAACAGCTCCGTCATGGCGGGGTGCTGGAAGCCTGTAGAGTGCTTGATTTCGTCGATGCACCAGCTTGCATAGTGTATTTGATGCGGTGAGCATGTGTCAGCTCCTGCTAGGAACAGAGGAAATAGCAAACGCTTGTAGAACACGCTGTCTCTTGGTATCGTAGCACAGACATCCAGAACCGCAGAGACAGAAGCTTTTATCCGAGAGTCGTCGCATGAGATTGCGAAAGCGTCAGGAAACCGCATCACACGAAGCAAACATGCGTGTCTATATGCCTCGGCAAGATGTTTCCATTCCTGGTGGCTGGTGGGATACACGGCTTGATCGGGATCCCAGCCGCGCAAGAAATTCTCAGCTCCGTCGAGTAATTGCTCAAACTGGTCAACTGGCAAGTTTCCAGCCAGGTAAGCTTTACCTGCCTCGAGTACCTGGCCAATCTTGAAGAACATGACTGGTGGACAGCCAACCAACGTATGAAGGCTTAAACTTCCGTGATCTCTCACGCACTCTCGTACTTCTGTCGAGTAGGAGAGCTTTTCAGCGCCACTGAAGCCTCGGATCATATCCAACCTGTTTCTATCAGTGCCGCCGGTGACCTTCTCAAGGTTAAGACATACCAAGACAGCGCGGATATTAAGAACATGGCTGTTTTTGAACGCATTGGCGATGTATCGAGGCAAGCGATTCGCTTACAGAGGAACGATACACCTGTCAAGTGAGCTCCATGGGTTGAGACGCCTGATTCACAGACCTATGGCTATATCAGCGGCTTTTTGATGTAAAATTCAATGAAGATATACCGTACATCATGCAGAACGAGAAGCAACACCATAGCCAGAACGTGTTCCTCTTCGGTGGGCGTTAGCCGTGAGATATCTTCTTTGTGTAGCAGAGAAGCAAGAGATCGTATCGCCGATAGTCTATACCCAAGAGCTACCGTGACGAGTCTCTGGCTGTTCGCGTGTCCAGTGTTATGCATATGACATGCCGATAATCCGAGTAGCGCATGCAGAATTCCTTGATGCTG
This sequence comes from Fusarium sp. HKF-74, assembly GCA_021223625.1. Taxonomy (NCBI): domain Eukaryota; kingdom Fungi; phylum Ascomycota; class Sordariomycetes; order Hypocreales; family Nectriaceae; genus Fusarium; species Fusarium sp. HKF-74. Next base: position 221,736 of record JAJFAS010000048.1, read on the forward strand.
GTAGGCAAGCGGCAGAACACATTCTCTAAATGGGTTATCCAATCCCGGGACATGAATGATGAAATGCTCGCTTAGCGTTTGATCAACTGTGACATTTGTTACTGGTGTAATTTTAGGTGTTTCGGGTGTCCTACAGTAGTCAATGATATGGCGATTTGTCGCAATGTCGTTCTCCAGGTCATTGTGTGCGGAGGGCGAAACGGTGAAGGACGCAACGTCTGGTGACAGTGATAGAGTCGCTGATGTTTGGGGTGACGTCAGGGTCAAAGCAGACGTCTCACGAACAGGGTATTCAGGCGAAAGTGAAGCCGACAGTCTTGCAGCAACGGCATCGGAGGGCATTGACAGTTCTGGAAGAGACTGGCTCAAGATCACGGGCTGTGAAGGCGAGGCATCAAGGCCATCTGATGTCGCAGGCTGCGAGCTTGATTGATTGGGAGTGACCGTCAATGTCTCTTGGAACTGGAAACGTGGGGGATATCCTTCACAATGAAGACCCTTGGTGCGACATCTATCGCATATAGGGCGTTTCCGGTCGCATTTTCGACACTTCTTGCGACATGTTCCGCAAGCTGGGTCTAAAACGATATTCTCGTCAGAACCATCCAAGGCGCGGTGAAGGAGAGAAAATATGCTTACCTTTGCGACGGGCAGTTGGGCGATTTGAAGATGAATTATCACTACCTGTCATTATTGCTGTTTGTATTACCAAATTTGGAAACAAAATACGATGGTGGAGCGATGGAAAAGATAATCAAGAGGATGAGAGTCGGCATCGGAGTTGTTGATTTCCTAGTGGGGTCGTTCTGAATCTTTTAGGTCATGCACGCCTCACTGTCATCCGAGCCGATTTATAAGACACTACAGAACCCGCACTCGGAGAAGTGGGACATCAGTATCTACTACTAATTACTGAAGTCATGCGTACATACAAGCCATTATTCGTCTTATATCTAACTTTCTAAAAGTCCGAAGGACCTTTCTCAAGCTCTGGCCGGAGCAAGTATATCGGATCTATCTGTTCTACATAACCGCACGCTGGGTCGCTCATCGAATAGCCCATGAATTCCTGTATATCCTGGTCGAGCTTCATCGCTATTTCTCTAGGCACAGCGAGGAACTGGTTTTCTTCCTGTCGCAAAAAGCCACGAATGGAAAATGTAGCAAAGACTAAGCGATGCTGGTCTTTGGTGGAATTGGTACCTCCACCATGATACGCTGAAGCAAGCATAATGAACGCATCGCCCTTGTCCATTTCGGCATAAATGCAGTCTTCTACGCGCGGGGGACCTCGCTCTGAGCCCCTGTAGCTCGTCAGTTACGTTTAATATTTAAAAGATCTGGTGACCAGCACTGACCATAAATGACTCCCTTGAATGAATTGCGTACCGCCATTCTCCTTCGTAACCTTTGACCCCGCTACAAACAGCCCAACAGCAGACTCACGATTGGCGTCACGCTCGTCATCCCACTTATCAATATTAGCATGGATGTTGTGACTGATGTAATCGTCACGGTGAAGTGGCTGCGCTTTGCCTCCAGGTCCGATTCTCATGGCAGTACACGAATGCAAGTAAGGCTTCGAAACCGATTCCTTCCGTTCGGTACCCCACCAGAACCAACTTCGCGTAGTGAGGAAATGATCGACGACTTGCTGGTAGACTGTGTTCATGACCTGGGATCGGGTGTAGGTAGGGCTGAGAGCAAGGAGGCTTGGCGCCCGTTGCGTCTCCTCTTAAGTTCACATGTTAGTTTCGTCATTGGAGTAAGTATCATAAAGAGAACTTGCTGGGGAAGAAGCTGCCCGACCATTCAACATCAGAGTCTAAACGTTCTCGACATTCATCATATGCTTTATCGACATCTGCCTCAGATACCAGACCCTTCACAAAAACACCCCCATCACGCTTGAGGAGCGCAATGATGTCCTGGATGGGGGCATCTGGAGGGACTCTCTGCACTTCAGGACCGTACTTGTCCAAAACGAACATGGTGGGTAAGAAATATGTGATGTAGGCAACTCAGTGCTTAAAAAGCTCGCTAAGAATAGCTATTGGACGATCTGGCAAGGTGAAGGAAGAGAAAACGTTCTTGGACCTGAGAAATGATTGTTCGAGAATGAGTGGAACTCTTCGAAGCGGAGTCTCCGACGTGGAGGTGCTGGGAGTATTTCCTGTTCTGGCAAGACCGAAAAATACCCCATCGAGTAACATGACTAAATAACCAAATCCGACTCCGAGCAATCCTCCGCCTGCAGTACATCTCCGATTTCTCGTGGCGCGCCTCACTGCCTACCAATGGAGTTGACTCAGGGCCTATTATTTAGGAAACAGCATCACCGGAACCAAACCTACTATTGACTACAATTAGCTTAGCATCGTTACATACCATTGCTTTAAACTGATACAGAGCTATACGTTAAGTAAATAGTAAAGGTCACCATAGATCAATCACTACAAAAGCTTCTTTCAATAGGCTCATATTTATAGGTCACATCCAGGTTACGAGATATAGTAATTAATGCATAGTTGGTATGTACAGTAGATATAGCCTCCAGATGAGAAAACATATCTTGTTCAACTCTCTAAATCAGCATCATGAAAAAGGGAATATCGCCTCAGGAATGACAAGCCAAGGACTTGTAGAGCGTTTGCTCAGTTAACCTTTTTGAGTATAAGACTCCTTGCTCGAGATTTACTAGAAAATATACCTTTGCTATGTTACCTTCTCAACATCATTAAGCTGACATGTCAAACGACGTCATTACGCCAGAACAAGTTGAAGCTATTCCCCAAATCTCGCAACGCCCGCGTCGATCCCGCACAAGTCCGAGAAATGCCCATTCTCGATATTAGTTCTTTCATGATCTTCCCTTCCATCATTCGCTGTGATCCTCGCGATTTGCTTCTTAATATTATCAATCCGAGACTAATTCATAAATCCGACAAGCCCCAAAGCGAGCATCCTAATCGAGTAACCCTCTCTCCCGCATCCCTCGCTATCTCCGCTCGCGCTTAATGACCAGCCGCGAAACCTTATTATAAATCACCAACTCCCGCTAGTGGCTGGAAAGGTCAAAGCGGACTAAACCGATCTTGATGAAGATCACCAGAATTAGGAACAGGTATTCGGATAGCGATGGGCATTTCTGGAGCCAGTGTTGCACTTGTGTAGATCGAGACGGGTAGACACCGTTGTGTCCGTGATAATGCCGGCCGTGGCCTCACTTGTTGTGGTCCGTGGAGTTAGGCCACGGAACGCCGAGATTCTTCATGCAGGCAGCCTCAAAGCCTTTTTGTGAGGTACGAAACGGGTATGACATGGTCGCATCGTCATTGACTATAAGAATCTTCTTCTGTCATGGTTATCGACCTGAACAACAACCTTTCAAATCAATCAGTTCTAAGATACAATTCGTGTACTATTACTCATAATGGCATTTGACTCTTCTCTCAACGGCAACACTTCGCGCCGGCTGGTACTCAAAGGCGGCACTGTCCTTATTCACGACGCCAATGACAACGTTCAAGCTCTACAAAGGGACATTCTTATTGAGAACAACCGAATCTCCAAGATAGCCGAGAACATTAATGAGATCACTGACGCCGAGTTGATCGATTGCACTGACAAGATCATCTCACCTGGCTTCATCGACACGCACCATCATCTTTGGCAGACCCAGCTCAAGGGACGACATGCCAATGAACTACTTCTCGATTACATGGCCTCCGGCAATCTCCAGTCTTCAAATTATACGAGAAGTGATATCTACTGGGGACAGCTTGGAGGTTCTCTCGAAGCAATCAATGCAGGCACTACTACTGTGGTTGATCATTCACACGTCAATGTCTTTGCTGGCGCTGGTAAGTCAAATGCTCTCAATCTTCAAGTATAAGCTAACCGCCACCATCTTTAGCCTCAACTGCCATCTCTGCCACTGCTTCGTCTGGTCTGCGCTGCGTCTATGGCTACTGCCCAACTGCTCGCGTCGCATCATGGTCACCTTTTGCAATGAACCCAGATATGCTTGCACCATGGGTCATGGACGAAATAAAGGGGCTAGGCAACAAGGCGCCTTTTGGTGATGGTCGCGTTACTATGGGTTTGGCATTTGACCTCTGGTTCTTACCGGAACAAATAATCCAGGACTTGTTCAACCGTGCGCGAGAGGCCGGTTTCGAGTTGGCGACAACTCATGCTGTTAGCAACCCACAGATGGGATCTTATGACCTCGTTCAGCAGATCAAGAGCCTCGGCTTGTTGGACAATCGCATGCTCTTCAGCCATCTTAACGGATACGCCGCCGAGAGCGTTAAGGACCTCGCCGAAGCTGGAGCACATATCAGCAGCACTCCCTCCACTGAAATGCAAATGGCTCTTGGAGATCCTGTGTGCTTGAACGATGATCTTCCCCAGGCCCAAGCTCAGTCTAGTCTGGGTATCGACTGTCACAGTAACCAGGCCTCCAGTATCATATACGAGATGAGACTTGGTTTGCAGGGCTCGAGGGCCAAGCATAACCAGAGATTGATCGACCAAGATCTGGCCCCTCGCAAGATCTCCAAGACTGTGCAGGATGTGTTCAATCTGGGGACAATTCAGGGTGCCAGGGCAATTGGGAGGGAGAGTCAACTTGGCAGCATCGCTGAAGGCAAACTAGCCGACTTGGTGATTTTTGACGCCAATACTCCCGAGCTAATCTGCGCTGCTGAGCAAGACCCCATTGCAGCGGTCGTTCTGCACAGCAGTATTGGAAACGTCGATACAGTCATCGTAGATGGAATCGTCCGAAAGCGTCAAGGGAAGCTTGTTGGTGTGAAAGTGGAGGAAAGCATGGCGGACGTCACGGAAAAGCGGTCCTTGGAGTGGGCGGATGTTGCCAAAGCGATGAGAAGGTCTCGTGCTGAGATTCTCCAGCGCGAAGCTGAGAAGCAGAACCTGGATGATGTTAAGAAGGGAGTGATTAGCAGCTTCAACATTGACTTGTCAAAGCTGAGGGATTGAATGATCAGGTCATCCAGACACGTAGAACACCGTTAAATAGACTAATTCCAGGCTAATATATACAACAAGATCAAGGCATCACTAAATCGTGAATGGACGTATCAGTGGGACAGAGTATCCTCCAAGGTCTCTGTCTGTAAGATGGCTTGTGCCACATACATAGGAAAACGATTATCTAGAATCGATACGTGTTCACAAGTCTGGGTGTTCGAGGTGATCTAAGCAGTAGGAAATAGTACAGTGTCGCCCTATATGACCTGAACTTGGGGAACAAAGTCAGAGTGGGAACCATTGCGGCTCCGAAAGATCTCTCGTCTTAATGTCCGCGTTATAGTTCGTCCCGTTAGTCAAGATCTCCTAGTGCGATCTTCTACGACGGTTCATGCACGACCCTCACGATATCCGAGATTATCTCTTTTAACCCACCGAAAGAAGCGCCTTAAGAGAGAACCCGCTCCGTCGTATATCGGCGTTACCAGTGTACTGGTTCTCTTCCAATGGCACCGGAACTGAGCGGCTCCGGCCATAGTTCCGCCGATCGCAGCCGCTTTACATAGACACCGACTCGGCTACAATAACCAGAAACTTTCTCTCTGTGGATAAAGTTAGGGCTGAAAGCTGAGTCTATGCCATTCAGCTGCCTCAGCTTCGGTGCATCTTGAACAGCCGCTCTTTGGTAGTCTTGGAACTGGCGAGGCTCAGATAGGGGACAACAGGGGCTGGGACCAGCAGACTTGGCTCGCGCCAGGGGATTGATCAACAAAGTTTTTAGCAATCTAAAACATGCCTTTGTTTCATTGAATCTTTCTTCTGTAGAGATGCCGCTGAGGAATACACTGCTTTTTTCTCCAGATTTCCTTCTGGGGTAACTTTGCTTTTTCTGAGCAATCACAAACTCTCTCCACGATGGGATAACGCATGCAATTTCTCGCTTCCCCGAACGCCACATTCAGTTTTCATCTTATCTCGCCAATAAACGTCCCGATAATGGGTCAATGAGGCCTTTCGTACTAATACCCATGCATCAGCATCAAACAGCCACAATTCACCGGTCGAGCGGAGCCGCATCTTAGCGCACGATTTACAACAGGGGCCATCACATCCTTTAGTCCAGAGACAGGGATTTGTTTACGGAGCTATCCCTCTCACTGTGAATTATTAGATTATCTATGTTATTGAATGCATTAATATCGTGTACGTCTAATTATTCTAGAAGCCAAAAGAGATATTGAGCGTCGGGTATATAGTGCGCTGCTGTGATCTAACCGGGAGGGGTATCCGTGAAGACAATCCAAATCTAAAATGATAGTTCAGAAAAGGCTCATCGAGAAGTTTTGAGCTATTCAGCAGGGAATGGCAGTGGTTCTCGCTTCAAGTGTCGGGTGGAACTTGACTCGCTCTCAAGATCATCGTAATCAGTACGATCCCGATTCTCCTTGACAACCTCGATCTGCGTAGTCTTGAAAGTTCTGGAAACCTGAATTCCGTCTTCCTTTCTTTGGGGCAACTCAATATTGTCGCCACCTGCTTCAATGAAAGTCTGGTTGTTGCCTGGAAAGACGGAGCCCATCTTCTTTCCAGTGGTTGTCTTTCCACTCTTCTGACCCGAACGAGATCGGGAGTCGGAATAGTCGTAGCCATTGGGGTTGCTGGCCTTGACAACCTTGGTAATGAGTTCGGCCATGTTCATCTCGATGTGCAGCTTGACGAGGTATGTCAGTGGATGGAATTGAAGGTAGACGATATCGTTGGGAAGAGACATCATTGCGATGAGCAGGACCTTATTCTGTCAGTAGAGTAGAGTGGCATGGATATGCAGCTGACTTACATCCATTGTCATTGACACAGCAATCATGAACAAATTGACACGATATAATCGTGTATACTTGGTGAGACCGTTGGCGATAAGGCGAGATCGAACGAGGTAGATGAAGTAAAAGTTCAAACCAGCATCAACAATCAAGAAGATGCATTTCTCAACTCTATCCCAGACAGCGTTGACAGCGATCCATTTGGGACTGATCTGCAATCTAGCGGGGATCCAGACACAGAAAACACTGATATTGATAGCCAGCAGAACAAGGAACACAATGAGTTTGAGCTTCCATGCATTATGTCGGTTGACCATGAGGATCGAGATTCGGTTGATGATAATCTGTAGTAGCGACTGAATTTGAATGGCCCAAAGAAGGACTTGAGGTACGTTAGACGAGGTGAGATCGGATCCGATCATGGGTACATACCAATAACGAAGAAGACTGGGAAGCCAGGCGGAATGTATTGTCGCAGGTATAGCCATGTAATGGCACTCATAATCACACTGCTCGTCCATTCCATCCAAACCAACATGAGATAAATATTCGTCCTTGTCCCTCTCTTCCACGATTTGATCGTCTGCTTCGCAGCTTTCGTGCCCGCGAAAATCGACACGCCTAGGGAGAACCCCCAAGCGATACTCGCAATGTTCATATCATTGGTACTCGGCTTATGAAACTCATAGTGATCTGACAACAAAAGACCACCCATCTTAGCGGATTGGCGAACAAGGAATGTCGATGTAAAGAAGAACGAGAATGCAGGGACTTTTAGACGAGCATTCTTTGGTGCATATATTTGAAGAAAAACGTGCAGGCGCTAGCTCGACTCAGGGACCACGAGGAGGCGTTGCATCCGTTAGAGCGCACTCTTGCGTCTGAGCCTGGCCCTGGTTGCCTGGATGGGATGTTGCGCTTATGCACCGGGATACGGACCGCTGAAGATCCTTTGTGTGGGAGGTTGCAGCCCAGTTGTCCGGATCCCCTGAGCTCAATCTCTTTTGGGAGTGTTATGACTGCAAGGTACCCCGCGATGTGTGATGTTGGTTACAGACGTGCATGTCCCCGGGTCAATGGAGCTGAATCAGGTCACTTGAAGGTTGTGTGATTCTCTGTAGCTCTACATTCTAAGCAATTGATATATCGACATCTCGCTCTTGTGCCCTTCTTTCCCATCTTCTGGTAACGGCGGATTCGATCGTTTAGCGGAATCACTAATCAGTATCTAAAAGTCATTCCTAATTATTGCCATTGGCAGTCTTCGATACAAGACCCTGGGCGAGTATTTGCTTTTGCGGCTCCGCATCTTAGCGTCCATCAACACCCAAAAGCCGGGAACAGAATCCCAAGAAATTAATCTTGATTAACTTAAACTAGGTAAAAGGGGTTTATCTAGCACCAATTCGAAAAAAACGTGGTGTTAGGATGATTAGAGACAGGATAAATTGATCCCGGACAGAAGGTAATAGACAGTTCTTGGCTCAAGCCTCATCGCGTGGTGTTGTCAAAATCCCATGTGCTTATCCTGGTCAATGCTGAGGGTTCGGCTCCGCGGTGGATACTGGCTTCAGCCCTGAGAGTGAGACGCGAGTCAATCTATCGAACCTTATTTCTTTACATAGTTCAGTTTGTTACAGATGTCGCTCGGGGAAAAGAGGGAGTATTTGCGATACGAGATGTAGATCACAATGCTATTTCCCTAGTCTGCGGCTCAGATAGAGTGTTTTGGGTTGGGTTTTGCGGCTCAGCCGACATCGTGAATGGAGCCAATCGGAACATTTGGACAAGATCCGGATACCATATCGACTAACGCTCCAAAATTGGTAAGACTCTCTGAATTATAAGATTTGTGAACTTATAGTGCTTACGTTTTGTAAAGTATTGGATACGGGGCATCTCGTCACTATGACTCGACACTTGCTGGCGTTGTAACCCAACAACCAAGACATGAGCTTTGCATATCTCGGCTCCTCCATGTGCATCATTCTTATCATTAAAGCAAATCAGAAACAATCACGCTCACTTTCATCCAAGGTAGACACGATGTGAGAAGTCGGTGTTAAAGCCTTATCATTCAGATACTAGATATCGCTGCATAGTCCGTAACGCCTTAGTTACCCTTGACACGCTGGTCAGGGCTGCCATCCTTCTTCAGGCCACCGTGCTCAGTGGGCTTGTAGTCACCACCGCTGCTGTCGGAGCTTCCAAGGCCCTCGCCAGAGCCCGAAGTCTTTCCGCCCTGCTCGCCGGCCTTGTGGGGGTCGACCTTGCCGTGAGCGAACTCGCCAGTGCCGACACGACCGTCAGGCTGGCCGTCCTTGCGGAGGCCGTCGTGCTCTGTAGCTTGTTAGACATTGCGATATAGAAGAGAGTGGAAGGAGAGATGTACCAGTGGGCTTGTAGTCAGACATGATGAAGTGGTTGTTATTGGTGGTGGTAAATGTTTGTGAAGTTGCTTCTGATTGTTGATGAGATTGAGTGTTTGATGATGAATTGGAAGCACAACTTGGAGATTTGTCCTTCTTTAATAAACATCAATCTTCTCAAATTCATCGAGCAAACACTGAGACATGCGAGCTCATTGACGTCATGGATCGAATAGATCGAGCTGTTTGTTCTCTGTCCTTCACCGTAAGCATATTCGTAGATGTCATTGACTTTGCTTTGTTCAATTCGCAAAGCAATGTCGCACAAGAAATTCACGGTCAAATATTGGTGATCGCCCAATGCTCACCCCGCATTCAGACTAGATGATGATGCGGTGTAACTAACAACAATAGCAGCCAAACCCGGGGTATGGGTCAATTAGCAAAGCAATTATCGTTTCAAATGGTCAACACGAATTATGAACTTGTCATTGATGATAGAATGAAGTTAGACGGTCTCATTCACGGCATTGAGGGAGATGTTTGCATGGATCTGCTAGTCCTAAAGCACTGTCATTAGATCTCACAAGCAAACTTATGATGGCATAGACTATTTAAACTGGAGCCTCTGATTGGCCAGAACGAGCTGCCCCTGAAGTAGCCGCTCACACAGCCCTATCGTCAACCAGATTCTGGCGATCGCCATCCACCATGACACTTGTATGTCCGGTGCATTTCCTCCGGGTGGCTGGCGTTCACCGTTAGGCCGATTAGATTTATGCAAGCACTACAGCACAAGAGTTTATTCATTAGCGACAACGGATTAACTCCGTGCACGCTGTTTTGAGCCATTACTCATGTGCGCATCGTTAGTTCGACGAGGCGCTGTGATCATGTCATTGTCGTCACATCTTTGTCCATCTACCCGGGACAGCGAGATAAGCATGCCAACGCAGGTAGCTTGAGGCCAGACGCCGAGATTTAAGCAGTTTCAAGGAATAATGAATCTTCGATGTCAATTGATTAACGCTTGGTGGCTTAATCTCTATGATGATGAAGTATTTGCCGGCGAAACCTTGGTGCAACTGCTTAGGCTGCAGCACAGCACACCTTGGACCTCATTATGTGACACCCTACCAAAACAGCAATAACATCGGGTTCTGTCTGCAAAGACCGCTGCACTTAAACTACAAGGGTTATTTTTGACAAAAGTTTATCGTGGCGTGAAAAGAGAATGATGTTTTGGAAGCATCCGTATGAGCTTCCTTTCGAGAAATGATAAGTATCATATCTTAATGCTACCTGCGCATTCTTAAATGAACGGCCATACTACATATAATCAATTCTGCCTACAGAACATCATTTCACTCTACGCTAAACTGTCAATAAATCCGGCGAAATTTAGATATGCCTTAATCCTAGCGACTTTTGATCATTGAGAATCATGCGAATAACCTCACTCGACTTCTCGGTTTATCGTGAGATTGCGGCTGAAGCTTGGCATTTTGATGAGCCAATGACCCCAGCTGATTGATTGTTAAGCGCTGTGAGAGAACACTTTCAACCCATCAGCCAATTGGGCATCCCATCTCAAATGATCCCTGTCAGCTGAAAACCGGTTTCAGTACCCCTCGCTCGAGAATCTCACTGTTGCATATCAAGAGATTATGGGCATCTCATAATACCATGGACCCTTTATCGATAGCGACAGGCTGTGCTACTCTTATTTCAACCATAGGGTCCCTCTCACTGTCCATCAACACCTTTGTTCGCACTTGTCGCGAAGCTCGGAGTGATCTTGACAGGGTGGCTCGTGAGCTGCTCTCTCTACAAACAGTCCTTGAACTTATCCAGGAAGACGTGGCTGATGAGAGCAAAACATTTCCTACGACTCTCGAACGCCATGTCTCTGGCATAATAATCAACTGTAACTCAGTGGTTGTAGAGCTACAGGAGATTATCACGAAATATGGCGGCGATAGTCGACTCAAATCCAAGGCTGGTTGGGCTATCAACGGACAAGGAGATGTCTCAAAGTTGCGCTCAAACTTGGAGGCTCATAAAGCAGCACTCGATTTGGCCCTAGATATGCTATCACTGTAAGTTTCCGCCCAAGTACTAGGACAAGTTGACTGACAGACAAAGACACGTTACCAAAGAGATAAAAAACGACACATCTGAGATCCGGAATGACACATCAGCAATAAAAGATGACACGGCGCAAATCCTGGAAGAAATACTTCGCCTTCAACAACGATTACCAAAGCAAGGAGGAAACGACTACATACTTCAGAACTTTCTTGAAGCGATGACGACATATACTGAGAAGGCCTTGGATGGCGCATCCATCGACGGGGGGGATTCCAGCACAAAAGCGCCGTCTTTTGTCCTTGAGACTGATGAAGGGAGCCAGAATCCTACCAATCCTGCTCATCCCTCGGACTGGGAATCGGATTCCGCAGCCAGTGATTCAGTCTCAAACAAGTTAAAGAAGAAGAGATGGGAAGAACAACAGCACGTTGAAGCAAAACTGAAAGATGTCCAACGATCGCTCGAGTCTACACAGAAACAACCGACCGATTCCCATCATGCAGTTCATCGGGAACCTTCCGAGGAAAATTATGAACTGTGGCCAGAAATGCCGAAGTCTGTTTATAGGGAAGATTTCGAGAGGTCTTCAGTTGAGAGCGAGACAGAATGGTGGGAGAAAAAGCAGAAGGAATGGCAAGCTTCCGCACATCATGCAGGCTATCAGGAACCTTCCGAGGAAGATGATGAATTGGGGCCAGAACTGCCGAAGTCTGCTTATATGGAAGATTTCGAGAGGTCTTCAGTTGAGAGTGAGACAGAATGGTGGGAGAAAAAGCAGAAGGAATGGCAAGCTCTCGCACAACAGGCATCTCATCCCGAGGTCGAGCGTTCAAAGACACCAGCCCAGTCTACTCCATCACAGGATGATGGACAAGGACACGCTGGCATGCGTAATCCACACAACGCAAGAGTGTCTGAGAGACAGAGATCTCAGGTCAGGTCAAACGAAACCAGTCAAGCCGCCCAGGAACGACACCTCATACTCGGACCGACAATAAATTACAGTGATGATAGGCGTTCTCACGATTACGAAAAGAAGACGTCATCAACACCAGACAACTACTACATGGAGATCGAGACATTTTACGGTAGATTGGTGATCAGCTGGCCCATGCCAGCGGCAATTACAGACCTCCTGTCTGAAGACTACGCCATGGAGTCCTCCTGGAATAGCTTCACAGCTTTGACGTGCACAGCACAAGAGTTTCCCTCCCAGAAGCACGCGCTACGGGCCCTACGGCCCGAGCGATTTCTGAGGCCTAGAGACATCAGAATTGTCTTCTACATCCCCGTGACTACTCAGACTACGTCTTCTTGTTTTAAACGCCAGTGGGAATTTATTAATATTGCAGTTGCCGGATTAACACGGCGTTTAGAGCTGGGTGGAAATGACCCGCCGCCATGGCACAACATCATCATTGTCGTCGAGGGACCTCCGAGATGGGACGGAATTAATCCTGAGATTGAGATTATTCTTACAGAACTGGGCATACTTTATAAATCAGATAACTTGGTTTCTAGAGTCGACGGCGTGGAGTTAGACCCCGCTTATCACAAAGACCACTGCAAGGTCTTTGGCAAGATGATCTTTGGGACAATACACGAGGTTCGTCGATTACTCTAGGAGGAACCACACTCTTCTCACTCTAACGTCTCGATAGTATACAGTACAGCCAACAATCCGTCCCCAACATGCCTGTACCAAGAACATCATGGGTACCGAACCACTCCAGGTAATTGCAGTAGCACCGCAGTGGTCTCCAATGGACTGGGCATCTCACAAACCAGCCCTTCCGCATAACTGGGCTGCAGCTGTTTGCGAGGTCTTGAAGCCAGAGTTCATAATGTCTCTGCCAGAATATCAAATCAGGGCCATACCGTCCCCTGGGGAGTTTCTCAAGGGCGTCTGGGCTTGTCAAATACGATTCAGAACGTCAAAAACCCCGAAAATCAACCGATGTGTCTTGACTTCTCCCGATCAGTTCCAGGCGGATCGTAAGAAGATGATCACACGCACAGAAGGAGCCCGAGGGTTTGCTAGAAGGCTCTTTGGAAAGTCTTGATTGATTATTTGCCGCGAATATACCATTTGAATTTATTAAAATCTTAAACACTCATAATTAATCCTGCTTCCTTCCAACGATACCGCCCTTCTTCAAACCAAGCCATACTACAATGGTGACAGTGCTACAACTGGCAAAGATGGTCCAAAACGCAGCCCTATAACCTTTCATTAAAGCCTCTTGGCGCTCCGTGATATTTGAGTGCTCTGTAACTGAAGCAGCGATCGCAGCAGTGATGGCTAAACCGACTGAGTTCCCAAATTGAGCTACTTCGTTGAAGACGCCACCAGCAAGGGATTGCATCTCTGGTGGATAAGCGTCGGAAATCACGAGGTTCGACACAGTAAATAGTACTAAGTTACGTTAGCTTGACCAGATAAAGGTGATTGAGCTTACCATCTGGGTTGACAGGCGAAAGGAACATGGCCCAAAACGGAGCAAGCCAGTAGTTCTCACCAACATCAACGGTCGCCATCAGAGGCGCGGCTATCATCGTTACAAGTGCTGAGACAACAGCTAATGTTCGAACCTTGACTTTGGCAATGAGCAAGCCAGTGATTATGTTGACCGCTACACCCATGATGATATGGGGCAGAAATCTGAGGGAACTTTCTAGAGCCGACAGACCCTCGACCTTTTGGAAGCTACGGGGCCAGCGTTAGTAATTGATTGAACTTGTATCTCAAGGGACTCACTATAGCGTTGTGAAATATTCGATACCATTCAGCGAAGCCCAACACAAGAAGACAGCGATGCAAACAGATGTGAAAGACCGGTTCTTCCAGAGGCTGTTGGGTATCAAGGCTGGCTTCCCACGCTTGACCTGATAGTCCATCCAGAATGGAAATGCAGCCAACAGGATAATTGCGACTGTCAGTAGGGCAATGTTTTGGGGATCGTCAAGTCTCTTGTACGATGATGAGATCATGGCAAGAACATAGAGCAGCATGCCGAGTGCAACACTCATGGTAGTCGCTCCAACCCAGTCAATCTCATGCATCAAACGAGTCGTCCACTTTCGCTCTGATGGAGTGTACACAGAGGGAAGCGACCAGATCGCGCCTATAGATAGGCAAAAGTTGATGATTGCGCTCATGTAGTAGGCCCATCTCCAGCCGATTGTATCGGTGAAGATACCTCCAAGAACAAGACCGAGAGCGTAACCCAGAGGACTGCCCATGCCGTTGATCGCAAAAGCAACATTTCTCCAAGGTCCCTTGGGGAATGTATTAGCTATCAGGCTGACGGCGGTGGGCAAGCACATCGATATCGAGGCTCCAAGCAGAGTCCGGAAGAGTATGACCTGAATGCCCGTCTGAGCAAGGCCGACAGCCAATGTGAAAGCGACAAAGAGAAAACTCCCAGTAACCCACATCAATTTGGCCCCGACGACATCTGCGATGGCACCAAAGATGAGTAGCAGGCATCCTGCTGCGAGCGCATAAACCGCTGCGGGCCAGAGGATGAGGTTCTCAGAGAGGCCCACGTCGTCAGCGATCTTGGGAAGCGCAGCGATGAGAATGCCTGAGCCCATAGTATTGAGAAAGCTGATGCCCGCCAGAGTGACGATGACGATTACGCCGCTTGTCTTGGATATCCCTAGACCGCTTGAGTCCTGTGCTCCTGGGGCATTTTCTTCTTTGGGCGCTGGAGGGTTCAACTGCGCGTCGCTGCCATTGTTGGTGCCGCCTTGATTGGCTGTTCTTAGCTTGGCCTTGGGATTGAGGGGTTCCAAGGGAATGATGCCGCCGTGGATTGAGGCAGCGCCTGTGTCCGTGGTGATATCGAAGCTGCGGTCCATTTTGCGCTGTTGTACTGCGTTTAGATGATGTACACCCGAGTTTGAAGTCGAGATAAACTCTTTTAGTAGTATCTAAGGTCGCATCAATTGGTGGTAAGCAGCGTCGTAGTTCAGTCGAAGGGCGCGCTTCAGGCTGACAAATGACATCAGTTTACAGGGTTTGAATAACTCAATTGGATCTGTCGCAGATGTAAGAAAATCGCCAAGCATTCTTTGACTCTATTATAGCACCGTCATTTATTAGAGCTCGATAGTAAATCATACCCGCGCCAATGGACAGCGAAATGATTTGGTGGCGGAGGCTGTTAACGTTGGCATCAATGCTGAAGCTTCAGGGAGTGACCCCTCTATAAATGGGTGACCTCCTAGGGTCCATTAAAGCCAGACAAAGGCCTTCAATCAATATCGCGACAGACACTTCTATTGTCGAACAAACAGGCACAAAAGATTTCTAAAGAGTATTTTTATTCTTCTTCTATCATACGACAACTGATAATGGACAGTAGCGCGAACAATCTTGACCATGGATATATGCTAACGACAAAACAATACACCTTACGCCTTCTTCAGCGAACCAGCAAGTTGCCCAACCTCGACACCGTTAATCTCTTCAGTAGCCTCGTGCTTCTCCTTCCACTCCTCAACCAATCCCTTGAAATCAGCAGGCAGATAAGGCGAAGTAAGTTCCTGGAAGCGGCTTCCCTTGCGATGTGTCTCAAGTCCCATATCCTTCATAAGCATGTTGCAATAAGGCAGACCCTCGAATACAAGATCAGGAAGATCAGCGCCGTAGCCGCAAGGGTATCGCCACTTGCCCCATTGAGTGTGAAGCATAATCTCATCAGTAATCTCCTTGTCGGATGTAGGAATGCGATCGATCTTGCCGGCGAGGAAGGCAGCGATCCAGTGGCCTTGGATGGTTGCGCATGTGGCTGTGCTGACGGTGGAGATCATGCCGGCGAAAGCCAAGTCACGGGTCTTGACCATGCCGGAGGGAATCATGAAGCGGTAGTAGCGAAGAGGGTTGGCCTCCTTGGGCTTGACGTTGAGTTCTGGTTGGTTCTTGAGGCCGGGGTAGAGCGAGAGAACCTTCTCGTCGGCGGCTTGAGCCAAAGAGCGCTTCTTCTCGGTGGAGTAGGGAAGACCAAGCTCATCCTCTGCGAACTTGATAGTAGACTCCTTCTTCCAGCCAGTTGAGCAGATAATGGCGTCGGTGTCGATAACATTGCCAGAAGCCAGGACAGCTCGGTTAGGCTCCAACGACTCAATGTCATCAATGTGAACTCTGATCTTGCCCTGCTTAACAAGATCAAACAGAGGGCTGTCGTAGTTCAGAATGCTAAGCCCACTACCGATCCAGAAGGCAGAGTGCCAAGGCTTGAGCTTCGCAAGCTCAGGATGAGAGTCGTAGCCAATAGCGCCAGTTACATCGTTGCTAAGAGCCTTCCAGAAGTTGCTAACAAGGAATCGGCCGACAGAAGTTCCATGGAGGAAGTTTCGCACAGTAGGGAAACCGTCTTCTTGACCCCAAGGGCAGGGACTGAACCAAGTCATCCATCGAATGTTGAGCAACTGATCGAGTCGCTTCTTGAGAGGTGTGACGAAAGGAGGAGCAATCCAAACTGGTCCGTTTCCTGTAGGACGAACAACCAAGTCGACTGTCGCACCATCTTGAACCAGTGCGTAAGCAACATCAAAGGCAGACTTGGCACCACCAACGACAATAGCCTTCTTGACGTTCAGGTTAGGAGCCTCTTTGCAGAAGTCCTTGGCGTGGAAGAGAGGAGCACCGAACTTCTCAGCGTTCTTGTACTGAGGCATATTTGGTGTCGATGTAAGACCAGTAGCCAGCACCAATCTCTCGGTAGTGATACTTTCTGTTCCCTCAGGGGAAGTAACACTAACTCTCCAGCCAGCATCACCATTTCGCTCCACCAAGTTCACAGAAGTGTTGAACTGGATTCGGTCGTGAAAGTCGTAGTGCTTAGCAAAGTCGGTGAGATATCGGTGGAGGACTGTTCCGGGGATGTGGCTGTTGGGCTTGACGCCGTATGTCTTCTCGGCCATGGGGAAGTCGGGGAATTCGTATGTGCCCTTCATGTTGTTGGACTTGAGACCGGGATAGAGACGGTTCTTGGACCAGGTGCCACCGCATGACTCGGCGGACTCGAGGACGGCGAGATTGGCGTGGGGGCTAATTTGTCTGATGGCTTTTGCAGCGGCCAGACCGAACCATCCTGACTTGTTAGTTGACGATGTTTTGGGGATGAAGAGCGAGATACTTACCGGCGCCTACAACCACGACATCATATGATTTAGTCATATTGTCTTGACAAAGATGGAAGAATGAATGTTGAGAGGTAAAAGGCAAGATCGTGTATCCTCTATTAGTTGAAAGAAGCAAGTATGATGATGCAGACAGCCAAGGGGGCGAACGATGGGCTTTCTATATCTATCGAACCACAGGCGTCGGGTATCCCCAAACGTCAGTTTCACTCCAAAACCTCGTCTAATCTCCAACTGACACCTCAGCTGAACCCCTAAAACAACCCAACAACGTGTCGGAACGATATCTCAACTGCTGTAGAACTGTCGTAAACAAGGAATGCCGATAACGCTAGCTTGGGTTCTACCCCAGATTCGACGTTCCGTCACCCCCATTCCGTCTCCACGTATCAATTGCCTTATCTGGGGTAAATCATGGCTACGGAACGACATGATAGCTTCAATAGGTGTTCCGAACCTTGTATATCATATCTCTAATTCAGATTAGTGATGCAGGAACAGATATGACTCGCTGGAGTTGACTCGGTTATCATGCTTAGCTCAAATACTAACAGCGCATCATGCGCCCACGGACTTTCCGACCGGAAGTTCCGTAGTTGAAGCGTTTATCTCAGATCTGCGATAAGACTTGTCAAAAGCGGGGCCCGCGATATCCCCTCGTATCATAATCTGGGGTTTACCAATCTTCGGCAGAGTTCCGCTCTACGTACTTCACGTTTTAATTTACTATCTATATATTGTTTCTTCGAGCAGCGCCTAGACCACCCTTCACCTCCAGACTCAGAAACCAACCAATCAATTTTCACAATGTACGCCGACATTTCAAAGCCTCCTGCTCCTCTTCCCCAGGCCAAGCCTGAAACTGTTGGTGAGGGGATTACTCTTCTGCCTCCACTTTCAAGACGCGGTCATGGACCTGGTCTTGTTATTCTGAGCCCTGACTCAGAGAAGCATTTGGAAATCATTGAGGGCGTTCCTTCTGCTCTTTTGAAGTGGGCTGAAGAAGGATATGCAGTTGTTGAGATACAAGCAAAGGCGTTCAAGAGAGATGCTGGTGAGGTGTTGAGTGATGCTTTGAAGGCTTTGAGGGGTTGTGAGCAACTGGAGAAGGATAGCAAGATTGGGCTGATCGGTGAGTGGTTTCACGTGTTGGTTAGTGACGTGATACTAATTCTCCGACAGCATATGACCCCAAGCTTTGGAACCAGGTAGCTGGGTCAGTCAACAACTCTGGCCTAGTAGGTGCAGTGATCTACGCCAACGATGCAGATGTCGCAACTCTTGAGAAGTCCAGCATCCCCATCCTGCGCCACATTGCAGGCCGCACAGCCATCATTGAGAGAAGTGATAGTCTCACAACATACTCATACTCCAGCGCAAAGTCTCATCTCATGGCAACTCCATTCCAAGATGACTTTGACTATTGGACTGAGTCTCTATCGCACACAAGAAACTTGACTTTCTTGAAGCCGCTTACCAATGGCCCCTACTTTGATCTTGAGGCTATCTGGGATGAGCATACTTACTATGAGTTTGCGGACCGCTCGGTTGAGCATACGATGAGCACTATGGTTGATCAGCCGTATGTTAACCACGTGCCTACTGTAAGTTCCCTGCAGCTGTTGAACATTGAGTCCAGTTGTGATACTAACAATGGCCCAGCTTACCGGTGGCATTGGCCGCAAGTCCCTTACAACTTTCTACCGCGATAACTTCATCTTTCAAAACTCAGACGACACAGAACTTGAACTCATCAGCCGCACAATCGGTATTGACCGTGTAGTCGATGAATTCCTCTACAAGTTCACCCACAACAAGACAATTGACTGGCTGTACGTTACCTCACCCTCACTTCCTACTACTTCCACTAACAGCGCAGACTTCCCGGCGTTCCACCAACCGACAAGAAGATGGAAGTCCCCTTCACAGCAGTCGTAAACATCCGCGGCGATCGTCTCTATCATGAGCATATCGCATGGGATCAGGGCACTGTTCTTGCTCAATTGGGCTTGATACCGCAGTATCTCCCCTTCCCGTATCCTGTTGCAGGACAAAAGGAGGGTGCCAAGTATGAGTATCGTGTGCCTGTGACGGGTATTGATACAGCGGCGAAGATGAGGGATAGGAATTCGGTGGCTTCGAATGAGATGTTTAGTTACAAGGTTCGGGAGGTTTAATTAGTGTAGCATTTTGATCTTTCATTAGCATTAGTTCGGCGTCAATTGATTTCGTTACAACACTAAAGTAGCTTTCTTCCCGCGGGTAGTATTCGGTCCCGACTCCAGAGATATGACGACAATTTTGCCCCACTCGGGGTCTTGACGGCCAAGAGTCGCGTGCTGTTGAGCCTCAAGAGCCGTGGAGGAATTATAGCCAATTGAATCAGTGTTGAGAAAAAAAACTGTATAATACCATTGGCTTATGAATTTTGCAGTTTCTGACATGTCAAATCACAAATGCTTCGGGATGATGACAAAAGTTGCCTTATCTCTGTTGTGTGGTAGCTTGTTACCGAGTCTCAAAGCGCAAAGACATGATGGCGGCATGATCTTGTCCTACGGCAACAATTACGACGTCCTTACCAGCGATTTAAGACATTGCCACCACAGATGACTATGAGGCGTTTATGTTTCCAGCTGAGCCTTTTTTCCTGCATCTCTTGACTCGGCCATGCCGTTAAATGTGATCAACTGAATCATCTACCCTGAACCCTCCCAACCAACCAATGCAGCGGATGGTCTTCCGAAACCGGGATGGAACGATAAGGGTCTTTCAAACCGATAATGTCTGATTGGCCTCAAACCGCTCATGTAAGCCGTTGGCCACTGCCTAAACCGCATCGATAGAGGTCCGCTACTTATCTCCGCAGCTAAAATGATGGGAGATAAGAAGTAGAAGCTTAGTCTCGCCGATCTCAGTCTAGTCAGCTTTACCCCGCATGGGTCCAAGGTGAAGACCGACGCTAGTCAAGATTGACCCAAGATAAATAATCAACGCGGTGTTTCTTCACCTTTTGCCCCCGAGTTTCCGCCTTTCTCACCTCTGACCCGACTTCCGACATAATCGAATGAATACTGAAAGAAACGACAGACTCAATTGACTGGCTATACTGGGATACTCATCAACACGACGCGACAAAGGGGGCACGCGGAACCCCTGTTTTAGCCATGGCCCAGGCACGTGAAACCAAAGGAGTCAAAAAGTCCAGCACTTCAACCGGAGAAACCGGAAAACGGAGGACACCATACGCTCTGCGCGCATGCGACGCATGTAGACGACGGAAGGGAAAATGCGACGGGCGACAACCGTGCAGACACTGCTCAAGCCGAAACCAGAATTGCAGTTACAGCAGCAGTCTCGAGAACAATAGCTCCAGTCTTGACAGTGACGATTGGCACCCCGCCACAACGACAGCAGCGCCTCCAGCGCCCGCCATCACTGACCCGATACCTGCGACTGCGAACCATGACTGCGCGACTTCGGGGACTTCATGCCAGACGAACCAAGCTGCGATTGTCGATATGCTCTCTAGTCTTCAGGAGCAATTGAATAGTTTGGCGTCGCAAGTTCAATACTCGAGTAACCAGGAACAAACGAATCTTCCCTCGCCAATGACAATGATTGCTGCGACACGACCCCGCGACCATATTCCAAGCACAAATTCCAATATAATACCCATCATCAGTCACAGCTACACTGAATCCACCACCGATGATCAGAGCTCAACGCCAAAATCCTCTCGAACAACCGCCTCTCAACATTTCTACGGCCCAACATGTCCAGACTACGCATTGAACGTGGGACAATTAAAACTCCGACGGAATAGCTACCCTGGTCCACCCCTTCAACAAAAGCAATTACAACTTGCCAGTATTCACGAAGACGACGCTTCCGATGAGGCGGATCAGAACGATGGGCAAAATACACAGTTTTCCGTTTCACCGCGCACAATCGACAAAGGCGACCCAGCTATGCTTTTGACGTTTCGCTCAATTATGGGTTTGCAAGAGGCCACTCAGCTTTTATATATCTATCACGAGGTCGTTGGTGAACTTCATCCTGTTGTTGATATTGATGGGCTCATTATGCAGACGCGCTCGTGGTATGCTGAGGCTGATGCTGGAATTTGGGATGTTCTGGCGTCGAGCACCGGAGCTGCTACTTACGAATTACTGTTGATATTGAACTTGTGCTTGGCCATTGCGTTAAGGGCTGATGGGAATCCTTCGAGTTCGAATACGGAGACTTTGCTGAGGGATAGCTTCCAGGACGCTGTCAATGCGAAGCTTGCTGCACCTGCTAATAGCATCCAGCATGCAACCATCATATTCCTCAAGGTATGCAATCACCATGCCTCGAAATGAGAACTTTACTAATTGAAACAGGGCTGGTATGACTTCTTCCAAGAGATGCCTCGCTCAGCTTGGCGCATGTGCGGCATCGCAGGTCGTATGCTGATGGAACTCGGTCTTCACAACGCCGAAGTCTTCAGACATACGGTCAAGACCGAGGCTCAACGCACAGAAGCCTGTACTCTGATCAGCAGTATCGTTATCCTCGATCGACAATGGAGCTATGCAACTGGTCTACCGACACACTTCCAAGACAAAAGCTTCAGCTCCATGTCAACATCGTCCGTCAAGAACCCATACCTGAAAGCCATGCTCTCTTTCATCCTCATAAGCGATCGTTTCAGCGAACCTATATCCAACGCCGCAAAAGGCGAAGGCTACAATGACGAAAACTCATTTGAGCTTATGAGCTTTCAGATCGAGCAGTGGAGAAAGAAAGCTGTCGGTGATTACACCGTTGCGAATTGTCAAACATGGCATACAGACCCGTCGACCCGTCCGCCAACATGGACGATCTTGCTAAATCTCCGAGCGGAATCCGTTCGGAGTCAACTTCTCAAACCCTTCTTCTTTTCAGAGTTGGATATTGAGATTACAAAGAACCACGTTCGATCAGCGACTGATCGAGTTTACGATATCATCCATGTTTTGCATACGCTTGACGCGACTACGGATATCTACCGCAAACAACATCCGTATTACCAGCATATTCTAGCATGCACCGCTGGTCTAGCATTTCTGCTAATCGCTTTCATAAAGCAAAATAGAGCAACAATGCTTCCAAGCCTGACCCCCGACCTCATCGAATCTCTCGGCGGCAGCTTCAGCATGTGTGTAACGCTCACAACAAAATACACGCACCGCTCGCGCTCCGCACGTCGTCTAGCCAAGCGCCTTATCGAAATGCGACGAAACCTTCTCAGCTTGGGAATTCTCAACCCAGCGAGCCCAGGAAGCCACGAAGGTCTAGATAACGTCACAGAGTCAATCAGAAGAGCGAGTCTTGCACAGCCAGTTGGAGATTTCCAGCCTTATACCGAGTACTCGCCGCCTTTTAATAACGGGGTCGTTCCCGGAGGGTTTGTGGCTGGCACGGTAATTTCGGATACGGATATGCAGATGGGCTGGGAGGATTCGCTAAGGTTGCAGTGGCCTATTGGGGATGTTAATCACATGTTTTCGGAGAGCATATTTTGATATTGGTTAGCGTTAGTAATGAATTATGATGATTATGATCCCGTAGCCGATGATATGCTGTTCCATATGATGTGAAGATAGCGGGTATGGGGTTCAGTGACGGATCTGGGTGCTTTGCCGATTCCGGGTGCGGTATCCGCTTCGCGGGCCGCTGGTCAGCTGAAGGCTTATCAATTGAGGCTCAAGGCGGGAAAGGTATCTCCGACATCTGATAACAAATGGCTTGGCTATCGATGGCGACAGTTGGAGTTGGGAATAGATTACGATAGTCATGTGTTTAGTGATACGGCGTGAAGATCAAGACTCGTTCCGACTGTCCATCGATGATGCAGCTGTATGAGATGGATCATGCAGTTGAAGACGAACTTTACAAGTTGGAGGAATAATGCTTGGGAACATGAATGAACTCAATTTGATATAATTCTCAACGCTAAACTCAACCTAGTTGTTCTCATAACTAATCAATCCATCAATAGTACCAGCATGTAATCCACCAGTGATCGGAATATCCGCCGCAGTAGTATGTCTCGCCGCATCACTCAGCAAGTAAATAACCGCTCCCGTAAGGTCATTCTGTGTACTCAATCTCTGATTGGGCGGCGCCAACCACATCTGCTCTCCCTCCCTCTTACTCTTAAGCTCACGAACAGTCCTCGTCATCTCAGAGTCCACGAATCCTGGGGAGATCGTGTTGACTCTGATACCCTTTGGTGCTAGCTCAACGGCCAAGGCTTTGGAGAGCATGAGGATACCGCCCTTTGAGGCGTTGTATGCCGCCATACGGTAGCCGGGAAGACCGATGTGTGCGGACTGAGAGGCGAGGAGCACCATGCTTCCGCCTGTGCCTTGCTTGACCATCTGGCGGGCCGCAAGTTGAGCCACGAAGAATGTTCCCCGGACCTATCCCCATTAGTTTAATCCATCTTGGCAGACCGGATAACTTACATTGATGTCTTGAATGCGGGTAAACTCCTCCCAAGTCTGATCGAGGAACGGCTTATCAATAGCGATACCCGCAGCGGGTACAACACCGTCAATAGTCTCAAACTCCTTCAGCACCTTATCGAAAGCCGCATTGATGCTCTCCTGTGACGTAACATCCGTTTGGATGTAAACAGTCTTGGCGGAGAACTTCTTACTCAAAGTGCTGAACTCGGCAGTAGGTTCTTTCTGGATATCTAACACAGCGACATTACCGCCCATCTCGCAGATAGCTCGGGTGCAAGCGAAACCAATGCCTTGAGCTCCACCGGTGACGATGTAGTTTCGCCCCCGGAGCTCAAACATGGGACGGACATCTTGGAGAGCGTCAGTAGCCATATTGATCGAGTGGGTATAATTTGAAGGTAGTAATAGTGTGATAGTCAGTTATTCTGTATAAATTGAGCGTATTCGATGACAGTATTCCTTATAAATGCCGTGGCTACATCATCTTATCGGCTCTTTACTTATCATCTGCTGAACGATTGCCGACCCCGGAATGTGGATAGTGACCCACCTTCCGGCCTTCGGAACGGTCGCGGACCATTCCGTTTATAGCAAAGGTCCAACCAAGCTGAACCAAGTTGATTATGAGACTGATTGTTATCAAATAACTGATTAGGATTTCGGGAAATCTCGTATTTATGCATGCTCTATTGTTCCATATCTTATCGTGCTAATTGTGATCCTCAACGACGTGACTCCATCAGCCGAAAACGATATCGAAAATGGCTTCTCATCCTCCTGCTGCGTGCTGCACTATCGCCAACCTCCATGAGTAAGTAACTCTCAAACTCTACCAATCAATCTGTAAGCTAAACCGTCTTAGGGGTACTCCCAAGGGAGATGTTGTCAAAGTCGGCAATGTCAACGGATACCTAGCAAAACCATCCAAGGAGTCTAAGCAGGCTGTTCTATACCTCCCAGACATCTTCGGTATCTGGCAAAACAGCAAGCTAATGGCCGATGCCTTTGCTGCTGAGGGTTACACATGTCTTGTTGTTGACACCTTCAATGGTGATCCAGTGCCGTTGGAGATGCCCGAGGGCTTCGACATTATGAAGTGGCTCGGTGAGGGCTCTGATGGAAAGAACCCTCACACGGCGGAGGCTGTGGATCCCATCGTCGTATCTGGCATTGAGTACCTCAAGAACATTGGTATTACTCAGATTGCTGCCGTTGGGTACTGCTTAGGAGCCAAGGTTCGTTTTATACCCGAGCGTGAAGACTTGAAGATAGCTAACAACTCACAGCACCTCATCCGTCACTACAAGGATGGCATCAACGTAGGTTTCATTGCCCACCCATCCTTCGTTGAGTCAGAGGAGCTGGCTGCCATTACTGGCCCGCTGTCCATCGCAGCCGCAGAGCTCGATGACCTTTTCACAGTAGAGAAGCGTCATGAGAGTGAGAGCATCCTGTCCAAGTCGAAACAGGACTTCCAAATCAATCTGTTCTCTGGAGTTCATCACGGCTTTGCTGTCAAGGGAGACATGAAAGATAAGAAGCAATTGTTTGCCAAGGAGCAAGCGTTCAGCCAGGCGGTGTCTTGGTTCAAGAGGCATTTCGAGTAGAAATAGAATATACCAGTTTCCGATACAGCCAAAGTCTGCAGCAACGACCTGCGAATCGAAAGATTTCTAAATGCTGATGATAGACTAACAGGCTGAGCCCAAAGTGAAAGTCCTATCTTTCCAGTTCCTGGTGAATCAATCCTGATCACTAAAGTCTGCCCAACATGCTATTTGCAAAAGTCTGGCAAGATCTCCGTCGCGTTGGCTTCAGCACATGCGATTGCCAAAGATAACTCATATGACTTGACCGATACATCAAGCGACTTTATGCTAACATCCAGCGCCTTCTTAGCGAGTACCAAGCCAGCAACGCCAAACACGATGCTGATAACAGTGAGTAACAAGACCACTGACGCAGCCCAGAACGTAGAGTACTCGAGGAAATTACTCCTGTCAGGTCTCAGGCGCAACTGGGACCAACCGCTAGGTCCTCGTTCCCAGACATCCAATAGGTGTGAGATCTCTGTATCCCAATGTGAGAAGTCTCCAAGCGATAATGATCGCTCGCGGCCAAAAGGAATCTTGAGGAACTTTCTTCCTTCTCTGGATAAGAATGCCTTGGTGTCCTTATCATCCGGGAAGAGCAATTTGATTGTGTCAACTGCTTCCTGTACAAACTGTTTTGGAAGTGGACAATCATCTGGGTAAGCAAGGTGATTTCGCAAGGCAATGGCGTGCTCAAAGATTGTAATTTGCTTGTATTCCCAGTCTATACTGAGGTGCTGTGTCAGATCGCTTGTCCACTTCACTTGGAAGCCATAGTAGCGTGTAAGGTTCGCAATCGAGAAGCTCTGAGAGATCTGTCGAGCCTCGACATCCGTCTTTCTTCCTGGCGGATACCAGTCTTGTATCATTAGGCTTAATGGCATAGCCTTCGGCCACTGAAAAGAACTTGCTGAGCCAGACGTTGAATGCTCGATATGGACCATTAGCCAAATCCTTATTGCCATATCGGCTGATCTCATGGTTTCATCTGACGAGTTGGTAAATAGCTCGGACTTTTTCTTGTAGTCATGCTGTCGAATTTGATCGATAATAGATGCGAGTTCGTTAATAGACTTCGTGGAATAAAGAATCGACTTCCGTTCAATCAAGCTCATTTGCTCATCCAAGAATAAGAAGTATTTGTCGTATAGATCTAGATAGGTATCAAAGTCGCTTCGAGTCATGCGTGGCCATATATAATTGAGAATTGCATATTTTTCATCCCTGTTCAGCTCTTGGATAGCCATTATGATGCGGTTGCGATGCGAGATAAGTCCCACGATGTTTTGGTAGTTGGTACCGACCGTACTCGGCCTAAAGGTGGCGCAAGTGAGGATGTCACCGAATGAAATTAGATTCAAATTGAGTCGAGGTGTAGATGCTGCTGTCAAAGTTACTGGAGAGTGCTCAAATACTATACTTGCTAACTGAGACAGAAACTGAGCTCCCTCTTAGTTACATCCAGTCAGTCTGCCTCGACAAGCCACAAACCACGTTATGCAGGCAAAACTGGTTTGGGTGACTTTTGTGTACTGAAATATGAGTTCCAGCGTGACCGTGGCTTGCATAATGAACCGGGGTCCTAACCAATAACAGGGTGCTGATGTCTTGCTTGGCTGCTAGGCTCTCTGGTCAACTTTTGCTGCGGCTGAGAATCCCAAACCCCCGCCCCAGACCTTCTCTCAATCTCGCATGGCAAGGGTTTCCGAAAGAAAATCGCAGATACCTTCTTGCTATGTTAAGAATGACATCCACTTCATCCGAAACCGACGTATTCACTACACCACAGACGAGTCCATCACCGATAGCAACATGCCAACTACCTAGCCATGTTTCGGTGCAGCCCGGATTTCTCGACCTAGAATTCGATGAATCTCGATTTTCCTTTCCAAACAAGGTCAGGGGTATATGTTGTTCGGCCAAGAGCGTCTGTTATTCCAATCGTCACTGGCCCGAGCAACCTGAGCACAAGTACCTCTTTGATAAAGCATCAGGAACGTGGGAGAAGCTTGAGCCGGAATTCAAAAGGATATGGAATAAGACATGGAAAAGGTCCCGTACAGTAGAACTATGCAGGGCGGAGCTACGACTGGCTGGTGTTCACCATCCCAACGAGCGGCGAATCATCATACGACCAAGCATTTGGATAATGACGACGGATAAGGCCATTGGAAACAGTGCTGTCTGGAAAAAGCTTCAGACGAAAGTTCGAGAACTCGGACTCAACTCAGACCAATACGCATCGATATTCGCTGAAGGTGGAACGTCTTTAGCAAACGGTCCAGCTTCTGTCCCCTTAGAACGTTTAAACTTGGCAAGGGGCATTGAGTTCTCGCGTGGCGCAACTTTATATACTCATGCTACGTGGGGAACCGCCGGTAAACCCTACGAATGTGGTGAGATATGTTTAACTACCATCGTTAAAAACGGGCAAATAGTATATCAGGAGGTATCACGCATCGGAGGCTTACTGGTCATCAATGCCTCATTTTCGGCGGGGGTGACCTCTGGCCACACTATACTCCTTTACTTCTTACAGAACCCGGAGGAGATGGCTCCAATGGATGAGGATGATCTACAAAGTAGCCCTCGAGGTTCTGATTCAGAGTCCTGTTCGGAGGATCAGGGCGGACCAGAGAGTAATGATGAGTGCGAGATTGTGGAGAATGATATCAATAGTCGAGGCCCCGTTTCTGATCTTGGTTACGTGGATCTCGAAAAGGTCAGCCGCTGGGTTCCAATAACCCCATCAGGAATGATAAACTTTATACAGCAAGCCGAGGTCGAGCTTTTGCTCGAGACTCCGTATGCCAAGCTTACCGATTTTTCGACAGGCCCAATACCAGCGGACTTTGCTCTTGTACCTCGAGAGGCATTTGGTGCTCATCTGGGTCAGAAGGACAACATATACTATTTCAATGGACGAAAGAGTGTATCCAATATAAGTCCTGACTCCCAAGTATCAGCGAATGGGCATGAAATACTGGTTTTGCTGGGTAGTGGAATTGAAGGTTCGGCAGGTTTCCTGCAACCGACAAGATTGCCTTTCTCCATTGGGAGTACGACGATATGGGCACAAAAGATTCGCCTGACTGCACCTTTGGGTGAGTGATCATTGGCTTGAGGTCTTGGAAAGATGAAAGACTAATCACTGAGCGTCTATCTCAGGTCGCGGCACATCAGGTTCTTGGGTTGTCAAACGGGACTCAGGTAGTCTGTGCGGCTCGATCATAGCTGTGGTTGAACATCAGCCGTACGCACTTATGGTAACTGCGCAGACTCTTTTTTCCGACATTATACAGTATTCCCGAGATATAAGGCTCGTCACACTAGGGCTCCCTGAACATAGCCTGAAAGATGAAGGTGAAGCCTTGGTATTCAATGATCAAGGATATGAAGTGGGCTTGAGATCAATCGGTAAGGAGCAAAACATTGTTTCTTCATCAGTGAAGTCTATTAGGATGATGGAGAAATCCATAGCGCCGGCTGAAGACCCGGAGATTTCTGCCCAAACTGTGGCCCAAGATCCAATAACCACGATCCCCAGCCAAAGTCAATCGCATACAGCCAGCAGTTTCTCTTCTATGGACAGAAGCCCAGAAACACTTTCTGGTAGCAGCTCAAGAAGCTCTTCAGATACCGAGTCATCAATGTTGTCAGTGTGGATGTTGTCAACTGAACATAATGTCATTGCACGAATAGCTCTCGATGGAGCAAAGTTCAATTTCACCACTATAATATCCCTGGAGTCCGAGATATCAAAGACATATCCCGCAGAGGGTCTTTTACTGCTTTCTGATACGTTTCGAGCCGACTCTAGTCTTGCGGGATGTGGTTCCGTATTTGACCAGCCTAGACACATGCCAGATCTCAACATTGGATGAACCGAATCAATTCTTGTGGAAACATGAACCTAGACAGAGCTGGAGTCTATAAATAAATATTTGTTCGAATAAAAGCTACTTTCTTATGATATGTCGGTCAAAAATCGAGATTTAAAGAATTGAGGTTTTTCTCTGAACTAATCTGAGCGGAAATAACATTATCTTGTTAGGACATTCTCCGGCTAGTTGCAATTCAGATATAACTTAGAAAATACTTAGAAATTGCAAACGACAGGGCTGCTCGAGGAGTAGGGCTGCACCGCCCCCTCACAGCCTCATTCCGCATTCGATATCATCACTCAGATCCCATATCATTTTTTAAAACTTTCCCTTCGTTGTCTCGAATCAACAGCAGCAATGTTGAACCTACAAATGAGCCAAGGCCTTCCCGAAAACGAAGGCCTGGAGGGTATGAGGACCAGCGACTTGTCTTCTCCACAAGAAATATTCGCGACACCCGCAAATGAGCACTTCTTGAAACAATACTCCTACCATGACCTCGACCATTCTGAGCATGAAATCAGATTGGTCCATGTATTCAAGAAAGCTGGAAATGACTTGATCCACGGCGATCTTCTTCCACCACAGAAGCTCACAAATATCAGTGGGAAGTACCACACAACATCCTACTGCGCAGGGAGCGCTAGAAACACCAGGGCTATTGTCCTACAAGGAACCAAGTTCAACGTGTTTGCCAATCTCAACTGTGCTCTCCGAGAAACACTGGCATATTGGAGCACTTCCAAGGATTCTGAGGACGACTGCATTCTGTGGATCGACCAGATATGCATCAATCAACACAGTGATTCAGAAAGGTCACATCAGGTGGCATTCATGCGAGACATCTATTTGAATTCTCGGGGAACCTTTATTTGCCTCTCGACGGACCGGGCAGACAAGGCTTGGCCAAATGCGTTCTCTTGGTTTTCGCAACGAGATGTGCAGCAGTATACTTCTCGATCTTACTACCATATTACAATGGCAGACTATGTCAAAGGCTGGAATGCCTTTTATGACCTACTTGAGTGTCCATGGTGGAGCCGAGCTTGGATCCGCCAGGAGTTCGCCTGCTCTCAAACTGCGATATTCTTATATCATGAGGAAGCTCAGGACTTTTCCGAGCTATCGTGGCTCCAAGCCATTTGTCATTCCGATCTAGTTACCAATCCACATCACCCTGAGAACAGCTTCTCTGAACCTTTAGTATCGAGAAGCGAGGTCAAGAAGGAAATGCAAGCTCTGACAAACCGACGCTATCTCACAACCGAGACTTGCCATGTTGCCCGGTTCTTACTTCTTCATAAGACTTTGTTGGGAGATGGGCCGATAGAGTGCAACTTGGATTTCAAGAAGCTGGATGCTCGCCATTCCAAGGCCACTGACCCCCGAGATAAGATCTTTTCTCAACTGGGACTTGCACACCCGGGATACAACATAATGCCCAACTATTCCAGGTCTAATGATGTTTCACGCGTACTGATTGATACTGCAATCAAGATAATTCTTTTCGAGGCAGATCTCAACATATTTCTGTACGCACTTCAATTTCAAAAAGCACCTTCGTGTCAATTACCATCATTGGTTCCTGATTGGACTTCCGCGACTGTTACAATGATCTCCGCTTTCGGCCGTTCAGAAACCTACCAAATTGCTAGCATCACTGCTCAGATCAGACACGATGCTGTTGGTGTAATTCGGTTTGGGGCGAGTAATGACGATAGCCAAATGACTGTTCTATTTGTGAAAGGACTGCGCTTAGGTATTTTGGAAACGTTTTCCACTGACATACCGAGGTTCGGATGCAAAAGATTCACCTTGAGTGGTGGGCTTAACTCTCAATGCCGGAATGAAGCTGAACTGGGTGACGAAATCTGGCTTCTGATGGGCACATCCTGCCCGTATATCCTCCGTTCTACTGAGAAAGGTTACAGACTCATCAGTGAGGTCGTTGCGATAGATAACCCAAGTTGCAAGTTGCTTTGTGAACGGGAAAGGCACAGGATGCGGACAGGGCTTGAGGTGCTGGAGGAAATTGCAATAATCTAGTATCTAGTTGTTTACAACTCAGGCAAGACAAAGCTACGCAATATGAGTGAACTAGATAATGAGACGCATCTTGACTCCTTGAGTTATTCCGATCTCAATATCTTTGCTTAAGTGACTGGCCGACACCTTTGTTGATATTGGTCCGGCCCGTCACGCTTAGGTCTTCTTCTCCCACCTACCAGGCTGTAAATAGCTAGTCAAAAAACGGGATTGAGGAATTACTTACAGATCGAGGAACAATTTCCAGAGAATAGAGAACAGAATGCCCTGTAGGCCATTGGCCAAGATGCGCGTCTTGAGTCCACGTCCAAGAAGACCAATGACCCCATCTTGGATGACCACAGCGCGAGCAGCCTCGGCTAAAACATGATCTTGTTAGTTATGGGCTTTAAACTATGACGGTGTTGGGTGACACTACCATATGAAACCTTAGTATCGTTGACCTGTCGATAGGTCTTGACTACTCTCAATGAGTTCGATATGGAATCAGAGACGATAGAAGCACAGAAGCCGATGAATGCAAGACGAAGCAGCCACCAGAAAAGGGGGTGTCTGGGGGGCTCAGTAATGACCTCAGACAAGTAGTTGTACTGCAACAAGTCAGTTTCTTATCTGTCGATTTTGAGTCTGGACGTACTGTTGCAAACCAAGGATAATGACCGACGAAGGTAGCAGCAGCTGTAGCAAAAGCTCCCCACCACAAGCTACCAATTCCGTTAGACTTTATACGGCGTCTCAGAAGGGCTGTTCCACGGGCACCCTGAGCTTGAAGGGTTGTCTTCAAGGTGTCAATGGGAGTGAGGATCATGCGGAACGCAGCGGCACTAGCAACTAATAAGCTTCCATCTTTGAATACGAGCGGATTTCGAATTACCAGAGAGATGCAAATATAGTCTTGATTGGCGATGGCAGATTCTTGAGGTAAGGGTTTGACTGGAGCAAGGCGAGAATACCAGCGTTGGCAGCTGTATCTCCGAACCGCGCGATTGGGCCTGCAGCAGTCAGATATTAGTGTCCCAACGACGCGGATAATAGCACAAACCTTGGAATAACGCAGGTGCAATTCCTTGGTAGTATCTGCGAATTCCGCCCTCAGTGTAAAGAGTACGCGTGGCAACAGTGAAGGACGTGCCGTGGCGATACTGATAGTTCATAATTGTCCGTAGAGGCTTGTACGTTGTCAGTTGAACCATATCCATACCTTTGACACAATAACCTACCATTAGTAATAAGACTTGTAACACCATGGCTGCCGCGCCACTGAGTCCTCCTCCAAGAGCCCGTTTGAGGGCCTTCTTAAGATCAAACTAAACAAGTCAGCACCGTCCACATTTCTCACCAAGACACGAAACTCACCTCAGTCTCATCGGCATCAATCCAGCCCTTGATAAAAACCGCCAATATCACTATCGCAAGCACGGCCCAGAATATCCTCCAGGCATACCAGCTCCTCGGTCTTTTCTCCGGAGTCGGCTCGGCTTCCGGCTCATTATCGGTTTCACTTATCCCCGGCGAAGGCTGGTCCGCCAGCAGCGGGGTTTGCTCAGTACTTCGCGCAAGAGTCTCGGGATCGACTTGAGTTGTCATTGTAAGGTTTGAGGATGTTGTATGTCCTCAAATGAATGATGATAAGAGAAAAAAGAGGCGGGTGATTTGAGATTCTTGGGGTCCCCGCAATCGTCATTGATTAGTGGGCGATGTGCGTGCTAAATATGCCGATTACGTGCTGTTTTAAGCGGGGACAGACCGCGAGCATTATTAATCCACGTTATCGTGTCTCGGCTCTCTTATCTCGATAAAACTGTCAATGTCGATATTCAAGGTGCTACGGAGTACGGACAGTTATATTGGCAATTGTAGATCGATTTAGATTCTCGGATATATCATCCCAAAACCTAGTCAACGGGTTCTCTAGCAACCCCATCACTGAACGTACTTTGTATGGTGGGCTAACTACACGTTAGTCCCAAACCCGGCGGGCTCATCACTTCAAAGTTCACGCCATTGATAGCGATTATACATTAAAATGAGAGAAAAAACACAGGCTCGCAATTCACCAAGCAATAATATTCCCCGCATCTATTGATAGAATGAGCTAGTCCTTTATGGCTGTACAAATACGCGCCGAGCTTGAGTGGCGGTCTCAGAGCATGGCGGCTGCGAGGTGATAACTTAAAAAAGACCAGGATGCTGTGACCAACATGCATTATAGAATGGCTGCCTCTTGTCATCGCAACCAACAGCCCTGGTCCCCTGGCAAGTTAGGTCGAGACAATTCTCGCACTTAAGTTTCTCATTCATTCTGCTTTACAAATTTGCGAGCGAAACACGGCACATACCTCCATTACCGATCATGGCGACTCCAGAAGAAGCGGAAAGGATTGTAAAGGAGGTGACAGAATATTATGGATATCTGGACCATGACATGATGGACGATATTGGCCGGTTCAACTCCGACTATCGCCGAAGGATTGATGAAAATTGGCTCAAGATGGAGAACGCCGCATCGCATTCCATCAAAGTGTATGTGCCTCAGAGAGTGAATACAAATCCTTAAAACTCACAAACTGTTCAGTTTAGCAAGAAACATATACGGCAGTGGTGCTCGATTCGTGTTCGAGCTTCTCCAGAATGCCGAAGACAACAGCTTTCGGAGAGCCAATGACAAGAATGATCCCCCGTTTATCTCCTTTCAGATCCACCCGAAATACATCGTGGTTGAATGCAACGAGGACGGATTTACTAGTCTGGATCTGAAGGCGATATGCTCCGTCGGTGAAAGCACCAAGACTGCAAAACATGGATATGTAGGTGCCAAAGGCATCGGCTTCAAATCCGTGTTCATCGCTGCATCTCGTGTGCACATCCAGTCCGGAAACTACTCGTTTGAGTTCCGACATAATAGGAACGACCCGGGTCTCGGAATGGTAAGACCCATCTGGGTGAAGCCGACCGAGACGATTCCTAGTCCTCTCACTCGCACAACACTTTATTTACATGACCAAGGTGACGAGGATGAGATAGAGCACCTGAAGACGATCATTGCCATGCAGTTCGACGACCTTCAGGAGACATGTCTCCTTTTCCTACGAAAACTGAGTAAGATTAGTGTCACGTTCTACGACGCACAAGGAAATATTCAGCGGTCAAAGCAGTTTACGAAAAAGAATGTGGACGAGTACCGTGTCTCTTTACAAACTGCGGTAGCTTCAGCGGGCAAATCCTCTACGACAAGCCAAATGTATCATATTACGAAGCAGTTGGCCACGGGCCTAGCGCAGAGCGAGAGTCGCGATGCTGCCACCACTGAGGAAGCACGGAAAAGCCTCACTTCTGCAGAAGTTGTCTTGGCCTTTCCACTAAACAATGATTATCAGCCGCACATTTCTACAAGAAGACAAGAGCTCTTTGCTTTCCTGCCCCTCAGAACTTCAGACTACAAGGTAAGCAGCGTACATGCCTGGACGCTAGGACAGCCGGCTGACTAAAAACTAGTTTCACATCCAATCGGACTTTGATACCAATGCCAACCGGCAGGACATTGTGACTACGACAAGGAGAAACTTGAACATTCGAGACTGGATTGCGAAGACATTTCTGCAGGCAGTCTTGGAATTTAACCAGCACCCAGTTCTGTGCTATAACTGGCCACAGTTTCTCCCGTCTCAGGACAGTGGCAATGATTCTTTTTGGTCCGGGCTTGATGCCAAGATCCTATCTCTGGTTCAGGAGACTCCTATTCTAAGATCCAGAAACAGGAGGGACTTGCGTCTCATTCGTGACGTCATGATAGCCTCGAATGGCATGATCGACGATGAAGGCATACTCTTACTCGACGATCCTGTCACGGACCCCTTTACCTCAGCCAAGTACACGTACACAGTGACTCAGCATCTTAAGCCCTATGGACTACGGGTAGCACCTGTATCTCTGTTTGTTGGCCTCCTGAAAAGAGATCTCAGCCAGCATAACTCCAAAATGCGCACCAACACAACAGCTGATGACTGGCATTCTTTAGTAGCCCAGATGTGTTCGAAGATATGCGACAACAACTGGTTTGGAACCGGATTGCTCAAGTCACTCGAACTTCTACCATTGAGAGATGGCAAATGGGTCTCATGTGCCTCAGGACCGGTTTATTTTCCGATGACAGGAGATATCGAAATACCGGAGGACTTAGGCCTTAGGGTGCTCAATAAATCTGCGACAATCAACCCAGACCGGAGGGATTTGTTTCGGCATCTTGGAGCAACAGACGCCACGCAAGAAGAGGTTCGATTCGCAATAACCTCCTTATTCATAAAATTGCCAAGTATGGGGTTTCGGTTCACTTTCGACTGTCTCCGCTACTTATTTCTGACACACTCACAACCTAAACATGCCCGTGAAAGCTACAAGAACATATGGCTTTTCACCGAAGAACACGAATTGTATCGGACACACGGCCAGACTATTTATCTTCCTATGGATGAGCATCCCTTATGCCCCGCTAGCCTCTTAAAAAATGCCCATGCGCCGCCTGACTTTCCTGTCCACTTTCTAGATCGTGAATATCTCTCGATCGGATCAGAAGATCAAAATCACTCCTTGCCTTCTTACAAACGATGGCTGTGCGACTTTATCGGGATCCATGAGAGAATTACGATCTTATCACCCAACCGAAATGAGTTATCCCAGCCTTTTCAGTACGTCCTCACTCATCGCTCGGCCAAGTTCCTTGGCCTCTTCGAACATCTTTGGCGGCTAGAAGGAAAGGAAGTCTTGAAACATCCAACTGTTGTGTCACATATAAAGCAAATCCCTGCGAAAGAGCTTTGCAGAATTGATTTCTCCCTAAACCTCGAAAACACATGGCTTCCTCTGCCAGAGCTTGAAAACTCTGTTCGCCGGTATATGGAGCTTCCAGAGCAGTTTCCATTCCTTGTCGTCGGAGATGATGATGACGCCGAACAAATTGGGTCTAAATGGGGCTTCCTGGTCCAACACTTTGGTGTTGGCAAGTTTGATGACTTGGACTTTCTTCTCGGAATACTTCACTGCATCTATAGATCTTGCAAAGTCCCTTTGTCGATTAGTCAATCGCAAAAGGTGTTTGAACTATACATAGCCATCTACGCTAAGCTTGCTGTCTCCTTGTTACCGAGTATAACGCGTACGAGAATCAAGTAAGTTCAACTAATACCCATTACGCCACGTTACTGATAA
Source organism: Fusarium sp. HKF-74 (assembly GCA_021223625.1). Taxonomy (NCBI): domain Eukaryota; kingdom Fungi; phylum Ascomycota; class Sordariomycetes; order Hypocreales; family Nectriaceae; genus Fusarium; species Fusarium sp. HKF-74. The sequence goes on from JAJFAS010000048.1 coordinate 258,385, forward strand.
TTCGATAGAGAGGCCTTTGAATCCTTTTGCGACGATTCCATCCTTGTACCACACGATGAAGACAATTCAGCGACGTGGGTAGAGCCTGAAGTCTGTGTCTGGGATGGGCCACCTGACCTTGACTCTGTGTATTCCCTGAAATCCGCGTATAAGAGAAGAGGTCTGAGTGATGAAGACATCAGCAACATTGAAAAACTATTTGTTGGAACCTTGGGCATACGAAACATATCGGCAGAGGGTATTGTGTCGGAACTCAAATGCCGTAACGGCACTTGTGGGGATGAGAAGAATGATGGCGAGATTTTGAACCTCTACAAATATTTGCATGAACAGCTTACAGTCACACCTGGAGTAAGGTACGCTGCCGTGTATTGATACAGTGCCAAACCGACGATACTGACCAGACTCTAGAGCTGCATTTCAACAATCTTCACTCATCTTTCTGAGGCAGGACGATGAACCACAATGGTACAAGACCTCTGACTGTCTGTGGTCTAGTACAGCACCAATCCGCGGGAAGGTCACGCTTGACGAGGCTTATGAGGACCTCAAAGCGTTTTTCGTCAGCAAGCTTGGTGTGAAATCGCTCACAATGCAGATGGTATATGATGAGCTGCGGCAGTCTCCTGAGAGCAGCGTAGAAGACATAAAGGTTGCTCTGTTTTCTTTCAATGACTTTCTCCAGACTGAGCACGGCAACTGGGATCCAGACCCTATCAAAACAGCAAAGATATTTCCTGTCGTCTATCCTGATGGGACTACCGCCTTGCGGTCCATGGATGTGGACTTTGCAATAGCAGATCGGGACAACCTACGAGCTAAGTTCTCAGACCAGATTGCTCTCCTAGACTTTGACTTGGAGGATGTCCACCGACTAAGGCCATTATTTACCTGGCTGAAGGTTCAAGAGCGATATCTCTCCAAGTGCGTCATTGAAACAACAGCAATCTCAGACGACTCCAGGATGCCGATATCATCGCCTAGAAGAGACTTGGGCCTCAAAGCCTATCAAATATGCCGGTACGTGCAGTCATTGTCATGCGTATTCACTGCTAATGAGGAATGAATTGCAGGGTTGCAGCCACATTCAGGAGTCCGCGCTTTCAGCACAGTGAACCCCATCTCTACAACCAGCTGCGTGCTATGGAGGTCTTGGAGGTTGAAGGGATCTCCTCTGTTCTGAAATTGAGTCAGAGTGGCAGAAAATATGAAGCGAGACTCACGACAGCCAGTGAGCATATCGACGAACCAGCTGGAAATCTCATCATCTACGTGCCACGAGACCGAAGAGCGCAGGAAATCTGTTTTGGATCAGTCCTCCCCAGGAAGTTTGCAGCATGGCTCATGCGTAACCCGCATACTAATATTGATGGCAATGTAGAGGTCGATGTGATCAACGCCCTCACTTCGATTTTCGCCAGCGAGCGTGCTGTTCTGGACGAGATTCTTGACGATCAGGGTATGATACAGTTGCAGTTTGAAGATCCAGACGAACATCTGAACCAAGACGAAATGGGCGATGAACGGGCCGAAGATAATCATGCGCCTGATTCGACCCCAGATCATGGTTATGAGATTTCTGACCTGGTTCTCACTCCGACTCATTCATCAGTGAACGAAGCCTCAACCATACCATCGTTGGTGCGAGATTCAGAAATCGAGGGCGGTGTTCTAGAAACAGATGGAGAAATAGTTGAGATTCAGAGCAGCACATCCCATCAACTTCGCCGAGGTGAAAGAAATGCTTCCCGGCCCCTGGAACATCGCACAACAGATGACAGACCTTTCAGCCCAGAGTTGTTGAATAACCAACGTCCAACTCTTTCAAATCCAGCTGCGCAGGCGACTGAGGACCAGCGATATCGAACGATTCTCGAAAGAGTCATCGCGGCAGCTCGACTTGCAAACTTTCCGTCTGGTGGGGTCTTTGACTTGAATGCCCTGCGAGATGCCTTACCTGACTCTGGAGAACTGGATTCGTACTTGAGTTATGATGGATTGGATGTGTTGAGTAGGTTTCGATCAACAAGCCAACTAGAGCGCGATAAGAAGATAGGAGCCGCTGGAGAACTCTACGTAAGTATTATGATCAGAGTGGCGCGGATTATGACACTAAACTTTCCTTTGTAGGTATTTGAGCTGCTATCAAAACTTGACCTACCAGGCTGGGGCCGTGGGAACTGGCAAAGCACCATAAGAACATATGCAAATGTCCATCCGGAGTACGCCGATCTGACACACTGGCCTAATCGTGAGACAGCAGACCTTGTCTACTCAGATACCCAAGGAGATCTGACACGTCTTTTGGTCGACGCCGAGATCCTTGGTGACGATTGGTCTACAAGACGCCCCAGATACTACATCGAGGTGAAAACAACTACCGGACCATGTGGAACACCATTTTATATGAGTGGAAACCAATACCGACTGGTAAGCCTTGTCGTTATGCACTTCGCAGACAGGAACTAATGGCACACAGATGGAACGTATTCACCATAGTCCAGATTTCTCAGAAGTCTATATCATATTCCGTATTTATTTCCTGTTAGATCGGTCGCAGATCAGTTACTGTGTATATCCTGATCCAAAACGACTTGAAGATGATGGGCGGCTCATTTTCACAGGAACGACATGGTCGGTCACTCCAGGGCTTCATGCATAATGGTTCCATAGTAATCTATAGTACCTATGAGAAAGAAGAATGGCGAAAGACAAGTTGGTCCTGCGAAATAACCATGAATTGGAGAAGTGTCCGACTTGAATCAAGTTATGAGCCAGATATAGCATTGTGTGATCATGAACAACTAATCTCTTGGAATGGACAGCGTGGATGCAAAAGGCAGGGGAAGTTCAGCTGATGGTAAACTACAGGGGTGACATGTTAGGGGTTGGTGTTCACTAGACAACCCTATCTTCAGGGGTAAGAAAACACCGAACCTTACCTAATACAAGGTGTCAAAATAAACTGATCAAAGAGCAGCCTAAGCTTAGGCTGAATTTACCTAATATTTTCATCGCTTACGGTTAAGGTCCTGAGTGTTGTTTCCTCCCCTAGCCTTCCCCTTTCCTCTTCCCAAAGCCTCATCCACAGATTCTTCTTAATAATCGCTAGATCATCACATCAACGCCTCCTAGTCATAGCGCGTGCTTCTATTTATAATCATGGCTAGCGCAGAAGAGGCTGAACAAATAATCCGGAGCTTGAATGGCGACATCAAGTGAGTTGACTGAAAAAGGTCGTGGCGAGCATGGTCGCTAACCATGACAAGGCTGGGAAAACATGTCGAGCATAGCGCAAAGAAATTACTCCATGAAATCTTCCGCTATGTTAACAGCAGGTCCTTCACTAAAGTCCTGGCGACTTCAGAAACCTCTGTAATCACATTCAGAGTATACGATGGCGACAGAATCGTGATCGAGTTCAATGACGATGGCTTAACAAAGGCTGATCTGGAAACAATTTGCCAACCGGTCTCCAAAGAGCATACAGGCGAATACAATTTCAAAACAATTGTTATCGCCAATAAGAAGGTTCGCATCTAATCAGGGAATTTCTCATTCGACCTTCAACACAACATCCCTGATGACGAAGACAATGTAATGCATCCTGCTTGGGTCACACCCACTGAGATGGTTCCCAAGAATATGACTCGCATCACACTGCACCTCCATGACCAAGGCAGTAAAGAAGAGGTCGAGAATTTGAGGAAGACTATTCGTTCTCAATTTGAGAAGCTGCATGACGCAAGCTTTATCTTTCTCAAAGATATCAAATGGATGATGATTGAGTTTCTTGATGGCACTGGCTGTCTCGTTCGTTCCAAGGTCTTACAGAAGAAGAACGTTGGTAGGCATGGAGTCGAATTGGACATTACTGATGCAGACCAATACACCAAGACCCAGGTCTATCATTTAACGGACTACTCTGTGGACAACTCAGCCACGTATGTCACACTCGCCTTTCCTCTCACAGACGAGTCCACTCCTCAAGTTGACGGCGTTGAGGCAAGACAATTGCTCAATTTCGTGCCCCTATGTGCATCACCACTTGCAGTAAGTCAGCAATACTCAGGTGAATACTTCTTCGCTGATCATAATGCAAGTTCCATATTCACGCAGATTTTGAACTCGGGGATGATGGACAGGGGCTGGACACTACATCAGCCCGCAACATAAACATCCGAGACCTGATTGCAAACGCATTCTTCAAGGCTATTTTACAATTCCTTGATAACAAATTTCTTTGGCATACCTGGCCATTGTTCCTTACACCCATCTTGGGGGACATAGATCCATTCTGGTCTGCTCTTGACACTGATATTCGAAGCTGGATATCGAAAAATCCGGTCCTGAGATGTAAAGGTTCGAGGGCGTGGCGGCTCATCAGTCATCTTACCCGAGTTCCTCCAGAGGCTCAAGATGAAAACGGAAAACCGCTGTTTAATGACCCACTCAGCGAGTCATATCTTCTGCGCAAATATCCTGTGGCCGCAGCGGCTAAACTGACCGAATATGGCCTCGCTACTATGACCGACGCCCGACTGCTCGAACTTTTGGAGATGGATCTGGAGAGCCCGAAGCCGAGGATGCACACCAGCACCTCAAGGGATTGGCAAATTGCCACGTCGCGTCTCCTCACAAAGTTGCTCACCAACGATGAGCGAGTTGACAAGCTAAAGTCACTTCCTATCGTGCAGCTGCGGGATGGTAGCTGGACGTCAGCGGCTTCCGGGCCCGTATAATTTCCTAACTCAGAACACGGTGCCATCCCTGAATCGTTGAAGTTCCGAGATGTGACTCTACTCGCAACATTTCAACCGGAACGAAGAAAGCTATATGAAAAGCTCGGAGTGACTCAGCCCACAACCAAGGAAGTCAGACAGAAGATCCTGGACACTTTCAAGTCAGCCGAAACTTTACTACTTGACGACGTCTACGAGTATCTTCGCTACCTATACCTGACACATCAGTCTTTCAATTTTTTCACTCCCCATGAACAGCCCTATGGTGACGTGAGGGTTCTGACGACGGGCATGAAACTCCAGAATCCGCATACCACCACTGTATACTATCCGGGAACGGATGATCCGTATAGCCCCGAGAGTCTACTTGGCCCTGCTTCCATGGCCAACTTCTTGCACCCGAAGATATGGAACGAGGGAGCGGATAAGCCTGGCCCCTTCCACCCAACTTGGAAAGTGTGGCTTTGCGATTCCGTCGGCATACGGGAGCGGCCAAGTCTACTACAAGCTAAAGGGCAGTCCGAGTCTGAATCTGCCAACGACGGATCCTCGACCGACGCTGGCAGTATAGTTCTGTCTGACGCATTTTATTACGTACATAAACATCATCCAGACAGATTGTTGGGTTTCATTGAGCGCCTTTGGATACATGAAGGCCACGAACTGTTAAAGCATCCAACTCTCGTCTCCGAAATTCGACAACTTCCTGCAAAGAAGTTATGCGGTGTGGACTTCGAAGTCAGCTTACAAGATACATGGGCTCCGTCCGAGGACCTTCAAACTTCCGTCAAAGTGTTCATGATGAACCCTGACGTGTTCCCTTTCCTTAAACTTGATGATGAGAAAGACGTTGATCTAGTCATCGCTACCAGATGGAGCTTCCTTACTAAACACTTTGGTGTTAAGTGGAAACACGACCTTGACTTCCTAGTGCAGATGGTGAGTTGTATCAAGCGCTCAAGCACCAAACTATCATCGGTGCAAATAGACAAACTCATGAGGGTGTATGATTTGATTAGCAGAACATATTCCTTATCGGCAAGCGAAGAGAAAACGAAAGCCTTGTATGTCTGCACATCCATTGGCCTTCCTGTTGTTAATATGTCGATAGGGAGTTTTTCAAAAATGGTGGCGTGCTGTATGCTGAAGCCAACAAAGCGGCCTGGTTAAGGACTTCACATTGTGTTTGGGCTGGACCAACTGGTCTTGTATCTAAACGCTCCATCAAGCGCTTCTACTTCGAAAACAGCTGCGCCAAAAAGCAGTACCAGAGCATCGTCCGGCTTCTCGTCAATGAGCTCAAAATTCGAGACGCTAACGGCGACGACATGGTTGAAGAGCTGGGTGCGCTGCGGTTGCAAGAATGTAAAGATATCCCCACCGCTCACCGTATCTACACATATCTTGATGGGCAGACTATATCTCCAGAAACGAGGTGAGCTGCAACGTATTTTCTTATTCTTTGCGTATGGAGAATTAACCAAGTATCAGACGTAAGTTTCATGAGCTTCCACTCATCCTAGTGGAACAAAGCGGCCATTCAGAATGGCTTCGCGCTTCACAATGCTTTTGGTCTGAGGCAGATGCAAATAATTCAAACGGCAACCTCCAAAGGTGCTATCCTGATCTTAAGAGTTTCTTTCTTGAGAAGCTTGGTGTGAAGATATCAGCCTATGACGCATTGCTGAACACAACTTCGGACAATCCAGACGATATACAAGAGTTTATTACGTCTTTTGCTGACGAGGTTCGCGAATCAATTCCCAAATTTCCTGCTGAGCCAATTCGACAGAAAAAGATCTTCCCCGTCAGAAACCCCGACGGGGACGTATCGTTGGTATCTCTTGATACGGATTTTGCTATTGCCGATAGACAAAGCCTTCGGAGAAACCTTCAAGATCACATCAGAATATTGGATTTTGATCTAGAGAGTGTGCGATGGCTATGGCCATTCTTCCAATGGCTTGAGATTGAAGACCGATATCTTTCAAGATGCGTCAAAAGATCGGTCACCGTGTCTGAAGGCGGCGCAGCGTCGGATGAGGTAGATCCATGGGATCTGAGACTTAAAGCATATCACATCACTCGGTAAGATGGGTCACTCGTTCTTTGGGCTTTACTAACGTCCCCGCTCTCTTTAGAATCGCCGCCACTTTCCGCATCTTTGCAACGTATGGCAATGCTGCCTCACTATATCAACGGTTGAAAACCCTACGTGTTGTCGAGGTTTCCAACATTTCTTCTGAACTGGAAATTACACAAGATCAGAAAGCAATTCGGCCAACGTCACAATCTGCCTCTGCGCACATATCTGATGACGAACCCAATTTCACCATCTATGTGGCGAAAGACAAGAAGAAGAACATCTTTTCAGTTCTGCCAAGAATCCTGGAAGAATGGCTCAGGCAGGAGAGGGATCGCCGGCATACATTCGAAGTGATCAGCTCGCTCGCCTCTATCATTACTAGTGACATTTCCGTCCTGGATGAAATACTCGAGGATCAAGGTATCATAGAACTGCCTTTTGAGAATAACGACACAAGTGGCTCCAAGATGGCTTCGACAGGCGCATCTGAATGCCTGTCTATGAGGGAGGTAGTTGGGAAGCCAACCGAAGAAGATCGAGGAGAGTCGCTGGTTCTACGGGGGCGTGATTCTGCATCTGAAGTTGGAGCTCAGGATGGAGTCAGGTAGCTTAGTAGCATCGATCTACTGTAACATTCAGAGATTTCATGAGTGAACATAAACATGAATCGGGTTCCCGGAGCATCATGCTGAACTATCCCAAAACTTTGAAGAAGAAATATCATACACTATAGTGTCCCCCATTCTTCGACTTCATCAGTCAGAATGATAGGATGGTTACCCAAATAAGGATACATACCATTGGGCTTTGTTATTTAGTGGATGCATTCTATTAACGGCTGCATTCGTGCCCCCTCCTACACTCATGTAATCGCCCCTACTACATAGACCACTGTCCTCCAACAAACGACTTAATTGTCTTTCCCTATTACATTCTGATGTTCGATGCAGATAGAATCGGTGACAAAAAGGGTTTTGAAGTCTATCATCCAAATCCTAACACTCATAACATCCACCATTCAGGCTTCCACTTTTCGTGTCCGACTTGTATCCCAAATGCCATAGGCTTGCATAAAGTAGTGAGCCATAACAGCATCTTCAAATCGATTCCTTAGTCGACAGGATAGCTGCCTGTCAACACAGCGTTTCTCTACGCTCACTGCAGATGAGCAAAGCTTTGCGTCCCCGATTGCGAAATCGGAATAGCTCGAGAGCACATAGTTCTGCAGCTCCTCCTCCTTCATCTGTCGTAGGTTCTGCAACACAGCATAGCCGCGCAAGCAAAGGAACCTGATGTATCTCAGTTCTTGGTTTCGGGTCCTACTTAAGAACTTCGATGTCTGATTATCCCCAGAGCCTGATATGGCCGGTGACTTGGAGGGATCTTGCCGGAGCTGTTGTGCGACTAGGTGTAATAAGGTTTTGAATTTGTCAAAGACAAACCATAATATCGGATCGAGGTTGAACCTGTCGCTAAATAGGCCATGCGACCAGGCATCAACACATTTCCAGTGGGGTACTGTAACGTTGTGGCTGTCGTTACATTTGAGACCACTGAGATCACTGAGATCATTTGAGCCATCAGAATGCATGTAAAGTCGCCAATTTTCATACAAAAGAAAGCCACGTTCATAGGCGTATCTCTCTTGTTTGGAAAGGACCAACGGTCTGTCAAGGATTGGGTGCCGCTCGGAAGCTAGATCCAGTCGGAGCCTTCTCTGTTCTGTCCACGACAGCAGTCTTTTCCATGCTTCCGTTGAATATTCTGTGATGAGATGGTGTGCCTCCTCTCTCTGCCGGTGAAGCTCACAGATCAAGGGTAGGTGCCTTTCCCAGTTCGTGTAACACGCCTCTTGACCAACAACAGGCCTGTGATTGTTACCCAGCATCCGATATGGGAGAGTGCTTATGATCTGAGTCCAATGATTTTCAGATTCCGGGGCTGAATATGAGTTTTTAATCTGATGGATGATAGGCGCCATTATGAACGAACGATGGGCAAGGTAAAGCTGGAATATGACGGGCGATGCGTTGATGACGGATTGGAGATCGATCGGGGATGAAATTGATCGCATGATCATAATCATTACTTCGCTTGGAAGCTTTTCCAGCGTTGATGCCACATCCATGTTGAATCAGTGTTGAAATGTTGGTAGAAACTCAAGGGGGAGATATTCTTGGTGGGGGGACGCCTTCCATTTATACCTCGACGAAGAGGAAACTTTGCAATGTGGATTTCAAGGTTTCGTGTTCATAGCCCTTCCAAAAGCCACGCCAGTGAGAATCTCACTACAGCATACCACCACATCGAGTGGCAGACTTATTCATGCAGACGAAGGTTTGATCGAGAACCTTGAATTAAGGAGCCGTGGCCTTTTCAACAAGACAGACCCACTTGAAGGTATATGGCTTTAATCCTTTGAACCTTTGAAGGGAAATCGTGAAACTATCTTTTATTCCTTGGTCTTTTGCCGTTGGCTCGTTTAGTTACTTTGTTCTGACTTTTCGATGAGGTTCTATACCTAGGTTAGTAGTAAACCTCTTATCGCGATACGGTCATCAGTGATGCACAGCAAATCACAAACGACGAGACCCACTGTATTGTAGCCCTCCAGCAGAGGCGAAGGATGACCACGCAGGCAACTAAACTAAACTGAAGCATCACGTAACCTCCAACTCCAAGAAGAGCTTTACCAAGCTCGCACCAACTCTAAAAAATGGCCTCATCCTCTTCCAAACCGCCAGAGGAAACGCTCATGCCATTTTCCTGCCATCAGTGCCGTAACCGTAAACTAAAGTGCGATCGTTCGAACCCCGAATGTAGCCGCTGTTCCGCCACTGGCGCAAAATGCCAATATCCCTCTTCGCGCAAGAAGCCCGTGATAACAGCCACACGACCACGAGTCAAAGAACTCGAGTCGCGATTGGGTGAGTAAGTGACAAAGTTTCTGAGCGATACTAATGGGAATAGTCGATCTCGAATATCGGCTCAAGGCGACGCAGGAGGAGGGATATCAATCGTTCAGACCCTTTGAACCTTCGGAGAATCAGCTTACTGAGACGGGAAGATATGAACAACTTCCCCCACAAGAAATTATTGAGGAGTTGTGAGTGAAAGCGCCGAGAGTAAAAGAAAAGGACTGACAGTTTATAGGACGAATGTCTTTTTCACAAAGGTTCATTGCGATGCGCAGTACATTCACCCTTCGCGATATCTTGCATCGCTGTATCTGCCACCTCATATGCAACCACCCATGTGTCTTCAGTATATAATCATGGCGCGAGCTGCACTTGTTTCACCGCCTCATAAGCATCTTGCAGATCCGTTCTACCGAAGAGCGAGATACTATCTTGAGGCTGATGAGCAAAAGGTCAGTCAATCTTGAAATGTGCACAACGGACGACAACTGACAACACTAGGGTGAGGGAGAATATTTTGTCACTCTCGCCCATACGCAATGTTGCATTCTTATGTCTCATTTCGAAGTGCTAAACATGTGGTTCTCCCGATCATCGATGAGTACATCAAAGTCTGTTCGCCTGTCGCAGATTCTAGGCCTCCATCAGCTCGATGGTAAAAATGACTGGAGACGAAATGCAACGCTTCCGGAACCCAAGGACTGGTGTGAGTTGGAAGAGAGGCGTAGAACACTATGGGCTGTATTTTGCAGTGATAAGCATACGAGCGGCACTACGGGATGGCCAAGTCTGATGGACGTGAACAAGGTATGAGCCGCCCTAAGAGTTGAAACAATACGTGACTGATGCCTTGAAGATCAGCACACTATTGCCAGCCTCGGATGAAGCCTTTCAACTTGGCATGGAGGAGCCTTCAACGTCGTTGCCTCAAGTTCTCGGCGGTGATAACTCTCTCTGCTCATCATTCGGATATCGCATCGCAACAACTCATCTATTCCACGAATGTCTTGACCATACGTACCAAGACCATCAAGCTTCTGACCTAACAGACATTCAGAACAGCCAGTTCTGGAAACGTCATCGCGATCTCGACACAAGTCTCTCAACAGCCTTCATCACGCTCCCCGAAACGCTCCGCGGGTCACATACCCAAGAAGCCACCAATATAAACCTCCAACTTCACACGGCGTCGATATGCATCCACCGCGTCGGTGCCGTCCAGGCCAAGAAGCACAACATACCTGCTGAGGTACTATCCAACACACAGGCGCGTCTCGTCCCCTCTGCTGACGCGATATTTAACATCATTGCTTCACAGCCTGACGTGACAGCCATGTTCGGCAAACCCCTCGTGACATTTGCAGCATATATGGCGACATATGTGTTTCTAGAAGATTATGTATCCGCACAAAATCGCTCCAGCGAGATGAAGATGACAGCGCTCATGGATCTCATGATCACGATTGGACGCGAGAACCCTGTTACTGCATCTGCGGCCATACAAATGGCGCATGAATTACGGAAGACCGGGATTGATGCATCAGCTGTTGACAAGGTCCAGGACCTTATGGAGAGGAGTTCAAAAGGGCCGCTCTTGGGACAGCAGAACACGGCCGAGGGCAGCGTCTTGTTCTGTCCATTCGATGGACCTTCTGGACCTGCGCCACCCGGCGTACCAAGCGAGATACTGAGGGGTAATCTCAGCGGTTTTCCTTAGCTTCTAAATCCCTGTCATTCGCGAAGTATGATTCGCTGCGGATATAACAAAAACATTTCTGGGCAATCATTTGCATTGCGCGACATAAACGTGAACACGAGGTGACACCTGTCAATCAGCGACCATATCCATATCGGGTAATCAATACACAAGGAACTCAGCAGAGTTGACGCAAGTGGCGAACGGCCAAGCAAGGAACTCGATCCGTGATAGTGATTGGCCTGTCACGAATTATCATTGACAAAGTCTTTGCCATTTAGAGAAATGTATACCCGATGCTAACGGTGGAGAATTGCTGCGCATCACGCCGACGGCCGATATTTTATACTCCGCCCGCATTGCATTTGACGTTTCCCCAGATATGCAAGACATTTCTGTTCATTTTTGACTGTAATCCTTCCCGGTAACCAACAGAACGTTGCATTCAAAATGGCGCCCATTTATAAAGTTGCTGTAATTCAATTCGAACCAAAGGTTAGTCCCCAAACATCGTTGCGACATCTGTATTGATCTATCTGATGTCATTGACTTACACGTTATCAGGCCATTGTCGTCGAAGAAAACTTTGCAAAAGCAGAAAGTTATCTTCGCTCAGCCGCTTCAAAGGGATGCGATATTGCAATTCTCCCTGAATTTCATTTAACATCATGGGTCCCCGAGCATCCCGAATTCATATCAGCCAGCAAGGCATCAACAGGATATCTCTCGAAATACCAAGCTTTAGCTAAAGAACTCAACATCAACATCGTTCCTGGCACAATCTGCGAAGTTCATGCAGTTCCCGATTCCAAAGATGAGGAGCTCCGTAACATGGCATACTTCCTTGCCGCAGGGACAGGCGAGATTTGTGGCTCTTATCAGAAGAAGAATCTCTGGCATCCAGAGCGTCCGCACTTAACTTCTTCGACGCATACCCCTCATACTGCATTCGACACACCACTCAAACACGCCGATGGGAGACCTGTACGCGCCGGTATGGTGATATGCTGGGACTTGGCATTCCCCGAGGCGTTCAAAGCGCTTGTCAACGATGGTGCAGATATCATACTCATACCTTCATACTGGTTTATGGATGACAATGGCGAAGAGGGAGCTTGTCTCAACCCTGATTCTGAACGCATCTTCTTGAATTGTACACTTACAGCACGAGCCTTCGAGAACACGGCCGCGATTGTGTTTTGCAATGCTGGAGGACTGAGTTGTGTGAACATGCCAATCCTGGGAGCATTGGGAAGAATTGAGGTTGGTGAGGAGAAGATGGAAATTGTAGACTTGGACTTGGATGTGTTGAGGGTCGCGGAAGAGACATACAAGATCAGGATGGATATGAAGAGCGAGGGATGGCATTACAAGTATAACATGAACTCGGGTTCAAAGGCATAGAAGGGACATTTATCCTTTACGTATGTATATTGAAGAAAGTGGCTTTTACCTCTCATCAATCTCGGGATATGTGCAGCTGTACCATATCATCACCGAACAATGAATGGAGCTCGACAGAAGCTGGTGGTTATAGATCGGTTTGACATCCAGCTGACTCATCAAATCATCAAGCGTCATTGGTCTAGGGGTTAGGATTCAACTCTTCCATTGAGAAAAGTTGAGGCTCGGATTCGAATTCCGGATGACGCACGATTGCTTTGTCTTTGTTTTTGTTTTTATTTTTATTTTTGTTTCCTCTCCAATATTGACTCCGTTTCTGCCTACCTGACCTTTTCAGCCCATTTGAACGATTGCCAAGAGTGATCTCGGCTTCAATCCCATTGGCTTGCTCTCCCCTTATCACAGAGATGTATACCTGTTTTGCAAGACACTTGACTCGGATTTGCCAGGGGAATACTGCTCACCCTAGTTTCAACTCAATCGTTAGATCTGCCGAGCTGGTATGATCTGACAGTTCAACGTCTTTGACTCGCGATCCTGATCGATCGTGTCTCAGACAAGGCATCGACTTTTGAGTCTGTGCAATGGAGGCGGTAAGGAGTTTCAGTCACGAAATATGATCTGATCCTCTCGAGTCGCCCGATTTGGAGAAGACTGCATGAGGCTGAGCATGTTATGCAAGGGAGGACGCAACCTTAGGACTTCGCAGCTGAAAAGTGATCCACAAACGAGATATCATTGGCTGTGAAGGAGGTCTATGGATCATGTTATTTCCGTCGGGTTACACCAGCCAGGAGCTTTTGCTCCGTTCTTCATTTCAACAGTCTCTGTGTTACACACCTCGAGCCTCTTGGAAATGTGACTTGGGCATCCACCACAGAGCTCAGTCTGTAAAGCCATCCCTTTGGGCACGATAGGTCTCTTGCATGTATGGTCTCAAAACATAACAGTGCGTTCAGAAGTCATGTTTGGTTCATTGTCAGAAATACTTGCAACCAGGTTTGACCTCCAGCCAAAAGGAGGTACCATTGGTATTGATTGCACAATTGAACAGACCCCTCTACAGTGCAGTCGAGCTGCCTTCTCGTCCTGCAAGGGATATCATAGAACCTCCGGAATTTACTAGGTAGAGCGCACTGTTATTGTGAAATGTTGCAGTTCTATCACCAACAGAGCCGTTCAGAAGTTAAGTTTTAAGCCTGTATCGTCGAAAGTCCCGGTTAGGTGGTCGATTTAATGTCACACGATAGTATCTGTTTGTGATCACAGTAACTACGCAAGAGGTCTGGCTCTTTGAACACGAAAAAAAAGCATCCAGCGAGGGCCAGACGCCCCAGGGCCTCTGTAGGTAGTAATTGAGAAGTGATACAGGTCTGAGATGCCACCGTCACTGTTCTACGACGTGGGGTCCAAGGAATGTGATGGTAGAATGTGCCAGAAAGGTATCACATAACATCGACTCCATAAGATCAACCAGTCGAGTATAATAAAACAGAGTTTTCCGTGTGCTTGACGATTTGCAAGTCATAGTTGATGTCTCCATGTTTCACCGAACTGCCGAGATCCGGCCATTACAACGTGGCGCTGCCTTAATCTAAACTGTAGCGTCCGTTAAGCCTAAAGTCTGAATGTCTCGGTTACTTCAAAGGCCGAATGTGATGGGCACAAATACGCGCTCCGAAAGTTAGCGGCCTGATAAACTATACTGGTTGCAACCTGTTTCACGAGAGACCCAATCAACACTAGATATGTATTCTTATTATGAGATTGACATATTTCTTATCAGAACGGAGATTCCAACATAAGGGCTGTGTTGCTGTGGCCAGTCTTTGGTGGTCTGGTGACTCGGTAACTCGGTGTCACTCCAAAGTTTATGAGGAAACATGGACAATGCGTAGGGGCAGACTCGAGGTAAATACAGCCAACAGCCAACATCCATTCACTTATGACTGCTAAAAGCGTATTATGAGACCTGTATTGAATCACCGCGAACGGCAATAGGGAGTAAATCTATCGCCTCTCTTTTTACATATCAATATGGGCAACCACGTCAGCTGAATTGATGACTTGAGAGTTCATAGAGGATGCTAAATATACTCATCAAGATGGTACTTCGGGTGCAGCTTGGGTCTAGGAACTTGCCAAGAAGCTCTCATTGTTATTGGCACTAGTAATAATACCTGGGACACCTCCCTGAATGTCAGGGATTTCAAAGCCGAAGCCCCTGTCAAGTTCTCACAGTAGCAGATATTGCAGATACACATCCTAGTGTGGCTACTGGAGCTGGGGAGAGAACCAAAAGAGACATTAAAAAGTCTAATACGTAGGTGGCTGCTAAACGGCGACATCCGTTGCATGATATGATGCCGGTTGACTCAGCCCCAAACGTTGACAGCAGAGCGCACCAGCCACCATGGAATGCCGGTTTTGATTCATGCTGTTGGTTCTATCACAGAAAGGAGTAATCGAGCCTCTTGGCCTTGAGACCGTACCTTCTGTCCAATTTCTCCTGAATTCTTGATGGCAGTTTCTTGTCACCGAATTCAATGTTTACAGTTTTTATTGTTCATGATTGATGGTAACAGAACTGTGAGGGAAAAGACGGTTCCAAGATTCACATCGAGTCAGTGTCATGGGCGACCGCCCCCTTATCTCGGTGGTTTCACGCCAGCAAGACTTTCAATCGATCACAAACAGCCCAGGCCTAGATCCAAACCCATTAGCGGTGTTTTGTTTAAGATCTTATTGTTCCAAGGCATGTAGCACTACGTCTTGATCGATCTGGAATCACCTGAGCTGCCATGATTCTGAGAACCCTCCTTATACTACATACCAACGAAGGCATCACACAAGCCAGCCTAATCAAACATTGATTCAGGATGTATCTAGGACCGGCATTTCACAATGTTGCTTGTCACCAGCAGTCACTGGCTTGTTTATTGTGATGATAGGTATGTTGGGATGCGTCTGGTCAACAACTACCGAGATATATAGCACGAAGCTTCATCGACTCCGTAGCTCAATATCATCAACAAGTCAACGAATTATCACCTAATAGCCATGACTCACTCTTTGAGCTGGCGAGCCCTCGTGGCTATCACCCTGACGGTTTCAGCTTCTGCATATCCCCATCAAACATACCCAAACATCGTCCCGCGTGCCGGATGTCCCATCCCTGATATCTGTACCTGGGGAAGTTGCACCAACACCACTATTGGTCTTGATCCCCGAAACTGTGGAAAGTTCGGTAATTCCTGTGAACCCTCAGAGATCTGTGTTGCCGGCCTATGTCTCCCGCTTGATCTCGGTACAGACGACTGTCCTACCGCATGCAAGCCTGGGCAACTGTGCACCAACGGCGAGTGTGTCTCCATCGAGATCGCAGTCGATCCTCTTCACTGTGGAGGAGATTCCTGTGATGCTTCATCTCTCTGCATCAACCAACAATGCCAAAAGCTCGACATCGGCTCAGATCCTGCATCCTGCGGCCCTTCCAATACCACATGCGATGCTGGAAGCTGGTGTCTCTACGATACTTGTGTTCCCTTTATCCTCGGTACCGACGTGCAAGCCTGCGATGAGAGAACTTCATGCTCTCTTGGTACATCTTGCCAGGACGGATACTGCCGACAGATATTCCTTTCGACCGACATAAACAACTGCGGAGAAGATTCCCAGGCCTGCACTGCTGGGCAAGTGTGTGTGTCTGGGCAATGTCAGTCCCTTGACGACGAAGACGCAGACCAGAACTGCGATACACCCTGCGAGCCTGGCTCATGGTGCTTGGGTGGTGAATGCGCACCGATTAGTATCTCGACGGATACTTCTCAGTGCGGCAGTAGCGCTGAACCATGTGGCAAGGGACAAGTCTGCGTCTCTGGGCAGTGCATTAGCGACCTGGTTCACAAGGAAAGTATCCCTCGGACAGCTTGTAGTCCTTCTACACGTCTAGGAGGATTTCTTTTCGGGCCAGGGGGGTCTACAGACCAGAGCAACAATAGAGGCGGTCAAGAAGGTTCTCCCAACGACGCCACTTCAGGGCAGGGCGGAAATCAACAAGGAGGAGACTCCACCTCGAACAACAACGGTTCTGGCAGCTCTCCTGGTGACGCTTCAGGTGGAGGTGGTCAAGATCAAGGTGGCCAGAATCAAGGTGGCCAGAATCAAGGTGGCCAGAATCAAGGTGGCCAAGGCGGTTACCCGGGCGGCTTCCCAGGCTCACGTCCTGGTTCCGGCTCTGGCTCTGGTAACAACCAGGGTGGCCCCAACAACATTGGCCCTGGCCGTCCAGGCCCAGGCGAGGATGGTAAGGGATTTCCATCTTCTGCATGCGAGCCAGAGTGCGCATCAAACTTCATCTGCGTTATCGGAGAATGCCTTTCGGTTTCTGACCCCTTATCCTGCGGACCCTCCACCAACCTCAACCGTCTCTTCCATCGCCAAAACGCTGTTTGTCCGCCAGGCTATGCTTGCATCGACGACCGCTGCGTTCGGGTAGATGGACCCATCAGCTGCGGTGGTTCTATCTGCCCTGCCAACTATGCCTGCATCCAGGAAGCGTGCGTCCCTCTCGGAGATCCCACTGACTGCGGTGGTGAGACGTGTGCTAGTGATGAGATCTGCTTGGGTGATACCTGTGTATCAAATCCGGCACTGGCTAGCTGTGTTGATGTCGTTTGCCCTCCCGGACAGGTATGCCAGAATGGAGACTGTGTTGCCATTGGTTCGCCTGGTGCAAACGGTAATCCTCAGGGCAATGGCGGTAGACCCGGCGGTAATGGTGGTTCCTCCGGAGGCGGTTCCGGCAACGGTGGATCTGATGGAGGCAACGGAGATGGCAACGGAGGATCCAGCAACGGCGGATCCGGCGGTGGTTCCAACGGAGGCAACAATGGAGGCAACAATGGAGGTTCCAATGGAGGAAGCAACGGTGCCTCTCCTGGAGATGGCTCAGACAATGGCAACGGAGGTAACGGCAACGGAGGCAACGGCAACGGAGGCAACGGCAATGGAGGCAACGGAAACGGTGGCTCCGGTGGTGGTGGTAATGGTAATGGAGGCACAGGTGGTGGCTCCAATGGGGGATCACCAGGCGGCAATGGTGGTTCACCTGGCGGTGGCTCTGGGAACGGACCAGACAGTGGCAACCCGGAAGGAAATGGTGGCCGACCTGGCCCCGATCTTGGTGGTGATGGCTCTTCTACTGGCAACGGTGGTGGAGATGGTGGCGCAGCTGTAACCTCACCACCCGCAGGTACTGCTACGCGCTCCGGAGCTGGCAATCCTCCAGGTTCAACAGCATCCAGTGCTGATGCCAGTGACGACGCACCGATTATTAACCCTGGTCCTGGCACGACTGGTACTGATGGACTCTCAGCTTCGACCACCAGCATTAGAGGTCGTCCCGATGGCAATGGTGGCTCAACTGGTTCAGGTGACGGCGGTGGTGACTCTCCCACTCAAGTCTCGACTGGAGCGGCGGAGACTGACGCTGCTACCTCTGGTGCAGGACCTGTCGTCGGCCCTGGATCTGACTCGACATACCTTTCGGGTGCCAGCACGACATTAACGGGTGGTGCAGAAGGTGGCGGAGGCTCTGAGATCACACTCAGCGGATCTGCTTTACCCACTGACACTGGCAGGGAGTCTCCTACCGACGGCGGTAGCTCGGCAGCTGGAGGTGCTGGTACCGATACGACAGACATTGCCAACCCCGGTGCGCCTACCGCTGACGGAAGTGGCACTTCAACTTCTGGGACTGTCATTTCAGCTTCTGAGACTGGTGCCACTGGTACCGGTGTTGATGGACAGACAGAGACAGCCTCCACTACTCAAGACGCAACTGCAGAGCCAACGGAAACGACACCATGCTCCACAGACGACGATTGTCTTTTCAATGTCGCTCTCTGTGTTTTCAACGGCCTCAACATTTGTACTTGCGTCGATGGAGTCTGCACGCAGCAGCCCGGAGGTCCTGAAGGATCAGGTGTCAGCGGCTCCGACCTTGGAACTGCAACTACAGGCAACGGGGAGCCGACTGATAGTGCTGGGTCGACAGTTACCGATGGTACTGGAGAGACTGCTACTACAACGGGAGGCCCGGCTGCTACATCGACAGTATCGTGTTCGACAGATGATGACTGTCTAGCCAATGCTGTCTTTTGCTCAGATGGCCTGCTCAACCTATGCATCTGCGTTGATGCCATTTGTGTTCTTGACCCTACTTTGGCTTCAACCACCGATGCCAACAACGGACAGACGACCACCGTCCAGGATGCTACCACCACCGATGGAGAAGCAGCCGCTACATCATCAGCCGTTGCTTGCGATACAGACGCTGACTGCTTGGCCGACCTCGGCCTCTGTGTTGATGGCTTGATCAACCTATGCATTTGTGTCGATGCTATCTGCATCGTTGACCCGGTGTTAGCCACGACATCTGGTATCGACAATGGACAGACAACTACAGAGGCTAGTGCTACGACCACAGAGGAAGCAGCAGCAGCAACATCGTCAGCAGTGGCCTGTACTTCAGATGATGACTGCTTAGTTGACGTTGACCTTTGTGTAGATGGTCTACTCAATCTATGCGTTTGCGTAGATGCTGTCTGCATTCTCGATCCAGCGTTAGCCACTACCACTGCCGATGCTACAGTCACAGCGACAGAGCCAGCTCCAACAGAGACCACCGCAGTTGCTTGCACTACAGCCGATGACTGCACTGTAAATGTTGACCTCTGTATCATCGGAGGACTCAACCTTTGTGTTTGCCTCAACGGAGTCTGCGTTGCTGACCCAGACGGTCAGGAAACGACCGCTGCGAACCCTACTGCGACGAGCACTGGACTAGGAGCTACTTCAACTGCAGTAGCTTGCTCTACGGCTGATGACTGCGCTGTCGATGCGGATCTGTGCCTCGACGGACCGATCAACCTCTGCGTCTGTCTCAACGCCGTCTGCGTTAATCCTGGAGGAGGCAACGATGAAACAACTACAGAGACTGGGGCTGGGGGAGGACCTACTACAGCGCCAGTAGCCTGTACCACAGCTGATGACTGTGTCGCTGATGCTAATCTCTGCTTGGACGGCTTGTTGAACCTCTGTGTCTGCCTCAACGCTGTCTGCGTCGTAGCAAACCCTGGGGGTGATCCGACTGAAACAACTGATCTGCCGCCTGAGAATACAAGAACGCCATGCGCCACCAACAGTGACTGCACAGCTAACGCTGCGCTCTGTCTCGACGGTTTGATAAACATTTGCGTTTGCCTCGAAGGTTTATGTATCGCCAACCCTATTGTGAATCCCACGGAAACAACCACTCCTGCACCAACTGAGACTGCTACAACTTCATGCAACACTGCCGACGACTGTGCCGCGAATGCTGGTCTTTGCTTAGACGGTCTTCTCAATCTTTGCGTCTGTGTTAATGCCGTTTGTATACGACCACCAGGCGGTGGTGGTAACAATGGCGACCCCTGCACTGATGACACTGATTGTACTGCTGCCGGAGCTATATGCCTCGACAGTGGTGTCTGTGGACCTGACCCCGGAAACACACCAACTTCCTGTACTACAGCAGATGACTGTACTGCTAATGCGGCTCTCTGTCTGGATGGCTTACTTAACCTCTGTGTTTGTCTCAATGCTGTCTGTGTACAAGCTGGCAATGGTGGAGGTGATGGTGATACTTGTACAGATGATACAGACTGTACTACAGCTGGTTCTATTTGTCTTGACAGCGGCGTCTGTGGACCTGATCCGGGCAATAACCCAACTTCATGCACTACAGCCGACGACTGCACTGCCAACGCCGCTCTCTGTTTGGACGGTTTGTTGAATCTCTGCGTTTGTCTCAATGCTGTCTGTGTGCAAGCCGGTAATAACGGCGGGGACGGCGATACCTGCACAGATGATACTGACTGTACTACGGTTGGGTCTGTCTGTCTTGATAGCGGCGTCTGCGGACCTGACCCAGGGAACAATCCAACCTCTTGTACTACGGCAGACGATTGTACAGCAAACGCTGGCCTGTGCCTCAACGGACTTCTCAACATCTGCGTTTGTCTCAACGCGGTCTGTGTGCAGGCTGGAGGTGGCGGCGGGGGTAATACTGGCGATACGTGCACCGGCAACGCTGACTGCACCACCGAAGGAGATGTATGCACCAACGGCGTGTGTACAGCAGCAGGAGGCGGAGGCACAGACGCTTGCGTTGACGCCAACGATTGTCTCCTCTCAGTCAATCCTCTTTGCGCTCTCGGTCTTTGTGTCTGTGTTGATGCAGTCTGCGCTACGTCTCCCGACGTTGACGAGTGTACCTCAAACGCAGGCTGCAGCACTGGAGCTACATGTCAAAATGGCGTTTGTGTTGACAACACCGATTGCACTGGTGCCGCAGATTGTCTCGCTAATCTTGATCTTTGTGTTTTGCCGGGGGTTTGCGCTTGTGTCAATGGTGTTTGTGGACTTGTTGGTAATGGACCTGCGCCGGAGTGTGCTGCTGCTGCGGATTGTCGAACTCTCCCAAGATGTCGTCTAGGATTGTGTCTCTGTGTGGCTGGGCAATGTCTTCTTGGGTAATGGAGATGACGATTGGAGCTGGTGCGGTGATGGTTGTATTCGTGTATTTTACTTCGGTGGTTCAGTCTGCATGCTTGTAATTCTCAATCTAATTTCGATTCTTTTTACAACGAATGCCGCTCCAATGTCCGCAATTTCGACGCGCTGCTGTATAACATGGCTTACGCTACTTGTTGTGGTTAATCTGGATCTTCCTTTTCAATAAGTACACTTTCATGATGTATTCGAAACTCCGAATACTTGTAATGCCCTGTATCTGTTGTTAAAATCATGGAAAACCAGCTTCAGGGTAGCGCTGTTTTGTTACTGGACTCGTTTATTTATACATCGATGCGAGGCTGCATAATTGGCATTAATCCATGGATGTTTCATAATCTCAGCTTCCTACCCATCATGAACAGTTACGCAACCCTGAATTTGAACCCCTGGGTAGCGTTGGCGAGGAACACTGGAAAGAGAAGGGCGTATTTTGTATCACAAATACTAGAAAGCCATACCGTAGATGCTACAAGATATAAACAACAATGTTTCAATTGTGTCTTATTGAAATACCTGAACAGTGTTAGGGAGATGTCGGTACAAATACATCAAGTCTCCCCCCCTCCACCAAGGAACAGTAGCGCATGATCGCTATGTACCCTATTTCTGCCAGCCCTGCCGTCTATCTATGAGATCTTTACGGATAGACTATATGTACTAAAATGAGCTCATAGGTGGTGCAAAATATAAGATGTGTGACAGCACTTGCGAAGAGAAATGATCCACCTCAAAGACGGGGGGGAGACGGGAGTTGTAGCTACCATTTTAATCTCTCGTGTGGCTTGATACCATGGAAGAATTGCACAGTGTGTGAATGAAGTCGATACCCGGAATGAATTCGGGGCCCCTGACTTGCCAACCCTCTGGGCCGAACAACTAACTAGTTGGGTGGCTGGGTGGATATCGAGAGAGCACACTGGGCCAGTGCTATAGAGAGGAAGAGCTTTTCCTTGATATACCACATTTCCCTAGACTCTATAACCAAGAGTAACGCAGCATGATTGTGTGCAATCCATTATCTGGCGCAAGTCTCCAGTTCACAGCCTGTCAGAGCTGACGGAGGGCTGGAGCTATAGTCGCGCGAATCAGGAAGTTTATTCTCCTGCTAAATGCATGTAGGTGGCACCAATACTTCATAGGCTTAGTTACTTTCCCTTGTTGCCTTGGAAAGCTTCCTTTTACGAACTTGGGCCGGCAGGGTCAGGCCATTTACTCAGTTAGGCAAGACACTGCATCCGCCAACCTGAAGACTTGAATTTCAGGGCAAGACTGAGGCCATTAGATGAAGTCTGCTTTAATCTCAGAATACAATTCCCTTTCATCTCTTGTCGTGTTGTAACTTGGGCAAAGCGTTCAGCCTAACGTCTAGCATTGGTCCGGCGGTTACTTCGCTGCTGGTGTTCCCCCTAAGTGGAACTACTAATTTGCCTCGGAAGAATGGTGGGTGCTACTGTTGACTTCATCCTCTCTCACCTCACTCTATCACCGCTAAAGCCTGGAAATCCCGGTCGCCGTGCTCCTTGCCTGAGGCCTATGTATTTTGACGTGTCCAACGTACTGAGTAAAGGGGCCCTGATCAACTCGGAATGTGAGTAATTACCAGTAATCTCATCGTTATAATGGCTTCAAATATGGGCGGGCCCGTACAGCAAACGAGAAAAAGCCGCCGCAAGCTTCAATCTGGAAAGTTATTTGCCAATATGTCTTACTCGATCCGGTATTTCCTTTGGGCTCTATCGTATCGGTTCGTGGTGGTGTGGTCGGGATCGGAACGCATTGTCGGAGTGTATTGGTGTATCGATATTGATGAAAAGCCCCTTTCATTTTGATATAGTTTGTTGCTTTGCCCTTCTGGGATCTTCCATCTTCACTCCAAGCTGATTGCTTGGAGCCCTTGTCTTTTATGTTCCTCTTTCGGCATTCGGTATCGTTTGGAATTTTGTTGCAGGATCGGTGATGAACTGCGAATACGTGTGAATGGAGTCTCATTGAGCTACCTGAGCCAAATCTAACTGCGAATACATACACACACAAACATATTTTACAACGAAAGAAATATCACTCCAGTCAGTAGGAGGAAGTGAGCTTTTTATAGACCAACCTGATCATCTTTTTACATAGAAATTCCATCATTAGCATCAGGTAGTCTGTGTATTTTGCGGTGCACGGGTCGCAAGGAAGGGGGGGAGCAAAGGTCACGCTGAGGATCCATGACGCGCAAAGACGCGCTCAAAGCCAAATAAAAGGTCAGACACAATAGGGAATGTCGCAAGGTTATCGTCAGCAAAAAACATTACTTCAGTTTGTCATATATGATGTTCAAGTTTGGCTTGAGAGATACTTACCAACATGATAGTGAAATTATCGAGTTCTTCTGCCAGCTTGGTGGGTGTGGCCATAATTACAAGGGCATGAGCTTGACCCTGAGAACAGCACTTGGCATTGGGTCTCTACCTGACATGGCTGTAAGTTTGTCCCCTCGTATTTCTTATCGTCTGGCTGGCCTGGGTCGAGGCTCTGTGGATGGGAGCAGGAGTACAAGACTTGTCTGTTCCTTTTCTTCAAGGGACAATTCACACTGTTCATCAGAGAACTACCGATTGGCCGATAGCTCAATGCATTGGTAGCCCTCACCCATCTTTCATGGGCTTGCAGATGTCCCGGTACACAAGCCCAACGTATGTTGAGGAGCACCAACTAAGTGGCACTGCGCTCACAATACATAGTTTTCCAACAGTGACTTTCCTGCTTGGTTACTCATTTTACTTACCATTGGGTGCCACATGAATGACATCTTATCCAGAATTAATGTAGTGTAACTACGATTGTTGCTCAACCTGTTGTTCACGTTGACGAGCTGGACCTGGTGACGCTGTGCTTCCATTGTCTTGTGAGACATGATTTGTAGGTCTTACGTGCTAAGGTCCGAGAATTATGATTGGCTACGGAGTCAAAGTCCGTGTCACAATGGTTGGCTATATCCAAGAGCGGAGGCCATGTCCGATTGGCCAAAAACTGTAATAACCGATCTCATCGCTCTCTGCCCTTGTACTCCGTAACAAATACAGGCTACGGCTGCCGCTGAGCTAGGTCGGTGCGGCCAATCGTGCATCTGCGATGTGCACATTATCGCTTCATCTTTCGTTTCGATTTGATCCCAGTAGAATTGGTCGTGGATAAAATGATGCGTACGCGTTTCGATTCGCATCGAGGCAAAATGTTTTTTGTTGTGTCTAGCTAGTGATGCTGTCATGTTCATTGTTTCTGTGGAATCGAGTCGAGCTGGCAATGGATGACAGAGACCATGGCATGGGGCGTCGGAGAACTCTCCGTTGTCGGTCCATACTGGAAACAGAACGTTGCCCATTTAGAGTTGGCAAAAGTACGTATGTAAGATTGTTGGTGGCGGAACGAGAACATGCATGCATGTCTGTGATCTGTGATTGTGCTACCATTCCGCTCTCAGTTGAAGTGTAGTGGTCTCCGAGAATTTAAATTCCTGTGGCCCCCTGATCCTGGAAATCGAGTCAACGCGATGATATTTCCGGGTACCGTTGTAATTGTGGCTTTTCAGCCCAGCCAATCTTTGCGTGAGGGTCGCCTCCGGGCATCGAATACTGACAGGACCCTCTGACCACTAAAATGCCTTGGGGGATCCGAGTGGCGAGAAAAGAGTTCAACGTTCGGGACATTGTGAGCAGACAAGAGACGAGACTGCGAGGCAAGCGACCGTTGGGACTCTGAGCACTTCTCGTGCTATGGCATTGTCCTTTTACGGTCGGATAAGGTGATACAGGCCAGATATCATCACGACATGATTCGATTCAAGGTGACAAGTAATACAAGCAGTAGAGCATATATTTGCATGTGTCAATTGCCATTTAATTAGCGGAGCCAGTCAAGTCCATTGGCCTCTTAGTTACTGCGATATCTCCCAACGCCATTTGAACATGTCAATCCCATAAAATTCGCACGAAAATAAGTGGTTGTAAAATAAAAGGAAAGAAAAAGAAAACCAAGAAGTGCAAGATATCATCCCATCGTATTCGATATCTTCTTTGGGTCTGCAAATCACACTGACTCCTCCGCTGCAACTTAATAAATAAACCGTTTAGATCGCCGACCGAACCTTTTACCGTATCGACACGTCATAATCATCGTCATCGTATCTTATAATCATACATAGATACCTCTCTCAATTGTGCTGGTTGTATGCGCAAAGCGGCGGGGTCGCGTGGTTTTGTTTTCCATCGCCCAGGTCTTGGATATATCGATGTGCTTCATTCGCAATGTAGTTTTGGATCAAGTGACATTCGCAGTCAGTGTGTTGTAAGAGTCTCATCTTGAGTTCGTAGACCTGCATCGTGAGTTCGGACACGCAGCTTGACAAGTCGCGGTTTGTTCTCTCCATCTCTTTTTCGTCGGCTCGAAGCTTCTTGGCGTCTTCACGCTTCTTGACGCGGAATTTGTTAGAGGCGATGCGGTTTCTCTCCTGAACCTTTTTGCTATGCTCGTCGAGTTCTTCCTCCGGATCAGGGGACGGTGATATCGTGGGTTGCGGCTTGGCGACTGCCTTCCCTTTGCCGCGTCCTTTCGGCTTTGCTGGTACTGCTTCTGTCTTGGTTGTCTTGCGAGTTGACGCGCGTTTTGGAGCTTTCGAGGCTGTGGCTCGACTCGCATTACGTCTTCGTTTGTCGGGCTGGGTCGATGAAGAGCCTCGACGGCTTTCGGAGTCACCCATTGCATTCTCTACACTCGTCGACTCTGTAGAAGGAGATGGGACCGGATGACTGTGCATTGAGGTTGAAGGGGATGCCCATTGCGTCGAGGAGTCCTGATCGTAGGTGTACTGAGCGTATTGTTGTTGGTGTTCTTGCGCGCAGGCATTTGGCGCGGCCACATTTGATACTTCGGCAAAGGCGGCGTTCTCGGGGGACCACCATTGCTCCCAAGCGCTCTGGGGAAGCGTGCCGTACAGATTCATGCCCGATGAATCTTGGGCCATGAGCTGCATGTTTGGGTCGTAGGGCTGGCTGCCATCATTGGGGGGATGGAGTTGTTGAAATGGAGGGTAAATTGTACTCATCTCTGCAGCTTGGATAGTGCTGCTGTTAGACAGCTTAGTCGAGTCGGGCCCTGAAGTTTTAGTCAAGTCAGGGACCGTAGTGGAGATAAAATGTGCTACCATGAGTGAAGCTTGGACCCTGCAAATTGAGGCGAGGAGCAAATGTTTTAAATAAGAAAAGCATAGAAAAAGGGCGGTGGACCGGGTTAGGGGGGCAATGGAGAAGCCAAGAGGGGGCCAAGAAACAAAGGGCGAGCGTCTAGCATACCATCATACAGTACCAACGTACTGTAGCACGAAATCCGGTGTTTGCCAAAGTCAGGATAAGAACAAGACAAGACATGAGAGGGGAACTAACCACCAAGCCCAAGCCATCGAGTACGCAATGAGTTTAGCCCTGGGGATATGTAGATGCACGCAACTGGGGTCTGGAGTCAGGGGTGGGAGGGGCTAGGGGGGGGGGGGGGGGGGGGGGGGGGGGGGGGGGGGGGGGGGGGGGGGGGGGCGGTGAAGGGGTTGATAAGAGTGGACTTTAAGCCAAATGTGTGACTTTTTAGTGAAGAATCCGGCTTTAGCTATGCTTAGAAAGCAATTCAGAGCATTGCCGGCGGGAATAGCAGGAGGTGCCATTGATAATCGGGTTGGATATTTTGGCAACACATAAATGTGATAAAAGTACCCCCCGTAAATGAAGCAGAAATTAAAAGTCTCACGGTAGTGAAATATGACATAAGTTCACCAAGGAGAAAGCTGCATCAATGCTTCGATGGATGGATGGGCACTTTAGATTTCAGTGCGCATCCTCACGAAAACAAAACAGCCCTAGCCAACCAAACAAGCCGTGAGACATTGGGGCAAACAAAGATCTCATGAGACGATTGCGGCAAGACTCAGATCATTTCTCCCTGAAGTTCCTCACGGACTACTAGACCCAGACGAGGCTAGCAGTGCGTGAGGAAGACTGTGAAAACTGAGGCGTCGGGGGTCATGATTGGATGAGATTCGTCGGTTTTAGGTCCGATGAAGATCATTGGTGGATAAGGTGGACTGGAGCACAGGTACTGTGCTGTAGGTATTTGGGCTCAACAGGGGCGTCACGCCGAAACAGCCCACGCATGAGACAGTAATTCATGGCTTGTTGGTTATCACGAGAGGGAGATAATAAGAGAGAAGAGGGTACAAACAAAACAAAAGAAAGATCAGCGCTATGTAGAGACTTGTCACATCTTTCAGGGCTACTACGGGTCCCGTCATGTATGCCAACATCCGCTATCGATTACTAAACCAATACCAAATCATATACCATTACTCTGGGGAGCATACACTAACTAATTAAAGCCTCAAATGCACTAACTAACAGCAATAGGATATATTTTATATATAACCTAAAGCCCTAGCCCTAATCTAACCCTAATCTAACCCTATCCTGTAGCCTCTAGCCTATAACTAACTTTAACTAACTTAACCTAATTTAGCTTATAATAGCCTATTTTACTAGGGTAAAAGCTAGAATTACTATTAAAGGGTATAGCTATAAGCTAATAAGAGCTAATAAGGAATTTTACTAAAGTGGCTTGTGTGCTAAAGAGCGGGGCTAATCATTTTTGGGCTAATTAGAAGGCTTGAAACCCTCGCTTTACTGGTGTATCCCTTTAGAAACGACAAGGCAGCTTTGGCGTACCGGTGAGATCATAAGATGCCTATATCCAATTAAAACATGCAAAAGCCAGTTAGTCATCAAAATGGTGTAAGCGAAGGCCACCGGATTAACTCTTCCGATACAGTACATCAAAGCTGCCTTATTGTTTCTAAAGGGATGATCCCCGGAGTGTTGGTGCATGATTTGGTACTGATCACCAAACAGGCAAACAACATGCAGGTCTGTCTACAGTGCAAAATTTAAACGGACGGAATAAAATGATACATGAGCAGATGAGTAGCTTGCAAGATAGGTAGGCAGGGAAGACACTCCGGTTTGCATATCCGTACATTGGCTGAAGAGTCTGACGTGGATGCAACGGTACTTACCAGCTAAGCCTTCATTGGTCAACGTAAATCGGCGCCCAATCAGCGTTCACGGAGGAGCGAACCGTCTACAGGCCATCCAAACGAACGTACATACGTACCCAACATGGCTTCAAAGGGACGAGATTAAGACTTTTTTTCCCTCTCTTTCAGGGGGGGGGCACTACACTACATCTGCAAGATGTTGTCCCTTTGACATCACATTCTTTCATTCCGAATTGACTT
This sequence comes from Fusarium sp. HKF-74, assembly GCA_021223625.1. Taxonomy (NCBI): domain Eukaryota; kingdom Fungi; phylum Ascomycota; class Sordariomycetes; order Hypocreales; family Nectriaceae; genus Fusarium; species Fusarium sp. HKF-74. The sequence continues at coordinate 287,165 of JAJFAS010000048.1, forward strand.
TCCTCTTTTTTTTATCGACTGCTACTCTTCATCTCATGAGTCCCCTTAGAATTCGGCAGATCGTGCAGATACCATGACGATGCGTTTGCGTCGATGTTTGCAAGCCACGCTGGAAGATAACGAGGTGATACTTTTACTGCACTCCATGGTGGATGAGGTCTTCCACAGTGACAAGAGTTCCCATCACACCATTCAGGCATCTGCAGATCAAACAGTGAACTGTGTGATGTGCACTGCGTGAGAACTTCAAGATCCTCTGACATACTGTAAGTTTGAGAAGAAATGTTCAAAGATCTGCAGGATGAGTCTTTAGTCATTGGATTGGGTGGGTCATCACCTTGTTTTGTTTGTCTTGGATAGCGGCATCACATACCAGGTCTGTCATATCTCCGCGTCTTGTCACAAACATCCTCCATTATGGGTGCACTGTATGAGTAAGGTGCCCTTGGTTTTGACGGAGAGAACAACTTTTCTTTATCAAAAGTACAGTAACGTTAGGTCATTTAAAAATGGGGTGTGGACGAGATCATGTTGTACAGCCAGGGGGTTGGGAGGCAATCTTGCACTGTACTGTAAAAAGGAATTGCCGACGGACCACTCCCCGATGGTTCTTAATGGTTGATAATATTTCTGAAAAACATCACCAAACGCTACTTATTTATGGGCGGAGAAGCGATATCACCCAAGCAATGGCACCAACGTGCGTATCGAAGGATTTGAGGAGCCAGTATTGCTGTGTATCACGACAGCAATCGTTACAAGAATGTACAAACTATCGTATCTGCGGTGAGTCATCATACAGGCGTCTCTTGCCCTAATGAGCTACAGTAATGACAAGGTTGTGTGAGTACCTTAGTGGTTGTCTGGCTACTCGAGACAAGGTACCTACTGGTACTCGGTGCCCACGCGGGTTTTACCACCAGTATCTCGCTCCCCCATCCATCAAAAGCCGAAATTGACCGAGATCTTAGGACGGTATATCATGAAACCAAGATCGAGTCAGTTTGCTGATGACGGAATCAGATGTCATGATGATTGTCCCGAGCCGTGTTGACAGTTGAGATCAACTCTATAATTTCCGTCTTGAGTTGATAAGGCTCAAGGGACGTCGTTCTGCCCAACATCCGTTAGGCTCCTGGGGGAGCATTGAAATTCTCAGGTCCGTGCCAAGGCTTATCCTCCGATTCAATGCCAATAAACGCTCCCTTCGCTAGCTTGCCCAGAGCCCTGCCTTCTTATTGTAGTAAGAGAAAATAAAACATCACTGATTTTCCGTAGCCAGTTTCTCCGGTGGTCCCCATTGGTTCTGGGATTTGTTAAACTCAGTTAGGATTATTGCACAGTGATCTTTTTCCTCCCCTTCGCAGAGAATATGTAGCACACCAGCAGAATTCTTTTTTAATCGTAGCCACGATGATTCACTGTAGTAGCACGAGGCCAAAGAGCCTCTCTTTATTAGCATTTCTCTCAACAACATGATCTCCTTAACTCTTCCGCAACCCTCCTCGGCATAATGTACGCACCAGCTTCTTCAGCCCCTTTCGCCCGTGCCGCTCTCAACCCTCCCGTACGCTTCGTACCACCATGCACAGCTCCAGCGATTGTCAAGCAAGAACCAGATGATTCTGGACCAATACTGATCAGCAGCAACAGTCCTTCTCCCGAACCTCGATCCAGCATCGAATCCCGCTATCGCCTTTTCACGTCCCTCGAACTCGGCGATCACATCTTTCGAACCCCACGATCCATCACGACTCCCGACGATCTCGACGACTCTGAACTGAAACGATGTTTCGATATACTCCACGCTTGCAGCCTTGCGACTGAGTTCAATGCGACGCTCTCGAAGACGAAGGATACAATGGAGGACTTCCTAACTGCCATCTTCAAGAACTGGACGGGAGACGCGGGTGAACCGGACAAGCCAGCTATGGACTTTGTGGTTCGCGAGTATATCAGCGTTGGAAACATTTGCAGTAAGAGACATGTCAATTGCAACGTCACTTGACTTGTCGTTAACCCTCCTAGGCCAACCCGCCAATCACCGAACCAACTCCTCATGCGCCGAATCATCATCCTGCCGCACCCCAGTCTTTGGAATCGCCACTTATCGAAGTCGACCAGCTCAACTCAGCATTAGCTTCTCCACCACGGAACCAGAGCAAGGCTCAAGTCAAGATGCACAAGACTTCTTCTGCCCGATGGAACGCACTGATGTAAGATGGGAGGAGGGCGATTGGATGACGGATCTACGACGGAGCATGAAGAGAACTTGCATCAACAAGGTGCATAGGTACAACAAGCATCTTGCGATCTGGTATATGAGATGCTTGGTTGGAGGTTGGGCGAAGGGAAGTATTTCGATGGGGAAGGACGTTGAGGTCTTTTCGTTTGTGGCAAAGGAGGCTGTTGATGCGGCGTTTGCTATGATGGGGGATGTTTGATGGGTCTTTCTGGAGATGGCGCACACTAAACTGAAAGACAATTGGCTTGGGCGGTGATACAGAGGCATCGAGGACAATACGTTGCACAAACACGGGAACAAATGGATACATGGCTAGGAGTTTTGCTATTTGGGAGCTCACAAAGGACAATACCAGGACCAGCAAAACATGACTCTGTTTTTGAGATCTTTCTACTTTAGTCAACTTCTTGCAAGTGCTTCTTTATCGACCTCAACCCATTTGGGTGATCATGTCCTTCATGGTCCTCATGTTCGTCATCCTCCGGCCAATCGGGAAACCCATCATCAAACAGGTCCTCTAGCGCCTCACGCTTCTGTTCGTCACTCTTTTTCTCATTCCTCATAACCTTTTCCCACTTCTTCAACTCAGCGTCAGTGAGCAAACACTCATCCAACATCTTCTCAAGAGCCTTGTGATCCAAGTTCTCTCCGATGAACACGAGTTCTTGACGCCTATCTCCCCACTCTCCGCCTTTCTTAATATCATGCTGCACAAGTCCATCAACCTCGGGGTCACCGGTCGTATACTCCTCTGCGGGGAGAGTACAGAACCATGGACGTCCACCGGTCAGTGTGAGCATAGCTCCAGCCTGAGACCAGTCTCCTGCGCGGTGGGGCCTTGTTGCGAGAAAGAATTCGCCTTTTGAGCGGAAGAGACGAGCAAAGATGGGATGTTTGCGCTTGGTTTCGAGGATTACGTCGTTAGAAGGCGTGAAGAGATCATCTGCGTCTTGCATCTCCGAGTCATCGAACTTTTGCTTCTTGGACGCAGGCTCGGGTGAAGGGGCAGATTCAAGGGTGGAATGGGAGCTGCGAGGTGATGATGGGGCTGAGCGCTTTCCTCGGGATGAAGAGGAGTCAGAAGTGTCTTGGTCGACTACAGTAGCTTCGGCTGCGTCCTCGGCATCTGGGTAGTCGACCATCTCGAGGTCTTCGTCATCTTCCTCTTCCTCTTCTTCCTCGTCGCCGTCTTCGGGCTGCTCGAGCTGCAGGATGAATTTGTCATACAACAATGCCCAAAGTCGGCGAGGGTGGAATGGTCGATGACGACTGTAGATGAAGCTTCGCACGGAGTACTCTTCAGTCTCGGGCTTTGGTGTAAGCACGTTACGACCATTGACCTAGTATAATCAGTATACAAGGCTCTATGGGAAGATTGTCTGGGCACGAGTATAACATACCTCCCGAACGGTCATGGCATGGAGATCCTGAAGCCATCCATAGCCGGACTGGGCAACTTGAAGGTTGAACATGCCAGTGTTGACAATCTGCTTGACATCGACCTTACCATAGCTCGACTCAAGGATCTTGGCGCGGTGGTTGAGCTTCTTGATCAAGTCTAGCAAGCGAGGTTTTGTTGACGCATCAACCTGGTAACATCTTAGCTTATCTGTCCTTGGAGAGGGGACGTTTTTGAACTCACCATATCGAGTTTGTTGAGGATGATGACATCCGCAAACTCAATCTGATCAACCATGAGATCAGAGACAGTCCTCTCATCCTCAGGTGTAACATCGTCACGTCTTGAAGAAATCAGATCACTCGTGTCAAAGTCATGCAGCATAGTGAAAGCATCAATGACAGTGACAGTAGTGTCGAGTCTGGCAAACTTCTCAAGACCACCAGCGTCCTTGCTGTACAAAATTTAGTATCTGACCCCTCACTTCAGAAAAGCCACTTACAGTTGCTTAAGAACCTTGATCATATCGGCGTCCAGACCGGGTGCGCCCTCAATGGATCCCATAGCGTCCATCTGCTCAGCAAGTCTCGAGTCGAATGTCTCAGCAACCTGCTCGGGCTCACTGATCCCGCTGCTCTCGATGATGATGTAGTCAAACTCTTGAAGTTGAGCTACACGAACGAGTTCCTCCAGAAGATCGCCGCGGAGGGTGCAGCAGATACAGCCATTCTGAAGAGCAATAACCTTCTCTTTGGTCTGTGAAAGATGGTGTGTTTTCTTGATGAGAGAGGCATCGACGTTGATACTAGAGGGGTCAGACTTTGGTATTGCTGGAAGGGAGTACGAACATACGCTCCAATGTCGTTGACTACTACCGCAATGCGGAGGCCATGCTCGCTTCGGAGGATATGCTGAAGAAGTGTCGTTTTACCAGAGCCCTACACGGTCAGCAACAATTCCATGATCAGGGATCAAGGAGGCTCACCAGGAACCCGGAAAGAAGTGTCACGGGAAGAGCCTTTGGGGGAATGCTGGGCTTCTTAGCACCCTTGCTCTTATTTCCTTTCTTAACCTTGTTCTTAGCCATTTTGAACCCGAAAAAGATAGGGAAGAAGACAGAAGAAATCCTGGTGGGATATGAAGAGAGAGAGTTGAAATGGGTGCAGAAAGGTAACCTTCTTGGAACGGTGGTATTTCTACTTGTTGTGACTTACACAATAATCTTGTTTACGATTATGGTGCTCATCAAGGTATGAACTCTGAGACCATCAAGGTGATGCTATCGCGAGTGTAAGTGCCTTGATGACAATTTACGTGACTCTATTGGCTACCGTTGAGGAACACGGCCACTGAGTTCGGAACTAATAGTGAAAAGGTTTAGTGGAATATGCAGCCAAAGATGGGGGATGCGGAGCGTGTGACGGCTTCTCTGACCATGAAGACAGAGTCGCAAAGAGTACTTCCAAGTAAATGAGATCATGAACGAATCCTCAAGAAAGCCTGAGCCAATACTCGCGAACCTTGACATGTTTCTGACCGAAAGTATGGCAAATCGCCACTGCTCACTGATGATGATTGTGGGATGGCTTGATGCACTTCACGACCAGGTTATCTAGTGCATTATCAATTCTCTCAAGGTCATTGGCTTAGCCAGTTTCTGGCTAAAAATCATCACAGACTAGGAAATGTCTAAGTGGCTACGAGTGGCTTGAGATCAAAGATTGTTGGCATCATGACAACCTTGTTGGGTTTGTTGAGAACCTTGATGGCTTTCGTAATGATGCCTCGAATGATGCAATAGGAAACTTTGTCTTATTTTTCTGGTAGCAAATTCTTGAACGCTGCTCGGAGGACATTTGATGGCGAGGTTTGATCAGTGATGATTTGCAAGGGGATCTCCACGGTTCTTATATAGAATACTAAAGCTGTCAGGCTAGTGACCAAAGTTGATGTGTCTTGGCTAAATCAATTGAAGTATAAGGACTTTGGCATGACTTGCCCTGACGGCTAGCTCTACAAAGCCATCCATGGTGCGACTGAGCATAGAGCTGCATTGATTGTTTTTGGGGTGGCATCTGATCAAAGTATGGACGGGCACTACACCGGACTTCAGCTATAAATGAAATAATTAAGGCGCAAAGCTTGGATGCCTCGAGTGGCCACGGTCATGAGCAGACCTTGGCTTTTGATCCAGATACTGGTGGTATATCATGACTGTACCCTATTCCTGGGAGCATGGTCGTAGAAGCTGGTGACAAAAAGTTTGTTATCGTGAACTGAGGCAGTCTGCTTTTTCGATTGCTCTAAATTTGATGAGCTTGCCAAGTGTGGTCTTAGTTTGAAAATCGGCTTCTCCACGATACTTCGACACTCTGGACAGGAGCACTATCGCATCCGATCTTTCGGCCGAGCAACTGGAAGACCGGCCCTAGGGTAGCCAGTGATGAATTAATGGTTTCCGCTGCTCGCAAGATGGGGACGGCATACTATCGCCTGGCGCGACAGATATGCAGCTATCGAGAGACATGGACATGGTCTTTCAGCTTGTTTTCCGATAAGCGCAGACACTTCTGAGATTTTACGACCAGACTTCTGGTAAGTGTACCGTAATGCAACGAGAGTCGCGCTGCTTGCTAAAGTCTCCCTGTAAGAGGCGCTAGCAGAACAAATCACGTACCGACCTCCTACTGCCGGCGCTGTTACTCCGTACAATTAAAGTAAAATATTGCATGCCGAGGTGAGTAATAAATTGATCTTCGTCGATATCATCAATAAACGGCAAATCTTAGATCTGACTGAAGCGTAATTGCAGGCTTTCTGTCTCTGTTATGGAGCTCAAGCCTCGGGTTGCCTAAATTGGTGATGATCTGGATATTCTTATACCCGGTCATTGTTAGGAGGCTTGATCATAAGAGCCATAGATCGTGACAAATACAATATCTACTGTATCTTGAAACAACAAAAATGAATTGTAACAAGCCACATGCATATGTTCTTCTTTGAATTCGATTAATTCAACACGCTAGTTGTGCTTTTTATATAGAATCTGCTGATATTCACATAACGAGGCCCATCTCAGCCGAGACCAACTGCCGCTGGATCGAGCCGCAGTGCCTCCCGCCTCTCAGGCCCGAAACCGAGAAAGACAACTCTCAACGCGGGGTCTCCGCAATCTCCACGCCGGCCCGATCGTTCTACCCAAGGTAAACGGTAAACGACCTCACTCACCTCGATTATAAGATCAATTCCAGCTTCAGGCTCTTCAGCTTGTCATCAATTCCTCTCCTTCACCTTCACATCTGCCTGTACCGTGCGTGTCACCCAGCAACCAACAGAGCAACATCAACATCAACATCAACAAAGCAAAGGGGCAAAGAGTTACACCGACAGACACACAGAGACACAATACAATGGCAGACACAAAACCCGCTTATGCAGGCACACCCGCCAACGTCCCAGGCGCGAACGTCTTCGACTTCTTATTCAGCAATCCCTTCCAGAACGAGAACGACTTTACCCCTAGAGCGAGACGTGTGCCAAAGATCCATGATGATCAGCCCATTTTCGTTGACCACGCCAGCGGTACGTTGCACTCCCAAACTTAATCTCACCTCACCTCACCTCACTCAATCTTGCATGCATGCCCAAACTCAACATCATATCATGGCGACACGTACTGACTTATCTAGACCGTCCTCTCACTTTCTCACGCGTAAAACGCGATGCCCTTACTCTAGCATCAAACCTCCAGTCTCTCGGTCTTGATCCCAATGAAATCGAGACCCTCCCTCCAACAGCATCATGTTCTGGCCCAGAGGTCGCACCTGTGGTGCTCATTCAATTGCCTAACTGTTTGCCCTTTGCGACACTGGTGACGGGTGCCCTCGCGGCTGGCTTAACTACCACATTAGCATCGCCCTCACTTTCGGCTACTGAGCTCTCATGGGTCATCAAGAACTCGCGTCCCCGCGTGCTCTTCACAGCGAAAGCCTTCCTCAACACCGTCGAGAAAGCGCTTGAGCAGCAGGAAGACGAGGCGTACAAGAGAAGTGTGCGCGTCTACACAGTCGATGTAGCGAGGGATTTGTATCCCCTCTCACCGGCTTCTCACGCCGAAGATGGCGACTGGAAGAACCTCCTGATGCCAGCGAAGGCGCCTCTTACCGCCGGTCACCCGTTCTCACCAGAATCCGCCGCCACACGAACAGCAATCATTCTCTGGTCATCTGGTACATCCGGTCGGTCAAAGGGTGTTTTACTGTCCCATCAAGCCATCAACTTCTCAATCGCGTCGCTGTGGCATGATGCCGACTATTACGGGTTTCACCAGCGATGGCTAGGCTACGTGCCATTTTACCACGTCTTCGGTCTCACCAACACCTTCTTACTGGCTATCGCAACTGGATCTACGGTGTTTACCATGCCCGCGTTCAAGCTCGATACTGTTTTGTCCGCGATCCCTCGCCGACAGATTACTTATCTTCACATGGCTCCTCCAGTGGCCGTGATGCTCGCCAAGTCACCCGTGGTAGAGCCCTTCGCGCGACGCGACGCGCGCGGTCGCAATGCTTTCAGCAGTGTTGTCGCGGGTGTCACGGGCGGTGCGCCTCTTGGCCACGAAGTCGTAGAGAAGGTTTTCCAACGACTCGGCTTCCTCGTGAGGCTTGGCTACGGCATGTCGGAAGCGTGTAGTGTCACTCTGCAAAGAGGTCTCAGGGAAGAGGACATGCACAGTTACAAGCACGACACAGGAAAGCCTCATTGGGGCGTTGAGCTCATGATCGCCGGTTCAGGCGAATTGAACTCTGAGGATTCCACCACAAAGGCTGCGCCGTTCGGCGCTGAGGGTGAGATTCTCGTGAGATCGCCCGGATTGATGAGTGCGTATGTCCCATCCCATGGACTGGGAAGCAAGGAAGCGCCCGATATGAGCGTCACAACAGAGGCGTTTACCTCAGATGGATGGCTTCGAACCGGCGACGTCGGCCATCTCGACGAGGAGGGCACTCTATGCATCACAGACCGCATCAAAGAAATGATCAAAGTGCGCGCTTACCAAGTCGCACCAGCTGAATTGGAGGCCATTCTCTGCAGCAGCGATGACGTTGCTGACGCTGGCGTAATTGGCATACATGACAAGAATGAAGCGACAGAGTGGCCACGCGCTTACGTCGTCGCAGCAGATGAGAGCAAGTCAGAGGCCGAACTTCAAAAATTGGCGCATGATCTCAAGGATTTGGTTGAGAGTCATTCAGCGCGGTACAAGTGGCTTGTTGGCGGAATTGTCTTCGTAAAAGCGATCCCCAAATCACCGAGTGGAAAGATTCTCCGAAGGGTTATTCGGGATGGCGGCATTCAGGGCTTGGAGGTCTCACTGTACCAGCGCAAGAAGCGAGACCACAAGCTGTAAACTTTTGGCTATACGACACTACGCATGTACTAAGAGCGCTTGTAAAACTCTTTTTTCCATCTAGCATTTCTCTTTATGGAGCATCTTATTAATAAAACGGTAGTTTAGAACTTTAGATTGCAGGTCTCAGCTGTGTTTACACAAAGATTACTAAAACATGCATCGTGATTGGTCGGGCTTCTAAATACCCGTGATGGATTCGGCCTCGGACTTAGCCCTTTCGGACAAGGGAGCTCTTTTCGGTCTGTGCAAGGTGTGGAGAGACAAAGAGCGAGAGTGGTATAAGACCTGCTTGTAGAACGGCAGTGAATGGGAAAGTATACGATAGAAATCCCGTTTGCATTCAATTTGCTTATAAATTAAACCTGTCAATTGAACCTGTGGCGCACTGCTTTATAAGGCCATTTCTAATAACACCACCTCGCAAACACCATCACGTCAATCTCAAAATAACACCATGACGCACATTACATCAGAATCTACTCCCCTCCTCCCAGAGCCTGCCACCGAGCGCTCAATCTCCTACCAGAGCTCCCATCCCGCCTACGATGCGCGGCCACTGCACCCCAACTACAGCAAACATGAAGAATGCCATGTTGACTACAGCGACATCCTTCGCGACATCATCATTGGCTTCTCAGACGGCCTCACAGTACCCTTTGCCCTAACAGCAGGCCTGTCAAGTCTCGGCAGTGCCAAGGTCGTCATCATCGCTGGCCTAGCAGAGCTCTTCTCCGGCATGATCAGCATGGGTCTAGGCGCGTACCTCGCCGCCGTGACAGAGCGCGACGCGTATCATTCACAAGCTGGCAAAAAAGAGTTCGCGGTTCAAAATAGACCTGGCGATGAGCGTACGGGTGTTTACGACGTTTTGGAAAAGTACAGCGTTTCGCGAACTGCTGCTGCACCTTTGGTCGACGAGCTCTGCAAGAACCCCACAGAATGGGTGCGCTTCATGATGGATTTCGAACTCAAGCTCGAGGAGCCCAATGTTCATCGTGCGTGGATCTCAGCGGTCACCATGGGATTGAGCTACTTCATCGGCGGACTGATCCCCATGATCCCCTACTTCGTCATGTCACGCGTGCGCGAAGCTTTATTTGTCTCGATTGGTATCACGGTCGCTGTGTTGTTGGTATTTGGATACGTCAAGAACTACGTCGCTATTCGCAATCATCGTGCGGGTGTCTGGGGAGCGGTGCAGACACTGATTATTGGCATGTTGGCAGCTGGCACAAGCTATGCGATCGTGCGGGGTTTGGATTCGAACGATTCTTGAAGGATGGTGTGACTATGGCGCGACGGCGGCGTTTGGCTACGGCGTTAGGGTTCTTTTGGATGCGAGCAAAGTCCTCGTGATGGACGGCGTGATTCAGTATCTGGGTGTGACAGGGACAAAAGTGATGATAGCAGAATATTCTCGTATTAACGACCGAAATGACAATACTCCATTCCTCCAAAGGCAGCGTTTGTTTGCCTGCCCAACAACCATCTCCCGTTCCTACCTCCTCCCCCACTCATTAGTAGTGATCTGTTCGGCGTTATCATCAACACTGACCTGGAAAAAAAAAGTGAAGCCATCGCCCTCCCCAGAGTGATCGGAATTGAGTCATCCAGCCCGCGAAGGGGACAGGACGCCGCGTATCGCACTTCAGTTTTTCCCAAAACGAGCCTCGCAAAGACGTTCCCATAGAGACAGCGTGACAAAAGCACGCGCTCTGAGTATTTCTGATATCTTTTGCAGACGTGACATTGACGCCAGGCCGTTACCGGCAGACCAACGGTTCCAGCAGATGCCAGATGTCGGTGATGGGTGAGGCTTACTCCGAATTTCCCACATGCGAAGAGTTATTGAGAGACAGCGCGAAGCGTGTCTCTCTGTTTGTAGCATGGAAACGCAGCGTTGGGGAGGGCGAATGGCTTGAGGAAGGAAAGATTTTGGAAGTGAGGAAGGGTTTTTTATTGTGCGGATACAGCCGGGGTTAAGCCGGGTGGGGCTGTAGGGTAGGCGAAGCTGAGCTCTCAAGTTGAGTGAAGATATCTGCCAACCTCGAAAGTTTAATGAGGATCCTTGTAGCCCCGGGAGTTTGGTAGCGACTGTGATTGAAGGTTGTCCCCGGGGTATGCCTTTGACTTTTTCCGGCTGTCATGGCTTTAGAGCCTCAAAATAAGAGTCGGTCAACTTCAACAACTGGACAGCAACATCAGCGACAATTCAGAAAACGTCAGACGTTCATAGAAGTTCACACTGATACTCATGAGATCAAAGGCGATGAGGATTTGCACCGATTTGAGCGAACCAAAATCAACGATGGTTATAATAACTCCTCAGAACCCTCCTCAATGTATGACTCTTGAGCCCGCCCAGGTCCCGTCGCCTCAACTGAATGATTTATCAGGATGTCTTTAACAATGCTCATTTTACAGATTGCAAAGGAACTGGAATTGCTATGAAAAATCCAAGAGAACAACCAAGTGAGGAAAAAGGTTAATGAATGTTCAGCCAATTGGTCGCTCATCATGGTATAAAGTCAAGTTGTTATCCAAAAGTGTTATTCGCAGTTGAGACTTGTGGCTGAGGAATTGAATCAGCAGACAGAGCGTAGTTCATTCATCTCACTGAGAATATCTAGGACGACGTGGGGAAGTTGAAATTTATTATTTTCTTATTCATTAATATAGAAATTATTTATATATGACGTTAAAGAGAGGTTTCCGACCTGACCTCTGATCTCGCACTCTTATGATCCATATCCTTCATATGAACCAAATATGTTTCATCATTGTCTCCATATTCCACCTCATATGTCCTATGACATTCAATACCTACAGGGTCGACCCGCCTTTGTGATCGATCTGCTTGAGAAGTGGCATTGGTTCCAAGCGGAACACTGCGGTTGTGAGTGTTGCCAGGCGTTGGCTTGTTGCTCTTGCTGCCATAGTTGTAGTAGCGTTGGGAAGTACCCAGGATCTTGGGGAATAGGCGGACGAGCAGGATTCGAAGGGACGGCATGCATGCGCAGATGATACCGACGTTGCCTTCGATGGTGGACCATTTTGATACAGCGAGGTATTCCCATGTTGCGTTGGTGGTTTTGACGCCGGCTTGGACTGTGGCGTGAAGACGAAGAATACTCATGATTGTGACACTTATTAATGTTAGTGACTGGGGACTCCCAAGGTGGCAGGGAATGAGCTTACAAGATACCGACGCTGAACATCATGCCAACACCAATCTTCTTTCGCCAATCCAAGTTGAGTGACTTGAGTTGAGACAAGGGAATGCCAAGGATCCAAAAGTCGAGGGCGATGTTGATAGCGGCATTGGACCAAGTAACCGCATTGATATCGGCGCATTTGCCCTCATGTTGTCCATCCCACTTCAACCAGAAGTAGTTGATAGGCCGGCACTGGAAGATGGCCACGAAGACAAACACCAGTCCAAAGACAACCGTGAACGCAACCGTTCCCCAAAGTAACCTCCTGACATTCTGCGTCGGAAAGATTCTCAGGTAGAAGAACAGCATGGACAGCTTCAGAAACGTTTGTAGTGAGAAGTACATGATGGCCATGGTGTAGAAGAACATTCCAAATTGGGTGATCTGATCAGGTGTAACGGTCCAGATGTCGCGACCCATGCCGTTGGGGGCGAGACCACGAGAGTTGATGACGATGGAAGGTATGGCGACACACATCGTCAGTGCGATGAAGAGATCGTCAAGGCCGAGGGGAAGCTTCCAGTAGAGCTTTGTACCAAAGCGTTGAATGATGAAGATTCCTGTTATTATGGCCATGACTTCATTGAGGACTACGAATTGAGGTGAGTGGTCTCTGACTGGAGCGCCACATGCCGTGAGAGTAGCATTTTTTGTGACTGCAGATGTGAGTTGTTGTACAAGAAGAGGCCAAGGTTGACATACCAAGAGACTGTGGAATTGTACATGCGCGCATAACGCAGCCTTCAATGTCTTGTTGTAGTGCGGTGTTAGTGCACATGCACTTCTGGTCTGTAAGTTCACATGTCGATCGCTCAACGGCCGACACGAAACAATTTGCCTAGGTCCCCATCAGCTACAACTCGCATGTGAAAGTCATGAGAAGAAAAACTTACAGCACATTCCGGTAACGCAGACAAAGCAGAAGCAGCAGAAGAAGACTCTTGTTGGGCAAAAGCCAACGGCAGAGCCGCAAGGCAAGCGAAGACAGCCCCACGCAGCAGCCGCATCGTAAAAAGCAAGATGATGGAAAAACAAATGGATCTGGGGACTGGGTGGGAGAGGGTGGACTGATATGTAGTTGCAGGGCTAGACAAGATCGTCTGCAAGGGAACTTCAGCCCAGTTTTATGTCACTGCCCGAGCTGTGGTTCAGATTCGTGCTTTAGTTCCGCGCGGTCAGACCCGCACAGACTGCTCTGATCCAGTGTTTCGAGTCAAGACAAACATGATAATGGGGAAAAGACAAGTCAAGAACAGGCTGAATACGATCGAAACGAGTGAGCCAAGGCGGAAGAGGAGGTCCCAAGAGACCGGATCAGGATGAACTTAATAAGTTTGATTGATGGCTTGCAGTGGATACGGGCGTTATCATTGGGGACAAAAGGTCCATTACTTGGTGTCTGATATTGACAGGTTCGTTTACGGTGGCCGCGGAATTGGAAGAGGGAGGTGTCACTGCATCTGTAGTGGTGGGTGAAACGTGAAACCGTCAATCGGTGGTCAGAACTCTAAAACCGGCACTTGGGCCGATGATCTTTTTCACTTTGTCTGAACGCTACATAACCAAGAAGCTGGTTTTCTGGGACGATCTCTGAGCTTTGATGGTCAAAGCAAAAACAACAGCGAAGATCACGCCTCGATATAGATTAAACATTTTCGATTCCCGAATCCTCCGAACTGGGGCCCGTAGATCACCCATCACGAGTCTCCTCTTCAGGAACCACTCTCTTCACTGACCTTACCGTTCTAGCTTTTCTAGCCTTTGCGCCCCGGCGATATCCACTAGACCCTCTTGGTGATGTATATCCGAGATCAAACCGTGGTATAGCTTCGCCTATTGCGCCACCGTCTGCCAAGCATACTCACGTTCTCTATTTAGGAAAGTGACTCGCAGCCATTCTAGAAATAACTCAACGTTTATTCACCGTTTTGCGAGCGAAAGGGGGCGCTTTTCCTCTTTCTCGTCCCCTCTCGCCTCTCCTACAGAGGGGTCCGTGGTGTGGTGGGGTTTGAGACGGAGAGACCCCTGAAGCTAAAGACGCTAACTATAATGGCATCGGACCTTTATCCAAGCAAAGATTGGTGAGAGGGCTGTGGCGAGTTGGACTGACCAGATGATGGTTCGGGGTGACACTGAGAAGGGGAACATATACCGTTGAGGTGCTGCGAATATCATGCATTCATTTATTGGCGACCTCCTTGCTGAAACTCTCCCTGCGTGAGAATGTCTGCATTGTGGTCTAGCCCTGTAACTGCGGGACCCCGTTGAAGATTCTGTCAAAAGTGGCGAGTGTGGATGAGTTTGTGCTTTGACTTTAGACTACTTGACTCAGAAGCAAATATCCATCAGCAAAATCCCCTCTCTGGTCCGCAATGCCATCTCAACCGATTTCTTTCCAAACATCATCCACACGTGGCTTTGACTGGGTTCGTCGATTGCCAAGACGGTTGGATTCCGGCTGGAACAACCGGGATCAACATGGGCTATTTCTTCTTTTATATTTAATCTCCGGCGCTTGGAACCCTTCTCTACCTCGGGTAACTCGGCTATCAGAACCCCATATAGGTCCCCCTGGCATCTTAATGCATATCCCCCATGAGGGACCTGCCAAGAATGGTTATTCGCGCGGGAGGGCAGCATGGCATTGCAGAGTCAAAGATGAACCAACAATCAACAAAGCTTGCTAGTGCGCGGTGAGAGCTGAACGATCCAAGGCATGCACTTCGTGGGCTGTCCATAGACAGATTAGATTGCAGAAAGGGGGCTTGTAAATGCTAAATTCTCGTGAATAAATACTCATTCTGTCCCGCCTAACCACGCCACTTTGTCACTCATTCCGCTCCAAACTACCCTCAAAATGAAGTCCTTCCTCTCCTTGGCGCTTCTGCCTCTAGCACTTCTCATCGATAGCTCCAGCGCCACAAGCGCTAGCTGTCGTTGTCTTCCCAGCGACAAGTGCTGGCCTGCCGATAGCGTCTGGGCCAAGTTCAACACCACCGTCAATGGCGCTCTCATCAAGACTGTCCCCCTTGGTTCACCATGCCACGACCCCAACTACGACGAGGCGGCTTGCGCTGCCGTCAAGGATTCGTGGAAGTGGCCCATGACACAGTAGGTTCCCCAATCTTTCTAGCGCAGGGCGCCACCAATTAACCCTAATTAGCATCGAGACTTCATCGTCGGTGATGCAGAATTGGTTCGCCAATCAGAGCTGTGACGCTTTCACTGCGGAGGAGAAACCCTGCACCCTTGGAAACTACGTTAGCTACGCCGTAAAGGTCTCGAATGCTCGCCAAGTAGCTGCCGCCGTTCAATTCGCAAATTATTACAACATCCGGCTAGTCGTCCGAAACACGGCGCATGAGTACGTCTCAACCCCAGATTTAAGTTCGATAACCTTATTAACTTTATCGCTTTTAGCTACTTTGGTCGATCTACTGGTGCTGGCGGCCTCGCTGTCTGGACTCACCATCTCAAGAACACTGAGGTCGTTCAATGGGCTGACAAGACTTACAACGGCCCTGCTTTCAAGCTTGGTGCTGGTATCCAGGGTTTTGACAGTGTTGAGTATGCCGACTCACAAGGACTTACCAGCGTCCCTGGTGAGTGCCCTACTGTAGGCCTTGCTGGCTTTACTCTGGGCGGTGGTCACTCTCCCCTCAGCTCCAGCTACGGCCTTGGTGCTGACAACACCCTCGAGTTTGAGGTTGTCACTGCTGCTGGTCGTATTGTTCGTGCTTCTGCCACTGAGAACAGTGACCTTTACTGGGCTCTCAGCGGCGGTGGCGGTGCCAGCTTTGGTATCGTCACTTCTATGACTGTTCGAGCTCACAAGACCACTACCATCGGTGGTGCCACTCTTACGCTCGTTGCTGGCACCGACAAGGATGTTTTCTACAACGCTGTCGCCAAGTTCCACGAGCTTCTGCCTGCCATGATTGATCACGACGCCACAGTCACCTACATCCTCACCAGCGCTTATCTCTCCATCAAGCCTGTCACCATCGCCAACTCCACTGGCGACTATGTCCGTGATGAGGTTCTCGCTCCTTTCACAGACTATCTCTCCAAGGCCGGCCTCAAACCCACCGTCTCATACACTACCTTGAGCTTCCGTGACCACTACGAGCTCTACAACGGCCCCCTGCCCGGTGGCCACCTGGAGGCCTCTCAGTTCCAGTTCGGCGGTCGTCTTATTCCCAGATCTGTTCTTGAGACTGACAACGCCAATTTCGTCAAGGTTCTGCGCAACTTTGGTGCCGCCGGTGTGCTCGTCGCCGGCAGCAGCGGCAAGTTTGAGGCCTACCCTGGCGTCTCCAACGGTGTCCCCTCCTACTGGCGCAAGGCCGCTATTTCCCTGCAGTTTGGAACCCTCTGGGACTCAACTCGCTGGGCTGACATGATCGCTGATCAGAAGAAGATCACCGAGGTCTACACGCCCCAGCTTAAGGCTGTCACTCCCGGCAGTGGCACCTACATGAACGAGGCTGACTTCAACGAGCCTGATTGGAAGAATGTTTTCTACGGTACCAACTGGAACCGTCTGAACACTATCAAGAGGAAGTGGGATCCCAACTCCTTCTTCTATAACTTCAAGGGTGTTGGCAGTGAGGCTTGGACTGTGGCCACGGATGGTCGCATGTGCAGGGCGTAAGATTTGTAATGACTTCTACTAGCACATATTTCAATTGTATCATAACAGTTTAGCATTCATAATCTGCATAGCATAGGGTATTAGCATTCCACGGGGTATATATTACCAGAATTCTTGACGTCCTATCTTCATACAGCTTTATCCTTCATGTGTCGTGCTTCTGAACAGTATTCTTCGATGACACAGAGTGATGAAGCCCATTAACCAAGACCGAATGCTACCGTGCACACTCTAGTCATCTACGGTACAGTCATTACATTATGTCGTAGCAACAGATCAAATTCAGCGCATCATATTTGAAAAAAAAGGAACAATCTATTGAAGTCTGAATATATATATCTCGAAAGGAATGAAGGAGATGTAAAAGGTAAATGCAATCCCAGCCCGAAACCTATCTATCCCGTAACCACCACCACCTCTTCGCCAATGTAAAGCCAATATCCGTCAAAGCCCGTTGTGACAATGCCTGGCACCTCATATACTAAGCCGCTTAGAAGCCACCGTTGGGGTTGGGGTTGGGAATGACCTTGCCACCCTGCTGAACAGGAGGGATGACCGACTTGACAGTCTCAGCAGCAAGCTCCTTGTGTCTTCGGAGGCTGAAGTCCTGGTTATCGAAGTTCTGGTTGATCACACCAACCATGCCATTCTGGCAATGGTTTCCCATCTGCTGAGCGCAGTAGTACCAGATAGGCTTGGAGTCCTCAACCACAATCTGGAAGACATCAGGAGCCTGGCCCTCCTGGGTAGGGAAGTTGAAGCCGGCGAAGAAACCGCTGCCGTCGGCGAGAGGCTGGCAGGGCTCGCCGAAGCTGGACTGGGCGACAGTGTGGTTCTTGGGGAGAAAGTGCCACTCGACAACGTCGCCGACTTCAGCGACAACGTTGTCGGGGTCGAAGCGGAGACCACCGAGACCGGCGTTGACGGAGTGAGTTACACCGGTGAGAGTGACGGTCTTGTCGGGTGTTGAGCGGACAGTCTTGGAAGCGGGTGCCGCGGAGACAGTGGCGGCAAGGAGGAGAGTAGCTGAGACGATCTTGGAGAACATTTTGATGGTTTGTGAGTTATGAAGTTGAAAATGAAGTGAAGTTGAAGTTGTTGAGTAGTGTAAAAGTGCAAGTTGTTTGATTGTTAGTGTTGTTGTGATGATGATGAGAACATTGCCAGTAGACCGGATATCTCCTTCATTATATAGAAAAATGAATATATCTAAAATCTATTTCAAATTCATAAAAGTCATCATCATCATAGTGTAACTCGTCTCTCTGTGCCACCGCCTCAGCTGGGAATAGCAACCAGCTGTCCAACTCAGCCATCACCGGAAGAGCTCTGCTCCGAGGCCTGTCAACCAAGGACTCTCTCTAATTTCATTGGCCAAAACATGATTCTAGCATGGCTGAGGGGAGCTGACTGTTTCTCGGCATTCAGTGAGCTGTAAGCGTGGTTGACACTAGCCCCCAAAGACTGCGCCTCAACGTGGAATGAATGATGAAAATCTTATTTTTATCTGAGTAAGAGCCTTTCTATTGGTCGGAGCATGGAAGTGCTTTTTGACAGGCTGCTTATGTTTCAAGCCATGGGATTTGTTTGTGCGATGCTGGTACTTGTCAAGTCGGGGAAGCTTACTTTGCATGGCGATGCCTGTATTGCCGACTATCCGAATACCATGCTTTTCTTTTTTTTCTGTCAAGGAATTAGATTAAAATTGGAAGATACCCTGATTGCACAGGCCCGGCCGCTTCGGGTTTGACGACATCCAGCGCTATAATCGTCAAAGCTTTCTATACCAGCAGGCATAACAATCTCACTCAGCGGTGTCTTTACCTTTATAGCGCCAAGCTCTTGGATTGCCCCCGAACCTCAATAAGCCAAAAATTGCCCAAATGAAGGTAAAGTCCCAAGACACGCAATCAAGTACCAAAAGTCAGAACGAGGCGTTCACGCTGGGACAGCATCGCATGGAATTGACAATTCTGGTTAAGTGACACGGCCCCCATATGGTTAGCATCAGTCCCTAGAACATAAAGTTTTTCATCCAATGGGAATATCTCTCTGTAGTGCACGGCATATGCATGGTGGCAGTGACCAAAGTCCTTTCTCAGCATTAGAACAGTTCTGAGTTGGACTGACGGGCTTGACGTGTCGTCAGCATTCGATGGCTGAATGGATGAATAACACAAAGTGAAAACATCAGCCGGGACTAATGGCCCGAAATTACTCTATCCTACTGAAGATGAATTCGTGTGCAGTAGCTGTGTACTGTACTCATTCTAAGTTTAGTGTCAGGCTTGGCCGTCGGGACTCAGCCTCAAGGACATTCAAGCATCACACTTGTAACCCGTCATTCATATATGACCCCGCAACATGTCAAATCCGACTCCCAATCAAACAACTGGTGGCTTGCTCTAGCCTTCCTGAGTCGCTGGTTGACTGAATCGACACAACCCTAACATAATTAACAAGACCTTTCAGTAGAATCAGACAGCTTCAGGTTTCTTTTTTTGTTATACAAGAATCCCTGGTTCCATTCTAGTAATACTGCCATACAAGATAACGGAATAGATCACGAGGAAATGGGCCTATACTTATCCTAATAGACTTGTTAAGCAATCACTTGACACCATGCCCAGTTCCCCAGACCGTCGTGGAGATAGACCGGTTGCCCATGAAAGCTCCCTCGAGTCTGGAAGTATATTCTGCCCTTTGGAAGCGGAAACTGGAACAATGAATGTACTAAAAGCGGTTAAGTTGGTATTCTTGTCATGGGAGTTATTTATCTTACCCCTCGTTCAAATTGAGAACCTTGAACATGTGGACTGCATCGTTGAATGTCTTTTCGGACCAGCTGACCGAGTCCCTGTTCCTCGATCATGAGTCAAGGCAGGGAAGATTTGACTTTATCCACTTACATCTTATTAATAACAATTAGCAACCTCTCACGTGGTTGAAGCTCGCCGTTTGACAAAGTAGCTGCTAGTTTCTGAGCTGATGTGGCCCAGGTTAACGGATCTGAGCCATCAACAACCCAAATAGCAACATCAGGCGTTTGACTCTCTGAATAGCATCCATCAGTAATTGTCTAAATTAACAGGGAGACCGATCTCATACTTTCGACTCTAAAGAGGCCCGATGGAGCATGGAAACATAGAGGCTGTCCTCTTCCCTCATAGAATGGCATAATGTCTCCATAGTGAATTCCTTTCCGTTCAAGTTCCCCCAATTGTGACAGCTCAAGTCCGCACTACTGAAGTCAGGATGAAGACTTTCAAACATAGAGATAATAAACATACCATGTAAATGAGGCATCCGACAAGAGTCTTCTTACCAGAGCTGGGATCGCCTAGTAGGCTCAACGACCTGCAAGACATGTTCTGGCGGGCGGCCCGGCAACACAATGGGAATAAATGTCGCGTGATGAAAGATGACTTGCGTGCAGGATAAATCGAGGCGGGGTATTTTGAAAAACGAACGAGAGTCAGACAGCTTCGATTCAATTGGGCAATGTTTGCTTTTCTGTGTCGTGAACCAACAACTTCTTGTTTGCCCAGGATGAGTCAGCAGCCAGCCACCGACGTATTGTGGTCTTGGCCCATGGACTTGCAGTATATAGCTCAGAGCACTCTCTAGCAGTATATTTGTTTGTGGAGGCAATGATTCTGAGACTGGTCGCTCTTCTCAGTCTCAGCTTCAGTCTGATAAGTTTGGCCTACGTCGTGCGGGTCCCATGATCATGAACTATCAATATCATGAACTATCAATATCATGAACTATGGTCTCGATGCTTGAAACCCCAGACCACTGCACTAAGGAAAGGAAATATTTATCGCGATATAAATATTCTTTAATTGTCATAGATTTTACTTGTCTATACCGTCCAATCTATCCGTATTGTGACTAAAAGGTTTGTGGATGATTGAGCTACAATAAATAAGCTGAACCTTATGGTCTTAACGGGTGATTTAGAAAGAAGAACCACGAAAAGTTTGTCCTTATGGGGCTCACTCACAGAGATGGCTTCGATAGCAGGCTCCATAGGAAGCCTATCATCTCTGCCAGCTTGCCAGCGATCTCAGACATCAAACTCACAGCACGCAATGCTTTCCCACTACCACTTCAGCCATCAGCAAGTTCGGTCAGAGTACAAAGTTGTGATGACCTATTGCCTCCTCCTCTTGGACAGCCAACTCCAAGCATATTGAAACTGTTACAACTCTTGGTTGGTCTGAGCTATGGCAACTAGGAACTTGAGGCGAGTATGCTTGACCATCTGCCACATACGACCATAGCTCGTAGAAAATACGGGATCCCGTCCGCTCTCTCATAGTCAAGCTGCGAAGCGCTGGATTAGTAGTTGGGTCGGTGACGACCAGCGAATCCCCGGTGTTGTATGTTTTTTGGTGTTGAAACTAACTTTTGCCGTCTCCACGATATCCACCCAAGTCAGCTAGCTCTCTTGAGGCAGTCATGACTACAAGGAACAGACAACACTAGCAAAAACAGAGCTTCGATAAATAATCTTCTATATTAAGTAGAATGTGCTACTTAGAGTTCCTGTCTTGTGCTTTTGCCGAGATCTGTCACTATGGTAGACTCCGGCCAATGCTAACTATGTCCTCAGTCATTGCTATTACGCATTACTGCTTATTGAGGCAGTTCGACCATAGTTACCATATGTCCATTTTCTGTGTGTTATTGTCAGCGCCTTCTAAGACAAATGCCACCTACATCTAGAAACGGCGAAGGTCGATTATCTTACGAAAGATGCTAATGATGTACTTGTTGCTTACTCGAGCAGCAAAGCCAGTACAACTACTAACAGAGTTACTGAGTGTAAACCAAGCAAGGAGCATATTCAACTCAGAAGAGAAGTGGTGCTCTTAAAGTTCCAAAGCAACCGTACCCCAAACAATACGTACATTACTAGCAATTGCGAACCTGCCCGTCGGCATGTTAAGCACTTGTCAGGAATGTTGATGAAGTGCATGCGTGCGTTTAAAACATTCCGCTATTAGGGTTGCAATTTCATGGTGGTGTTCGCTTGATTTGATGTTATATGGCTTCGAAAGATGTCGAATATGAAACCCCGCACTTCCATGTGACTTGTTGAGCACTTTACCACCCCATGGTAAGCGTCAGTGTAGAACGTCTCCAGCGCTTAACTTTGCCATGACATCCCGTCCAAGCCCAGCTTCACAAGGTCCGGCTATGTTGAACGTACTGGAAAGTGAACATCGGAATATGCTCGAAAGAGCTGTGAGGAATGTCCTGAGTACGGAGGTAGCCGAGCTCGTATACGCTCAGATTCTTGATGGGCTTCCTACTGAAAAGTCTCTGACAGACAGTTCCGACTTTGCCAAAGATCACCCCGTTCACAGCCTTCATCATACCGACATTTGCCCCGGATATGTAGACAAAGCCCGGGAGTTCAGAAATCAGCTTGACCTATCGCAACTACAATTAGACTCCAAGGTAAGTTTTGCCCAGGGAAATATCGATATGTAAAGCTTATATTCCTTTAGACAATCAAAGCCTTCTCCGATACTGTGCCTGGCTCAGAAAAGTTCAACCTTCGACTAATCGAAGTAGTTGCCGTGGCTTGTCATCAGATCGGCGCTTGTCTCTTCAACCTTGATGGTGGTGCTCACAAGCACAACGTATATGGAGATTGGAGGCAAAGTGTACTGGAAGAAAAGGAACGCGGGGTTGAGTCACGGCGATATTACGATCCTCCTCCAATCGCCTTTTGTCATCGAGCATATCGATATCCGGAGCAATATCCAAAAGGTATGGCCGATGTTGCTGGCTATTGGGCTGAGTCCAAGATCCTCGGTGGCGTTATTGTATTCGATCGTGGCGAGACTGAACAAGAGGTATGGTTTTTTGATCCTCATCATGAAACCCAACAGCTGATGACCACGGCGCCTGGGACAGTGCAATGCCATGTGGATCCATGGCGACTTGATCAGAGGCCCAAGAACTCTTTATCCACCGACCCAGGAACAATTCGAGGCCTTGATCAAATTCCTCACTATTCCATTTGAAGAAAGCCCAACATGTCCGTTTCCTATCCATGGATCAAGCGTTAACAGACCACGATGGCATCCATATCATGCACTTGCATATTATCACATCTTCCGTGATAAGTATGAGAGGAGGCTCCCGCCAAACCCGCCTCAGCCAGGTTGCGTTGAGGACGGGATGGACTGGCCAGAACTTGATGATCGGCGACTTCTTCTCCTAGGAGGATTTACCAATCCTCAAGGCGAGCCTTACGTCAATGATGATGAGTATGCCGCAGCTACAGAGAGGATTAAAAACATAACGCCTTCGTCGCCTCTTTGGCGGCAGTCTGAGATATAAATTTAACCTCGAATAGATTTTCTTTTATGGTCATGAGATGAACGCAACAGTTGACCAAGGTCTGGAGGTTGTCAGAAAGTTTGGAGTGTCAGCGGAAAAGAGTGTTTGGGCCTATTCTGAGCTTGCAAAAAGTTTAAGCTCTAGCATTTCGATGAGAAAGCGAAATGTCCACTCTATGTTTACCATAAGATATACTAAAGACGTCGTGAACGACTACAAGATATTAAATATGGCCCCAAGAATTGACTTATTATAAACTGCTCTCGAGATATTCTCATGATATCTAAAACTTTTGAACTTTAAATCCAGTCCGTAAAACTTCGTAGCCTCAAGTGTAAAATGATGGGCGGCAACCAGATACAAGTTAACTTTCTCAGAATTCATAGCTCTGAATCCCTTCGTGACCCGAGCTTCTAGCAGCTACATCCACACACACCCGGCAGAACACAGTTCTTTCCACAGCCATATTGAAGTCCGTTGGTTCCGCAGTCCTCCCACGTCTTGCATTTGGCCCACGGCCCAACTCCGCCAGCCGTAGCGGTCCAGCACCATTGGCCGCTCCCCTTCGAACCGCAGCTCTTCCAGCAGTACTTGTCTGAACAGCCGTATGGTGCCCCGTAATAGCAACGTCTCTTTTGGAAGAGTCTGGAGGTACCTGTTGGGGTTGTATTGGGGATATCGCCTTCCTCGAGGGGCGCTAGGGAGGCGCCCTTGGCGGGATCAAGGGTGCGGTTGCGGCCGAGTGGATGATCGGCGCAAAGGCGAAGATCTGAGGGCTCTACGCCATCAGGGAGATTTCCGGGGGTGACCTGAAGAATCCCAAGATCTCCACAGACAGCTTCGGCACCCGAGATAGTGGATGTTCCAGCAGAAATCAGGGTTGAGCAGGCGAGAACCAGAATAGTGCTGCTGCACTTCATTGTGAATAATGATTGGAATTGAATATAGAAAGTGCGTGAGTAGTGACAAAGAAGGTGCTTGAACAGGAACTGTTTGCGAATGAAGTGATCAAAGGCTGAGGATCATTCGGACGTATTTATACTTATTGCAAAGACGTCTCTTTCAAGGGCTCAGGGCGCTGATATCTACTCATCAGTATCAATTTGAGGCAGTACAGCAACCATGACAAGCCCTGTTGAACTTGTTGTTGGGGGCCATGAGGCCCCGCAACCGAGCGTCGGTCAAGGCCCAGAGGCCTATGCATCCCTGATATGATGAATGATGGTGTTGTATATTTGTTAAACAGAGGCCAAATATTTTACAGCTTCTGCTACTCTAGTCGCTTGTAGTGGTCTACAGAGAATTAGGAGCTATATAAAACATGCCTACTATAAAAAGTTCATTAAACTAGCAGACATACCATGAGATCAAAGTAGCACTCCTCCATCAAGTAGTTCAAGTGCAAGATGTGTATCCAAGGGCCAAAGCGGCATGGTGGCTTAGCTGCTTATCATACCTTCGGCGAAAGGAGTAATCGCCGTGGAAATTATCGCGCAAACCGAATCATTTGTACATCCACGAGTTGCCTATTCTGGTCTGTCAGTCTGGAAAGACCGAAATATACGATTAATACGCCACTGTAAGCGAGTGACCCTGGTGAGCCAAGACGGTCTGGATCATGTAAATGTCTTTCTTAGTTGGCAGCAAATAACCCTTTAGGCAAAATGCACAGGGGATTGAAACCTTCTGAACAAATCATATTTCAGGAATGCAAGGTGACCAATTGAAAGTTAGGTATCAACCAGCATGATATGATCATGAGACCATCATCGCAACCAACGACCAACAGTCAACAACGCCGCATTGGGACAGTGTAACTGATAATCTGATAAAGAGGATACCGGCCAAATCGCTAAATCGGATATATTCATGTCAACCTAACTCGTGGCCACCCCGCGGTTTTACACCCTTTCGAAAACACCAAACCTTGCTTCTTTGTCTAGCAGCCAACACAAAGTTTTTACCGCTTTACCTTCCAAACAAGATGCTCAAATCAAAGTCCATAGTTGTTGGTCTACTATTGACTTCAGTATCTGCCGTTTCACGTAAGAGTTCACCATGATTGAACCTCCTTCCACTATTAACTCAGGGAATAGTCACATACAGCAAACTTTATGACAACAACTCGATACCTGTTAGTCAGCTGGCATGCTACAAGAACGGTCTTATACTGGATGGGTACCCATCATGGAAAACCATCGGGGACATTCCACATTCAATTACTGGTCTTGAACAGGTCGATGGACCTAATTCTCCGCTCTGCGGTTCCTGCTGGATCCTCACATACGGTGAAACCTCCAGACCTGTGCTTATCCTAGATAGTGCAAAGGAGGGTTTCGTATCAACTCTTGATACCTTGAACTGGCTCACCCGTGACAAGGGCGAAGAGCTTGGAAGCGTCGAGGTGAAGCCTGCCAAGGTTGATATCACGAATTGTGGACTTGCCCCGGCGGATATACAGAAGGAACTCTGATGTGTCTTGGTGGCCTTTTGTTCCAGAGGGCATCCTTTGCACTGTTCTCTCATCCTCCTCCTGGATTTAATCTTTCGTCGTCAGTTGGGTCAAGATCCTGCCGTCCAACTAAACAGAGCTAAGCTAGCGATTTGTTCTAGATGAATTAACTTGACTATTGTAAAGTCTAGTCATAGGCGGCAGTGGTATTAGGAAGAACTGTTAATTATCGCCCTATACCTATTGTAAAATAAATGTGAACTCCACCATAGGCCCCTCCGAGAGCTCCGGATCTAAAGCTCTCGTTTCGGTCCGGCAGCTATACGAAGGGTCGGAGCAATACAGAAACAGTTGGATCGTCTCAATTAAATAGGATAGGGCACACTGTAAGTGGTGGATGATTTATGAAACAGAAACCTTGTAAACAGCCGTACTTTGCCTATTTAGGCAAATTCGGATAGTCTCTGCCGAACTCTCTAGGATTGATCAGGAGATCGGAGAAAGTATATAAGATGAGAAAATGCCTTTTTATTTCATCGAAAGCCCTACCCATTATTGAAAGTGTTAAGATACAAGGCACGGTCAAGATGAAGGTGGCTGTATTGTCCCTTTTTATGACCGCTGTGTCGGCCGCCTCACTCCCGGTAAGTCTCATCGGCAACGATTGGAGACACTGAGACACTACTAACCTGCTGGTGCAGAGCTATAGATTTGTCGGAAGAGTCAACCCGGCGACCAAACAGCTCACATGGCCGAGCACCGGAGTGGCATTCACCTTCAAGGGAACTACCGCCAGTATCAATATTGATAGTATCACTGGAACATCAAGCGCGGATCTGATCATCGACGGTGGCAACCCAATTCTCGTTAAAAATGTAGAGGGAACATCGATCTCTACCCCAAAGCTCACAAAGGGTACCCATACTGTTGAACTTCGCAAGCGATCTGAAGCATCTTTCGGTTCCTTCCGAGTTTCCGGCGTCAGCACGGATGGTCAACTGGTCGAGAACGTAGCACCAAAGCGCAAGATTGAGATCATTGGCGACTCCATCACTGTTGGATACGGTCTTGATGGCGTTAACCCTTGTGTTGATTCAGCTGTTCTGCAGAATAATGGCAAGACATACGGTGCTGTGGCAGCGAGAGCTTTAAAGGCGGATTATAGTGTCGTCGCTTGGAGTGGCAAGGGCCTTATCCGCAACTATGCCCAGAACCCCCCTGATACTTCGCCTACGATGCCAGTTCTCTACACTCGCTACGGAGCCAACGACGCCGACAACAGTTTCACGTTCCCCAGTTCCTGGGTTCCTGACGCTGTTGTGATCAACCTCGGCACAAATGACTTCAGTTACCTCAACGTGCGTCAGCCAGTCAACCCTGCAGACCTGACTCAAGCTCTGGTCAAGTTGGTGAAGAGCATACAGCCACACTACCCCAAGGCTCAGTTCTTCTTTGTGTCTTCTCCGCTGCTCAGCGATTACTACCCTACCACGGCTGATGCGCAAAAGTCCACACATGTCAAAGTTCTCAAGGATGCCATGCAGCAGCTGACTGGTATCAAGACTCATCTGGTTGATTGGCCTACACAGGGATCTGATTCAGGATGTGACTATCACCCAAATGCTGCTACGCAAGCCAAGGGCGGTGCACTTCTGGAGGCCTCTATCAAGGCAGCTTTGGGATGGTAAAGGTTGAGACGGGGTATCAAAAGAATTTTTGGAGATGTATGTAAAAAGAGCAGGCTTCTAACAGAGCCAAGCAGGTTCAAATAGAGAGAAGACAGTATTGTATTCTTGTTTGACAGTCAAATTAATTGCAACGTCTTATGAATGAACGTCTAGTATAACCGTTGTGCGTTGCTAGAATGGCTAGCTGCTTTATAAAATACAGGGAAAACTGGGCTACACCCAGAGGAAAAACCCCAGCCCCTTCAGTCTCTAACTCATCCTCCCCAATCCCATCACGAAACTCGTTGCTAACGAGTGTAGAATTCTACATCTTTCTATGTAACAGTAATTGGCCCTGAACCGCTTACAGTACCATAGGCTCCATACTTATCTCCCCATACATCTCGCGGCGAAGTAGTGGAGTATTTCTCCTCTCCATTGATGAAGACCTTGTATAAACCAGTATCGGCATCATGAATGGTGTTGACAGTAACCGTTGCACCAACTTTGGCCACTCCCTCAGCAATTGTCCCTCTGCCTCCTACGCCATATAAATCTCCAGAGTGATCCGCAGCCAGCATGAACCATGCACCTTTGTTTCCGATTGTTTGCTTGAGAGAGATTCGATCCCCTCCGAACGAGTTGATGGTGAATTTGCCAGTAAACTGGTGAACGCCCGAGGTATAGTGGTCTCTGGAGCCGTATTCGGCGCGAAGATGGCCATTGTGGCAGCCGGAGCCAACGGTCTGCCCGTTGGCCCTTGGTGGAAGGTGGAAGACATCACCCTTAATTTTCGCTCCTGCACATTGCTGGGGGTTGAGGGCAGGGTTGACTTTCTTCCATCTGCCGCCACCGAGGGGAGCGGCTGCAAGAGCCATAGGTATCAAGATGGCGACGAATAGGTTATTGAGCAGCATAATTGAGTAAGGGTCGTAGTAATAGCAAGTGAAGGACTTAGTCAAGGTATTTAGAGAGGACAAGGTATGAAGGACTTGAGGAATAGAGTGGTTGTTGAAGCGTTAGAATGGGAGAGCTCAAGCCTATTTAAGAGCACTGGTCTAATCTTCTTCACATGTTTGCAGTATTAGTAAACGTCAAGTTGTGAAGTCTCCTGAGGAAAGGATACCCAGAACACAGATTCATAAGAATCATGAGATCCATCTTCCTTAATTTCCTAGGTATCTAACCCATGCTTTGGTACACATCTAGCAACTTCAGACTTGTTTGTGGAGGCTTCCTAATTGTGTTGATGATGGTTTAATGAAGGAGCCAAATCCTTCCTGGACTTGCAGTAAACAAATTGCAGTACTTTGCAAGCAAATGCTTGTTTGTTTGTTTGCATATGCATCCAGGGATTATAGTCAAACTTAATATGTACAAACCCCTGCAAATGGAGAGCGAAGTGTGTTTCAAGTACAGTAAATCTATCTATTATCCTGATTAAGTAGAACGAAGCGCTACTTAACGAAATGTAAAACGACACTTGCTTGGGTTAGCATGCGGTCTACAGTCTAACTAGGCTCTGTGTAATAAAGATAAACTCTAAATCACAGTTCTCAACTGCAAATATCACATACGGCTTATAACTTCGACATTACATTATACTCAATCCGGCCTATTTTTGTCAAGTAAATGCTGGTGAGAAAAGGCCTTAGGACAGTATTGCTACAGTAGCAAGGATACTTCTGGCTTCACATAATGGGTAGTCTACAGCGCAACATTGCTTAAACAGTATATTATTATAACACCGCCATGACACAGATTTGCAACATGGGGTGCAAATATGTAAACGCGAGATTGCTCTGGTTTGCCGACAGTTCCGGGATTTACTTGAAACACCCTGACATGCCGTCTGTGCCGATCTCCTGTGAATAGGGCTGTTATCAGCTCC
This sequence comes from Fusarium sp. HKF-74, assembly GCA_021223625.1. Taxonomy (NCBI): domain Eukaryota; kingdom Fungi; phylum Ascomycota; class Sordariomycetes; order Hypocreales; family Nectriaceae; genus Fusarium; species Fusarium sp. HKF-74. The sequence goes on from JAJFAS010000048.1 coordinate 316,461, forward strand.
CTGCACTAAGTAGGGACCTAACTCTACGAACACTCAGCCCTAGTCATTTATTAGTATCAACTAGTTTACGGCGGCCGATCCCTGAAAGGCAAGCTAAAGCAACTATGTAGTCGATAACTACGTACAGAGTATAAGGTTAGGCTTTAGGCTGTCAGTGCAGATGAGGCTAGCTCTATGCTGGTCCGCAGCCCTCTTTCAGCTAAAGGATACAAATGAGGCAGGTGATTCAGTATTAAGCTTTCAGTCACAAACAAGACTTTTGTTGATTGATACTTAAAGCTTACGACGTTTCAACAAGACATAAAACGTGACTGTCGCTAAAGAATGTCTCAACAGTATAGATTGGCTTCTTGAACACAAACTGAACCCAGCGAACATTGAGTTGCAGAGAGTTTCGGTCTCCCTTGAGTCCAATTTTGTTGATATATCATTCCAGGTACACAATACCCTTATAATAAGCTACGTTAACAATATGCTATTTGTATTTGAGACTTGTGGCTTTACTTGTACTATTATAAATAACTCAAAACGAGATATCCTAATACTTATAAAGACTTGCCTTTCTTCTTTTTAGTCCACGTACAGTGATTCAGCTGATAACAGTAAAGTGTAAGGCATAAGAGGAAGGAAGTGTCTTCCTAAGGGTTACAACAATCCTAAATTGAATGTCATTCTAGTTGATCTCGCTTGCCGTCAACTACACACACAATCTATCATCAACTTTTTAGTGCCTCACTTAGCCGTATCCTGAAGGTAACATGTTCGATTAAATCGAATTAGTAAGCTCTTGGGAATTGCCATGATAACGCTCCATTTCCCAGATCTAGTGTCTTCTCTAGACCCAACTATGACCTTATCACAGCTTATCATCTAGCAATCGTCAAGACTCATCCACTCATCCCCATTCTTATCTCCATTTATAGTGGACCGCTGTTACATCGTCCAGATATTGACGTCTGTACCAAGGACCGGGTTTCTCAAACTGCAAGCCTGTCGATTCGTCGAGTCGTCAAAAACGTTGCATCAACTCAATCTTGCGCCTGGAATTGGAATCAGTCCACAATATTCGCCAAGATTTCCAGATACTAAAGAACATGGTCCTTGTCTGTGGAGAATGCCGAGGTGGCGTAAGTGTCATCTATGGAGCCAAGGCATTAGATCAAGGCTGGTATTGGTCTTTACAGACCCTTCCGGTTTCTTGGAACCCTGTATAGGATGACATATCAGACTCTGATATCGGTGGTTTGTCGATGTGCAATTGTTTAAGTATCTGAGATCTCGCGGATCCCTGAATACACAGGGCATACCTTCCGAACTTCGTGATATACTGCGCAATGGGCGATATAATCGATGCCGGAGCTTGTTCCAAGCTCTTTACCCCTCTGGACATTGGAAATGGCAAAGTCCATCTCAAGCACCGAATTATCCATGCACCTCTGACTAGGAACCGAGGGACTCCGATGAACTCTGAGTCTACGCCTGAGAAGCCCAACCGACTCTGGATTCCCAATGACCTGATGGCCGAATACTATTCTCAACGAGCGACCGATGGTGGTCTCATCATTTCTGAGGGCCTCCCCCCTTCACTTGAGGGCAATGGAATGCCAGGTGTTCCAGGCATTTTCCTTCCCGAACAGGTAGAAGGCTGGAAGAAGATCGTTTCTGCTATCCATGCCAAAGGGGGCTATATGTATGCCCAGTTGTGGCACTCTGGTCGCGCCAACATCCCTCAATTGACGGGAACTCCCATTCTGGCTCCCTCTGCCACACCATGGGATGACCCCAACGAGACCTTTGCATATCCCCCACCCCACAGCACTACGCCTGTAAAGATCGCAGACTACCCACCTATCGAGATGACCGTGGAAAGGATAAAGAGTACTATCAGTGACTACGTCGAGGCTGCAAAGAATGCCATTGAAGCCGGTTTCGACGGCGTTGAAGTCCACGGCGGAAACGGATACCTTGTCGAGCAATTCCTCTCCTCAAACATCAACAAACGGACAGATCACTACGGCGGCACCGAGGAGAAGAGATGTAACTTTGCACTTGAGCTTATGGAGGAACTAGCCAAGGCAATTGGCCAAGAAAACTTGGCTATTCGCCTCACCCCTTTCGGTCTGTTTAACCAGGCTCGTGGCGAGAAGCGTGTTGAAACATGGAGCCACCTCTGCCGTGAACTGAAATCTCGCTTGCCAAAGCTTTCATACGTCAGTTTTGTTGAGCCAAGATATGAGCAGATCTTCTCGGAGGCAGAGAAGCAGAAGTTCCTGGGATCTTGGGGCTTGCCTACTGTCGATCTGTCATTGTTCCGTTCCATCTTTGGAGATACGCCATTCTTTTCCGCCGGCGGATTCAATGATGTTAACGCATGGGGTGCTGTCGAGAGTGGGAAGTATGATGGTCTGTTGTATGGAAGGTATTTTATCAGTAACCCTGACTTGGTAGAGAGATTGAGGAATGGGTGGCCGCTGCAGGCGTATGATCGAAAGACATTTTATGGACCTTTTGAAGATAATGCTGTTGGATATACGGATTATCCTTTTTACAAAGAGGAGTAGATCTTAATTTACAAATTAATTCTCCCCGTGCCAACTACGAATACATGTTTGGATATATAGATGTAGCCTAAGATCATGAACAACACTTGAGACGGAACATATGGCTCAGCCTGATGCCGAATACTTATTGCCCTGAGACTATAGAACTGCCAACACCCGAGTCCGTCGGTGTTAGGGGCCTTTTAGCATCATCCTGCCACTCGGTACTCTCACTTCCGTGTCCATTGGTCTTCGAGCTCTGTCGATGTAAGGGTTTAGACAGGTTCCTTTTCCCTCCTGTTTTATAACGCTTCACAAACCTGGACAAGCGCGACCCTGAAGAAACATATGATGCTACCTCGCTTGTGTCCAAATAGTCAGGCGAGGTCTGCTGTGGTGTTGATGGTGGGCTGACGGAAATTTGTGGTTTAAGTGCCACAGGCGCTGTCTCGCTCTGGGCTTCTGTGTTTGTTTCTGGTGCCTTCTTGGACTCTTCACCTATTGGCGAGTCGAAGATATCGCCTTCGCTTTCATCCTCGACTCTAGCACGTCTATCTAGGACAGGAGGGGTTCTAGTCTCAGAGCCTGTGGCCCCAGAAGGTGAGGGCGCTTCCAGTCCATGTTTCTGTCGAAATGCAGATGCGGAGTTATAAAATTTTGACGTGAAGATGCGCCTTTGCCGCATGCTCCTCAGCTGGAGAGTCGTAGTGGCCAGCTCTTTAATCATTGACTTCCTCAAGTTAGCGATGAGGCCCTAGAGTTCATAAAGAGACAACTTGCCCATGTCGTGCTAGGGTCCATGAGAACACGTCCCTCTTCTCTTCTTCTGACAACCATTCCAAGTTGTTGTAAAGCTTCGAAGCTGGCCCATTCTTCTCCGATAGCAACGTACTCCTCCTTCATGGCTCTCTCATCGGTCTCTTTTGCTGGATAGAATTGAGGTAAGTATCCAGAATGAAGCAACTGCAAGAAGACTGGCTGTTCATTTATGAACCAAGTTTCACCAAGATCTGATGGGTTAGCAATTGCAGCTGTCAAGGCTTCTCTTTGTCACCCACCATTTCCTCGGATATACACAAGCTTCATACTTCTTCCTTTCATCAGCGTATGTGCTAGATCTAATCCGTGGGGATTTCTAGCGGATTTGTCGCCAATAAGTGCACCCATAATCGCTTTCCCAGGATAACCTTTTTCAGACATGAAAGCATCGCAGTCCCAGATTGGCTCATCTCCTTGCCTCATGATACCTAAGCTAACAGACGTAAGGTGAAGCTTGGGAGTCATAGGCCGAGCCTCATAGTCTGCCGAGTCTGTTTGTGGCAGAACAACAAAGGAAGGTTTCTGGAACTTTGATCTCACTGGTTTTGTCTCCATGGTCGGGTTGTGTGACTGGGTTGTTTGGGGCCAATCTGTCTCTCCTGATGGTGGTGGTGGTGGTGGTGGGAAAGGATATCTATGAGAGAAGTTTGATGCTTCAGGTATCCAGTTTGACTGGTCCGAAGATCCGTAAGACGGTGCAAAAGGATTTCGAGCCTGACCGTACGGCTGGAAGTAGCCACCAGTTGGGTATAGCATAGTTGGTTCTGCTGATAATGGTGAAGAGCCATTATTTCGAGGGGGTACGTTCGTATATCCAAAGGGAGCACCCCGAGCTTGTGTTGGTCTGAGTATCTTGCGACCACGAGGATCAAACTCCGGCTTACCATTGTCCTTGGTTTCTTCTCTTGGGAGCCCATTGCGAGCTGCTCTTGCTTCCTATCCAAGAACTTAGCATATTTATGCACGATCAGTAACTGTGGATAGCTTACTTTTCTCCAGTCTGTCTCTGGGTTCTCAGGCCCGTAGAGCGACTCTTCACTGTCGGAGCTGTCACTCGCTCCAAATGTTTTGCTCCTATCGGACTGGTTATCTGGTTTCCCCTTCTCAACCTCGCTTTCGCTCAATGATGTCCAAGCCAGAAGAAGTCGATTGACAATCCTTCGTGGTTCTTGGGGCTTGGGGTCTTTGAATCTCACTCTCTCCTGGGGATCGCCAATGTTTTCATCATCAGAGTAGTCATTGTCATACATTGGATCCGGATGTCGATGTCGGTACCGCACTTCTATCTTTTCGTTGCCTCCGGTGTCTCTGAGATGTGAGTTCTGATCTGGTGCTCCTTTACCTGGTATCTCGTTGAGAAAAACAAGATTATATAGGAACGTAGCTGCATCGCCGCGTCGGTGGAAATCAGGTCCAAATTGCGCGATGCTGCCGCCGGACAGTGGATCAAACCCCGACCTTCTGCGACGTCGGGACACCCTTTCTTCGTCTTCGGAAGAGGTGTTTTCTCCATCTTCGTCTTCAATCGCAGGAACAGTGTAACGCCTTTCTGGACGTATTGGATCCTTTACACTTAGCGCGAGTGCTGAGCGAACCTCTTCTTTGTCGCTTGGAGAAAGAAACGCGTTATCTTCTGAATTCTTGTTTTGACCGTAGAGTTCCTCTGTTCTTACGTGTCCGGGAATCTCAGATTCACGCACGGGACTTGGCAGTCTTTTGCTTGTACGAACTGGTGGACTCGGTGCTCTTTCTTGAGGAGGATCTGGGATTGGCTCCGATTCATAATTCTGGAACGAAGCTTGACCAGCCAGGACAAGACTCTCGGCGTGGGCCTTGAATCTGTTTTCCACTCTCCCCTGTATAGATGGACGGCTGGAAAGGTCAGATAATCGTTCATAATTGCCGAATAGGTGCTTACCCATTGGTGGACTTGACCAGAACAGCCGCTGAAAGAATGGCAATTTGCAAAGTCAATGTGACCTTATGCTTTTCAATATCCGACAACATCCTTGCAGCCTTGAGCCATTTGACCCTTCGTAACATACTCTCATCAGCCACCATCTTGTCAATCTCTTGCTGCGTCATCTGGATGTTCTTGACAACATGCCGAACAGCTTCGCAAAACTGCGGTTTTGCATACGATTGCCCGGATCTGATGATGTCGTGTAAGTGCTCCAGAGTCGAAGTCAAGCCAGACATCTCAATGGCAACCGATTGGATCTCCTTTGGTGCATTCTTTACTGTCTTGTAAAGCTTGAAAAGAGTGTTTGAGAGTTGAGCGCCGGCTGATGCTATGCCAGCGATACTGGCTATAATTGATAGAGGGTCCATGGCCCGCGATTACCGTTCAACCATTGCACAATTGAGAGGAAAGAAACAAAGAAACCTGAATTGAGACTGTAAGCTCAGATCGAAGGCTTTTGAGGGCTAAACTTGGTTGTGGATTGCCTTACGGCTGCCTCTAGAGGCTGTGCACCCCTGTCTTGCATGATGCAGGTAAGACTGCCTGCAGTTAGCCTAGGGGAGGGGAAAAAACCCAGGACCTTGAACCGTAAGTGATGAAAAACTTTAGGTAAATCTAGCCTAAGTTTAGGTGACTCTTTGCAAAATTTATTTTGACACCCAATATCAAGGTCCTGTGTTTTCTTGCTCCCTGAGGCTAGCACCTAGCAATCATGGCTATGTCTCACTCAATTGGGTCCTCGCAGTTCCAGATTGGAACAGTTTCCACTGGGAAAAGAGAAAACTGCAGGATAACCTTTCATGGCAGAATGGTTGGAAGGTATCGTGATCTGTCCTGTAAAAACCTGCCAATCAACCGTCTGTGCTTGGTGTTGAAGGAGGTGACAGATCGTCCTTATTACGAATGCTCTGATTTGAGTGTCTACGTCAACGACTCTCTAGCTTCATTCGAGGCTGACTCCTTATGTGCAGCTGTCCCGTACCTTTCAGGTCATGGAGTGAGACAGGGCTTAGTTCGTGCAACGCACCACATGTATCATGTTCCCGCTCCGTCGACCATCACAGCAAGGGGGAGCAGTGCGAAGACGCATCAATGGGGGAAATGAGAGATCAAATATGAGGCACCATTCTTTTTCGTATCTTCTTGAGCCTCGTATGTTCTTCCTTGCTCGTTCTATCATGTATTCTTACGACATAACAGCTTGACGTTTTCCTCACTTATCCTTGGATACCATACCGCTCGACCCATGCTTCTTTCCCCAATTCCTGACCTTGACATCCATATCCCACCGAATGAACACCATAACAATCATCACAACCCAGCTCAGCAATGTATTCGCCAAACCCGTCCAAAATCCACCACGTATAGCGCCACCCATGACAGTAGTCATGACGAGCCTAATAATAGTGCTCGTTGCGATAAGCTCTTCGCCCCTCTCCAGCCCCGCAATTGCACGATGAGCACATTCATCTGGTGTGAGGATCTGATCACCCTCCTCAAGCGCTTTTGTAACATCTGTCTTGACCTTGTTCTCATCGTCCAGTGACTTGGTTGGCATTGTGGCTGGGAAGACAGTGTGGATGCGCACGCGAGGCTCATTCGGATGAGCACCTGCGTATAAGTTCATCTCCTGTGAAAGAGAGTCTGATAGTGATCGGATGGCCGCTTTGGAGGGCGAGTAAGGCGTGAAACCTGCAAAACTGTATAACGAAACAAAAGAGCCTGTGAATATGATGTGACGAGACGGCGGTGCCTTGGCTTCTGTGGTCTTCTTCGTGGTACCGTCGATAGCAGGCCTCAACCACGCATTGAGCGTAGCATGGGCCATGTACGCACTCGAGAAATAATTACTGTCCATCATAGTCTGAAGCTGCTCAACCGGTGTGTCAACGAACAACGTCGGATGCGCGCTTCCACTACAACACCAGACGACATCCGGCGGGCTGTCATCGTTCCAGGCGGTGACTTCTGCAATTACACGTGAGCATTCAGAAGCTTGGGTGACGTCGGCGGTGAGTGAGAAGAAGCGCTGAGATGAAGTTTGGGCAGATGCTTCGACTTGAGTGAGAGCTTCTTCCAAGACGGTTGTGTCACGGGCGACTATAGCGACGTTCGCGCCTTTGGAGGAGAATTGGCGCGCTGCTGCTAGGCCGAGACCTCTGGAACCGCCTGTAATGAGGACTGTCTGCGAAATGTTAGTGGGCGGGGCAGCTTCACTGAAGGAATACAACGACATACTCTACCCTCAACAGGGAACTCGTCATGAGACAAAAATGAGCCCATTATGTAACGAGGAGTGGTAATTGAATGCAACTTGACCTGGGTAATTATAGCAAACAAAAAGGAGTCTTTCAGACACGTCGAAGTTGTCAGCATTTAAGCCTGATCAATTTAAACAGCGATCCACAATTCTAAGTCGCTGATTGGTTCGTCCCTCAACGCTCTCATCAAATCCTCAATCATCCAACGCCAGCACAGAAGAATTCATCGATCCTGAGAAGCAAGCCAGTATAAAAAGACGCAGAGAATTACAAGAAAAAAGCAAAAATACATCGACAACGGCAGGATTCGAACCTACGCGTGCGAACACAATGCCTATGATGTCTCGAAGAGATAGCAGGGCATCGCCTTAACCACTCGGCCACGTTGTCATGCTGTGGCGAAAGATATTATAGATTATATCCACTAGTCATTGCCCTCACCCAGACACATCTGTTGGCTATCCTATACACTTTGATCCTATATCCCTATCGCGGGCGGTCGAGAGACTGAATGTTTAGAACAGCGCAAGTTCGGGCATTCTTTGCACTGTCTGATACTCCTGACACAAAAGATCTTTAATACCCACAACTCCTCGGGCACAACAACCTTCTCGTAAATCATTAACGGCCAGGTCAATACTCACGCCTTCTCTTTAGATCCCTCCTCTGCTCCTCTAGCAACATTCATTCCTATGGGACAGCTCCATCTTGCCCGTACCGCCCTCTCTGCCATGCCAGACCTCTAGGTGTCTTTGGCCAACGACGTGATCCCAAAGGGGATTACTTTCACACACGAGGGATCAAGAAACGGTATATTAGAAAATGGTGGTCTGTCGACGCAGGCTTAGTAGCATACCCCTCAGAAGCTTCCCAAAAGCACATGTTGAACGAGTATGCAGATTGCTTCATATACTGGCTACACCGAGGGAATAATCGCCAACCCATAGTAGCCAACTCGTTTTGGATAGCTAATATGACAAAATAATCGTGTACATTGGTCTGGTACTCAATCTATTGCTCCTACAGGCCTCAAAGCTTCAACAATCTCACTTCCAAGCAAAGAAGAGTTGAGTTTAGCTCGAACTCGGCAACCTTGCCCCTTCCACCCCCTGCCACACATATTAAAAACTTGTGGTACTGGCCATCTCTTCTTCGCTTATAAGAATCCTCTGAGATTTGTACGGTGTGTGTCTCTAGATTCCATCGCTGTCATTGGAGCTGATGCATAACCTTCTACTGCCGAGTCTCGAGGCTCAAGGCTTCTTTTTAGGCGTCCACTCTGTTTTAGGCATCAATCGGCTGCCGCCATTTTGCCAACCCTTAGTTCTCTTTCAAATGAACAGCATGCCAGGCTGTCAAAAGGCCACTTGTTAGATATGATGTCAGGAGGACAGGTGGCAGTAGTTCCCGCCAGCTCCAGCGTTCGAGCTCATGGAATACCATCTGAGCCGGCCCAAACCTGCTTCTCCTGCTCATCCACAGCTCTCCCATCGCACAGGCCAGAAGGCCCAGGACACCCAAGAACTGATTAAAACATTGCCTATGTGCAAGGTAATACCAGACTCTGCCGGCGTAGCTGTAGCTTTCAGGGGCAGGACGTATAGGCACGTATTCAAATATCCCACTAAACCTCATAGGTCCAGCATTACGAAGATGAAGAAATAAAAAGGAATACTCCAAATAATCCCAAAACCCAGGCATGGCTGAAAGGGGCAGTGATTAATGGTCACCCACTAGTGAAATCACCGGGATGGCTAAGATGGGCGGTGTTTCTTTGGTGGTGGTGGCGGTGGGTGTGTTGCGAGAATTTCCTGACCAGGCGGTTGTTTCGTGGCTTTGCGTGAGAATGAATGGAAGTAATAGAGAACACTGAGGAACCAAGTCCGCAATGTAGAGTGTTGATGGTAGATCGTGGATTGGGGGCTTTTGTGGTCGCAAATTGAGAAGAGAGAGAGAGAGAGAGAGAGTTCAGTGGTTTGTGTCAGCAATGCAGCAGGCAGGCACTTATTTATACAACTTTGGGTTCAGCCATCGGGATATCTAGCTTTGCGGTTGAAAGCAAGATATCAGGTCAAGTTAAGGGCAGAAAGTATATTGCCTATATATGTCCATTGATGTTCTTTGCCTCTGTGCGCTGAGGCTGAAGGCTAATATATCCTCTCAACCTTATCACAGCTTCGAGAATAAAGTATCAGGGCCAAGGAATCTTCTATCGTAGCTCAAGAAGTTCAGTCGATCACCATTTAAGTCATTAGGTAGGTGTATTGAATGAAAGGATAGCGAAAGGTTCGAAAAGTCTACACGAAATAAAGTTATACAAGTGTCACTTTATTAATCAATGAGGGTAATCACGAAAGATTATTAACAAAGTGTTAAGGTTTGGAAACATTCAGTAATGAGGTGGTAAAAGATTACTTATAATAAAGTTATTTTAACATAACACGCTGGGCATTTAAGATGTCCTGTAACCCTGCATCTCTTCTCTTCCCTTCTTCTCCTTATCGGATCCAGGCTCTTCCCCCAGTGTCCCTATAAGTTTAGCATTCGGCCCAATCATGCCTGTAAGTTTTATCTACCACATTTCTCACTTAGTCCTCACATTTCAACAGACTCCTTCTCCCTTACCCTGGCTCGAGAATTCTCTTCTAGTGCCGGCCGTTTGTTTCACTATTATCGCTGTCATACTTTGGTCGACAATTTTCATTGATCACCTCCGCGGTAGGAGAGACGAATCAAGATGTCCACCGAGTTCAAAGAACGACTCAAAACCCTCCAGCGAATTATGACGTGAGAAAGCAAAGTCAATTGACAAGAAGGGATAATTCGATTACTTTTCACTATTGATACATGGTAGCTATTGAGCCATAAGAATTTGTACATATCCAACGTCATAATCTTACAATCATTTACCTATCACTCAGGCTCTCCATACTCAAAGCCTGGAACGATCTGTGCTCTCCTCGGATCGACCTTTTCTCTCATTGTAAAAGTGCTTCTTCGCAATCAAGCCCTTCATGCGTCCCAGGCGGCTCATAAGGCTGGCATCATAGGGCGGAGCCTGCATCATAGCCATAACAAAAGGACCCTGAGCACCCCAGGTGCAGCTGTGCAAGTGATCTGAGATCTGCCCAATCAATCCCTCGAGTTCACCAAGCTGTTCATTCGGGAACAAACCAACTGGCTTCATCTCGTCAAGTGCGTCAAAGGCTGACGTAGCATCGCCGTAACGCTTCCAGTGGATTTCGGCGAGTTTGATGAAAAAGGTGGTGGAGACGCCAAGAACATAGGAGGAGAGGCCGAGTTCTTTAACTCGTGGGAGGATATTGAATGCGAGGATAGATGATCTCGCAAATGCGGTGTCGAAGAGCTCGAGCCCGTAGATGAGATACTGAGGGTACAGGTGCCCCTGGATATCCATAACAGGCTTTTCCCCTTCTGTCTTCTCTACTTTTTCGGCCTCCAACTTCTCAGCTTCCTCCTTCGCAATTTGCTCCTTGGACTTCCGACCCCTCTTGACCGTTGTGTCTTTCTCGACAATACCTAGCCTTCCAGGTAAGGAGAATACCTCTTCCTCCATTACATTCCAAAGCTCAATGTCCGTCTTACAGGCCTTCATGAGATCCTGCACTCTCTTCTTCTCTTTCTCCCTGATCTGTTCGTACTTTGCCCATTCGCGCATCTGCTTCTTTTCCGCCTGGTCAAGCTCAGTCAAGCTGTAAAGATTAGGGCGTTTTGGTGCAAGTTCGAATTTGCCCAGAGCGTTCTCGGCAGCTCTTCGGAGGGATGCTGGGTAACGCTTGAGGAAGTCATCGCTGAAATTCGAATTATGGGCTTTTTCGACGAGTGTGTTTCCTCCACGCGCCGCGCCTCGTTGTTCTTGGTTTGGTGCTGAACTTGTAGGTTGAGTTTGGCCAAATTGAGAACGCTTTTTGTTTTTGGCTAAGCGGCCTTTAGCAATATCATCGAAAATTCCTTTGAAAATTTCTGTTTCCGTCGGCGTCAACGTTCCTTGTCGTTCAATCTCGGTTTCGTTTGCACTTGTTGTCTCCTCGTCGTCAAACTCGAAAGGAATTTCAGAATTGTCTACTTTTCTGAGTCGTCTTATCGAAGTCGCCACTCCAGCTCTCTGAGTGAAAATAATGCTGGAAGGGCGTCTACAAGCCAGTTGTAGTGTCCTTGTTTGATATAAGAACGGTAAAAGATTTCGAGACATTTTTTATGTTGTGTTCAAGGATTTGTTAAAACCTTTAATTTTCACATGAGATTTTCAGAGGCTGAAAATTGATACCGGTTCAAGGCCGTGGTCGGCTGAATGTCGGATGCAGAACGCGTAGGCATCAGCGCGTGACTTCGCGCCAAATTCAACTAATGAGTCGCGTTTTGGTTTGCGCCCTTCACGTCACCATTCACGATCCCGTCTGTCTGGCACTTTGCTGCTTGCGCAAACCAGCACAACCACTCGAATTTTTGCTCTAGAGAGGCTCTTACAACGCCTTACTCTTCACCTTTGCTTGCCAATCCTTTGATCAAATTTTCCATTCGTGCGCCTCATTCATTGTCACCATGCCTCCTAAGAAGGGCGTCGACTCGCCCATGAGCGCCTTCGAGCGCAGGCGACAAGAGAATATGGCATCAAACCAGAAGATTCTAGCCGATGTCGCCGTAGTCGCTAAGAAAGTTATGCCGACACCCCAAAAGAAGTCAACGCCAACCCGATCGAAGACCCGGACTCCTGCAAAACGGGAGCCTGCAATGCCGACTCGGCAGTCCTCACGACTCGCTGGTCTCGATGCAGACAATGATACCTTGAAGAGAAAACTAGCTGTCGAGGCCGAATACGTCGCGGCGAAAGAGAAGGCTAAAAGGTTGAGAGTAAATGGTGACTTAAAACTCGACGATATTGCTGTCGAAGGCAAGAAGTATCTCGCTGGTGTAGACGGGTTTAAGGGTCTCGTCCGTGGTGCGCAGCCCGGAATTCGAACGTTCACGGAGGACGATGTTAAGGAAACCACCGACAAGGATTTGAAGGAGCTGCGAAAGCGTATGGGTGGTTTGAAGTTATACGAGCACTGGGCCCCCAATGGTAAGTATTGTCTTGCACACGCGAGAAGTATGTCACTAACCACTGAAACACAGACATCAAGATCACACCCCAACGAGTCTATGCTCTCGGCCTCCATCCCACCGAATCGAAGCCCCTTATTTTTGCTGGCGACAAAGAAGGTAACATGGGCGTGTTTGACGCTTCGCAGTCTGCTCCTGAAATAAGCGATGAAGACGAAGATGCGTCTGTGCCTGACCCTACCATTTCTGCGTTCAAGATACACAGTCGCACGATCACTTCCTTCGTTTTCTCTCAGCAGGACAGCAACTCTGTTTACACATCTTCATACGACTCGTCAATCCGCCGACTAGACTTGAACAAAGGAGAGTCCTACCAGGTGTGGGCGCCGTCGGATCACAATGAGGATCTCCCCATCTCAGCTCTTGACATGGCAGAGTCGAACCCCCATGTGTTGTACTTTTCTACACTTGAAGGCGGTGTCGGTCAGTATGACACAAGAACCTCGGATGACGCTGAAATCTGGACGCTTTCGGACCAGAAGATTGGTGGATTCTCTTTGCATCCTCTCCAGCCTCACTTGCTCGCGACTGCATCATTAGACCGCACACTTAAGATTTGGGATCTTCGCAAGATCACTGGCAAAGGGGACCTACGGCACCCTGCCCTACTTGGAGAGCATGGCTCGAGACTGTCTGTGTCGCACGCATCTTGGAGTCCTGGCGGCCATATTGCTACTAGCTCCTATGACGATACTATCAAGATCTACAACTTCCCTGACGCTTCGTCCTGGAAGCCTGGCCAGGACGTCAGCGTTGAACCCACCCATCAAGTACGCCACAACAACCAGACTGGTCGTTGGGTGACCATTCTCAAGCCTCAATGGCAGAAGCGGCCTCATGATGGGATCCAGAAGTTTGTCATTGGCAACATGAATCGTTTTGTGGATGTTTTTGCTTCAGACGGCAGCCAACTGGCCCAGCTTGATGGGGAGGGTATCACTGCAGTACCAGCCGTCGCACACTTCCACCCGTCTCGCGATTGGGTCGCTGGTGCAACATCCAGTGGAAAGCTTTGTTTCTGGCAGTGAGCCTCGGATTACCGGTTTCGAAAAGGGGTGCATGGAATCATCAGCATTTAAGCGGGAGTTTTGGTTTGCTATATCTCGTGAATAATGGATCAGGTTGTCGGCAATGGCGGAACAGAATACGCGTTTGTTGGAGTAGTGTAAAATACGAATGTCCGAGTACGAGAGTCAAGGACTATGGGTCCCTTGTTTCAAACAATTGCTTTGATGTACATAGAGGCTGAGTCGGTCACGTTTTCGCGTTTGTGTGCAATTTACTGCTAGCCACTCAAGATTTCGCCCCAAAGTGAATGACAAGCCATGGCGTTCCTCTGACTCAGGCACCGAAACTTATCGCATGGACGTTCATTATGACGTGGATTCATAAACAGCTGATCCCTCTTCCCTGAGTGAGGGTCTTTATGGTCAGCATGGCAAGGGCACTATTCACATCATCTGGGCTTGATTTCCCACTTGACCAATGCTTGCATGTGATCGATTCACGGTGTTGAAGGATGAGCCGCCCGATTGGCGTCATTGCTTATCGATAACGGTGTCAGCCAATCATACGCAAATTTTGACTCACAAGAGTGGGCAGTTCACAAGGGTTCCATTGTTTCCCCAGGGTATTTCCACCGCTCAAAAGGTCAGGTCCACTAGGCGTCCCCTAAAACCCCACTGGAGATTCAGGCAGATTCACCTAAAAGCCTAGGCAGCGTCAGCCCCAGGGTCAGGTTCCTTCTTGATCAGGAATGCCGTGATCCTTATCTGGATCCATTGCTTCGTTCGTTTCCTTGCGATCCGAACGTTTGTTTCCTCCAACTCCTCTTTATGTTTGTTTTTGTTCACCCACAGCAATAACATTCGTACCGTAGCGTAACACTCACACAAGCGAATATTCACACGAACCCCGATACGCGCAGTGGATGGCATCAACTTCGAGTCGTATTGTTTCCCCACGATAGCACAGCGTTGACTGTTTGCGGCGCAAACCGGGTCCAGATTCATGACTGCATGGCCACTCGCATCCCATCCTCGGACCGTGCCTCGAATTTAACGTTCGATTAAATTAGACTTCGCACAAAAAATCTTGAGGCGACACTTTCGTGAACCATCCCATCCTTCCGATCGCAATAGAACCACGACTGTAAACGATCTTGACCGTCGCCCCGCTCGAGTTGACCGGCCATCATGGCTTCTCAGGCTGATGATGCTCCGGCCCAAGCCAGCATTGGCGCGGAAGACATCAAGGAGCATGTCCACGAGGAACTTCATCGAAGGAAGCGGCAAGATTCCACCGCGACCGTGTTTCCCGAGCCTCTGCGAGAAAGCGATGCCGAAGACGAAGAAGAGGATGACACTACACAAGGACCACCGATGTTCATGAACATGAACCAGAGCATATTTGGTCTTATTGCGACTGCTAGCTCTCGTGTCGACTTTAATGATCGATTCGATGGAATGAGTAGTGACGAAGAGGGTGAAGGATCATCATCACAACATAGCCGTGATCATATCGCACAAACATCGATCCTACAACCAGGAGGCAAGGGAAAGGACAAGGGGCACAGAAGGAAAAGGCTTTCGGAGCATAAGTTGTTGCGATCGCTACCTGCATTGCCGAAACTTCGTTCCCGGCATAAATCCCAGCCATCTCGACTATCTGCTCCGGTTGAGACTGCTGATGAATCCGATGTGGAAGACAACGGCACTTTATCGCCTGCGCCAGCTCTTACGCTGACACGCCAAGATACCCAGGGTGTCATGAGTAGGATGTTGGAGGCCAAGGCAGACTTGTCTAGCAGACCCAGCTTCGATTTGGACCGGCTGTCATCTGATGTTAGTCGATCGAGTGATGGCGAGGTAGTCTCGGCTCTCGCAAAGAAGCTCAAGGAGATTTTCGAGTTTGATACATACGAGCAGGTCATTGAGGGTTTGTCAAAGCTGGACCTAAGTCTTTTGGGTATGCTAACTGCTCATAGAATACCCTTGCTGGCTGCTACAAAGTGTCCTTCTTCAAGGCTACATGTATATCACTTCCAAGCATATCTGCTTTTACGCATACCTCCCCAAGAAAGCGGTAAGTTATAGAGTCTGACTGCCAGATAGTTACTGACACCAAGCAAGAATGAGGCTGTAAAGTCAGGGTATCTTTCGAAAAGCGGCAAACGCAACCCAAGCTACACAAGGTTTTGGTTCCGACTAAAGGGCGATGTTTTGGCATATTACAAGACTGCAACGGACGTTTACTTCCCTCACGGAC